>PVJH01001164.1:0-155928 GCA_004026705.1 Nesogale talazaci | reverse complement strand
ATGAGGTGGATTGGTCCAGTGGCTGTAGCGATGGACTTGAATATGACAATTTTGAGGATGGTGCAGAACTTGAATATGTTCCTGACAGTAACTAAAAGGGGAATCAAAATTTAGTTGGTTTCAGGGAAATTAAGAGTTTGGTTTTGTCTTGAAGAGTTCACTATGGCCATCAGAAAACTATGCCCAATTACCCAAGAAACAACTGAAAATGTAGTTCAGTCAGTTAGGGGCAACATAAAGGTTTCAGTAATGTGTCATGGATTTAATTGTGATCTACCTCCCCCCACCAATCCCAACTGTGTTAAGAAATCCCATCCCCTGTACCTATAAACCTAACACTTTTAGAAAATAGAGGTTTTCTTTTGTTTATGAAATGATATCAGAATAGGATGGATCCTAAACTTAATCAGTTCTGAGTTAAAAAACGAACCAGCATAGGCTTGTCTGGCACACTGGGGGAGACAGACGCTGAGGAACACCTCAAGGTGGACAAGAAAAGAAACTTCCCTTTGATCCAATGTCCTGATTTGGACTTTCAGCCTCTGGGGCAATGTGTTTCTTTTCTTCAAAGTCACCAATTTATGGTAACTTTTGTTAGAACAGCACTTAAGGTAAGTTAGACACAGAGGGAAAGGGGCCTTCTTGAGCAGTGTTCTTGCTCGAAATGGATAAGAAATGGAGTAGGCGTAACTTCAGGACACTGAAGAGGAAAAATACAGAGAAGTATCACAATTCTTAATTCTTCTTTACTCCTTCATGCTCTTCTACCCAGACCCTGGCTGCTAGGCCAGTAATGATTAACTCCTGTAACTACTGAACTGAACCAGGACCTCTTTTAACAACAATTAGATGAACCAAATGTGTCACATACAATCATCTTGAAAAAAAAAAAACAAAACATCTTGCTGGTACCCTTGACATGGACCATATTTGCTTTCAACTAATGCATGAAAATATTTCGACAAAAGAAAAAAGAAAATATTTCAAGCATCCTAAGTGAATCTACCTAAAAAGTTTCCTTTATGTTCTCCGAAACTTCTTTGGATCATTCACATTTTGACTTAATGGCAGAGTTTTAAAATACTATAATATTTCAATGAAAGTAAGATAAATGATAAAAGCTGAAAGTTAATCAGTTTCTGGAGCTTGCACCCATAACACCACATTCCAAGATCATCTCATGATTAATTTTATGCATCGTATTTCCAACGTTTAGGTCTTTTCTTGAAAACTCAGCAAACATTGTAAAGAGGTACTTTTAGAATAACTGTAAATGTTGCAGTTCTGCTGTTAGCATATTGTAACCCTCTCAGATTGATTTCAGGCCTAGAGTTAAATTTCTTTTGACTCTACAAATCGTGAGACTTTCAACCATCAGGTTGTTTTACAAATTAATATTTCATGTCTCCTTAAGGATATTCGTTTCTAAATTCGAATAGAAATGTTGACTAGTAACGATGTGGTAGGGTAACAGAGATGAATCTTCCTGCTGCAATTAACTATAACTAGTGCAAAATGAGACATGGGAGAATATACTAGCCTTGCAAAAGTGATAAATTTTCAAGAATCAGGCAGCTAAAATGTAGGAAAAGGCTAGCACTTACAGAGTTAAAGCCAGCATTCAAAGACATGGAATAATATTTCACTCAATATATGTATGTCATTGTTAAAATTCACTCATCTATTAATAGACTCAGGTTACTCCTTCTTTTAGACTATTGGGAATACTACCACAGTGAACATTCATATGTGGTTACTTGTTGGAACCATTGTTTTCAAATCATGTGAGCTGAACTTCTGCGTCATGGGAACTCCATATTGAATTACTGAGTCACGTCAATTTCCGGCATAACTTTTTGCACTGCCCAAATGTTTTCCATAATGACTGTACCATTTCTGCCTGCAGTACACAGAGTTCTAAGTTCGCTGCATCCTTGATAATACTTTTTATTTTGTTAACACCTTTTGGGAGCAAAGTACCTCAAGCACTAATTTGGAGTAAAAGACCTTTACTCTTGAATAGTCCACTTTTGCTTTGACTGGACCATTTCCACCTTTTGGCAGCTATTGCCATTGCTTTTACTGTAATTTGTATATTGCTAAAACCATGTTTCATACCTTGCTACAATTCTGCAGATGAATGTTTCAGGATCTTGATGCCACTGCTTAAAATTTTTATTGAAAGCTCTGCCCTTCTCTGTGACTGCTTGTGATGTAACTGTTGTGGCACTGAGCAGAAAGCTTGCTCAACTTTAATTTTTCAGTCAGAATTGTGTGAGTGAAACCAAATGAGTTGTCTGTAGTATGGACTGTTTTTTCTACTGTTATTGGTCTTCTTCGATTAGGACATCAACAAGATGAATTGTTTCCTTTAAAGTTGATGTGGATGATATGTTACTATGCGTTTCATCTTCAACATCATCTCACTCGTTGTTAAATATCGTTAAGCACTTGTAGACTGCTGGTTTATTGGGGGCATTTCCCACATAGACTTTCTGTAAAGCATCGTTTTCACCATTCTTTCATTCAAGCTTCAATTTGATGTTTGCTCTTGCTTCAATTTTAGCAGAACTCTTATTGCTCTGATAGGGGTTCTTTCCAAAGTGATGTTTTATCCTTCTTAGTGACTCAAACTAGATCCTATTCAGCATATTATAGCAAGTATGTATGAGTTTATATTGGTGCAAAAAAGGAAATTAAAATCTGTGCATACTTTATATATGTGCAATGCACATTTTCTATGCACTTTTAGAAGAACCCTTTTATTTATAAATAGCTGGAGTTTTTAATTCATTTTAAAATTTTATTTTACATTATGCCAGTTGACCTCAAGTCACCCTAAAACTGTCTTAAGCCTCCAGACCAATAATATATTCCCTCAAGGTATTTGGTTATGGCTAAGAGATTTACATCATTTTCCCCTGTTTCTTCTAACATTCATTAGTATATTTACAACTCACTCAAATACATATATGTAGAAATACTGGCTGAGCCCTGGTGGCTCAGTGATTGTGTGCAGAACTGCGGTCCATAAGGTTGATAGTTCAAATCCAACAGCAGCTCTCCAGGAAAGGCTGGGCTTCCTACTCCCACCAGGGCAATGATGCCAAAAAAAAAATACCATATACGGAACCTCTACATGACTGTGAGTATAGTCCCTTTTGCTTGTTCATACCGGTCTATTTTGTCTGTTTGCCTGTATATACATTTGTAAATCAATGTTTGTTATTACTGATGTTGCAGGATTGTGTATGTAATCATATTTATCCTTGTTGTCTATAACTATTATTCCCCTCTTCATATCTTTTCTTCATGACACTGTGCTGATCACCTATTTATTTTATATTGCCTTTCCCTTCAATTAGCACATGTCTGTTATCTAATTAATGACTTTCCTTATGTAATAGCTGCTTTAATGTCTTTGTCTACAGTTCTATTTATGGAATTTCTGGGTTTGTTTTTATAGTTGATTTTTCCTCTTACAGTGTGTATATGTATTATATGTGTGTATTATATACATATGCATGTATACATATACCATACAGGTATATTATACTATATACACACATGTACATGCATTTGTGTGTGTATAGTATATGCTTGATAATGCCCTGTGGGATACCATAAATTGTGAACTTTACGTGATTGGATTCTGAATTTCTTTGGAGTCCTTAAATATTGTTGAGCTCTGTGCTTATATGTCGACCAGTTACTAGGCAAGTTTGAAGCTTGCTTTTAAGCTTTGGTAGAAAAGACCAGACATTCTTGAGTGTAAAGCCAATTTGTCCCCACATTGGATATGTCCACCAATGCAAGTTAGACAGTGTTCTATTGTGATGCCTAAGGCCTAGATATTCTTTAGCTTAAGGTCAATTTGGCTCCACTGTTGTGACAATGCCCTAGTGGCATACAGTTTAAATCCTTGACTGCTAACTTGAACGTGGTTGTTTGAACTCACTAGCTGCACCCTAGGAAAAAGAGGTGCCTCTCCACTTCAAATCACAGCCTAGGGAACCTTATGGGACAGTTCTATTCTGCAGTGCTTTGTGACTTGAAATTGACTCAATAGCACTGGGTTTGGGTTTCTTTGTTTGGTGGGTTAGTTGAGGCAATACCCTGTGCCCATATGAATGTTCTGCACTCTGGCTATTTAAGATGTGAATTATTACCAAGCCCTTCTTTATCTCAAAGTCAGAAGTATAAAGGCTTCACACCTACTTCTCTCCCCACTCCACTCTCTCCTCCTCTTTCTTTTTTTTGGGGGGGGAGGGGGATAGGGCATCACTGCCCCCTGGTGGGAGTAGAAGACCCAGTCTTGCTCTTGAGAGCTGCTGCTAGGTTTGAACCGCCAACCCTGTGGGCTGCAGTCCCGCACACAACCACCGGGGCTCAGCCCCTCCTCTTTCTTTTTATCACTCCATCTGGCTCTGAGTTTCCCACTTTCATCTCATAAGGATCGTTATGAATGCTTTGGACCCAATTTAATAATCCAGGATAACCTTCCTATTTCAAGATCCTTATATTCATCACATCTGCAAAGGTTTTTGAGAGGGAATTGTTATCAAGTCAACTTTGATTCATGGAGACTGTCTTTGCAACCAAATAAAATGTTGCCCTATCTTGCAGTACCCTCATAACCGTCAGCACATCTGAGTCCAACACGCTGGCTACTGTACTAATCTATCTACCCAAGACTCTCCCTCAGTCGCATTGCCTCTCTACGTCACCAAACTTAATCTTCTTCTCCAATAATCCTTACTGATTATGTGACCGAGACAGATGAATTGGGCAATGTTCTGTTATGAGCCATGTTTTACGTGGAAAATTTTTAGAAATATATCACTAGGAAGTTGCCTTCCTGGTGCAGGGGTTAATGCCTTCACTGATAGCCAAGGCATCAGCAGTTCGAACCCACTTACCACTCTGCGGTAGAAAGATGCAGCAGTTGGCTTCCATAAAGATTATAGGCAAGGAGCCCTCATGGGGCAGTTCAATTCCATCCTATAGGGTTGATAGGAGTTGGAATTTATTTGGCAGTAATGGACTGGTTTTTGTTTATGCTTTTTTGAGGAGGGTGATTTTGAGTTAATCACCAGCCCTTCCTTCTTAGTCTTTCTTAGTCTAGAAGCTTTGCTAAAACCTACCTATCATGAATTACTCTATGATAGAAATATCAATGACAGACATGAAAAAAAATTACAAATTATCAAGGGTTCATGAGGGAGAGAGGGTGAGGGGTAGAAAATGAGCTGATATCAAGGGCTCAAGTAGAAAGAATTTTTTTGAAAATGATGATGGCAATATAGGTACAAATGTGCTTGACAAGATGGATGGATGGATGGATGAGAACCTGCAATAAAATGATTTAAAATTAATTAATTAGGTTTTATTTTAAAAGAGAAATATCAATTGCATGGCTACTAGCATTGTAGTAGAAGCACAGAAGCCACATAATGGAACAAACTGACAGGCAAGTGGTAATGTATTTACAGGCTTCAAGGGTATAAAGTGGGCATCAGTGGAGGAAGCATTATTTAGCCAACCAGGAGGTACAAAAATATGGGTATATCGGTCTGAGCCCCGGTGGCGTAGTGGCTGTGTGTAGGACTATGGCTCACAGGGTTGGCGGTTCAAATCCAGCAGCAGCGCTCCAGGAGCAAGGCTGGGCCTCCCACTCCCACCAGGGAGCAGTGATGCTCCCCCCAAAATATGCATATACTTTCTCTATATTTACCTAGATTTAGAAAACCAGAAAGGAAAAACATGCTCAGCATATCTTAATGTGAAAATACTCAAGAAAATTTCAAGTCTGGGGTTGCAATACTGAAAGATTATATGAGTAAAATGTTTAGTGATGCAAGAAACATCAAAAGTAGATGGAAATAATACAGAATCCCTCTATTCTACCAAAAGAACTAATAGACATTCCACCATTTCAAGAGGTAACATATGATCAAGAACCAGTGGTACTGAAGGAAGAGGCCCAAGCTATACTGAAGACATTAGCCAAAAGCAAGGCTTCAGGAATTGATGGAATACCAATTGAAATAAGCTCATGAAACACTGGGAGCAATTACATATCTATGCCAAGATACTTGGAAAGTAGATACCCAGCTAGCTGCCTGGAAGAGATCCATATTTATACCCCTTCCAGAGAAATAGACTCAACAGAATGTGTTAACTATAGAACAATATCATTGATATCACCTGCAAGTAAAATTTTGCTGAAGTTCAACAACATCAATTGCAGCAGTATATGACAGGGAGTGGTCAGAAATTCAGGCCCAATTCAGAAGAAGAAAGGAATTATAAGGACTATTGTTGTTGACAATCAGATGAACGGATCATGGCTGAAAACAATATGTAAAGCATTTGTGGACCATTCAAAACAACAACAACAACAACAGCAAAAAGTTATGAATTGCCTTGAGAAGGATGGGAGTTCCAGAACACTTCGTTATACTCATGGGGAACCTGTGCATGGATCAAGAGGCAGTTATGTGACCAAATCAAAGGAATGTTGCATGCACTACAATCAGAAAAGGTATGCATCAGAATTATATTATCTGACCATACATATTCAATCTCTATGCTGCGCAAATGATTAGAGAAGTTAAATTTTATGAAGACGATCTTGGCATCAGGGTTGGAGGAAAGCTTAGGAACAACCTTCGATATGCAGATGACATAACCTTGCTGGTTGAAAATGAGGTTTCAAAGCACTTGCTGATGAAGAGATTATGATTGCAGCCTTCAGTATGGATTGTAACTCAATGTAAAGAAAACAAAATCCTTTACAAATGGATCGATAGGTAGCATTGTGATAAATGGAGGAAAATATTGAATTTGTTCCAGATTTCAATCAATGCTCTTGGAAGCAACAGTCTAGAGAACAAAACTCATTACAATGTGTAAATCCACTGCACAAGAGCTTGTCGAAGTGTGAGAACTTTGAGGACTAAGGTGCCCCTGAACAAAGTCATGGTATTTTCATTTTCCTCCCATGCATGTGAAAGCTGGACCTTGAATAAGGAAGATGATGAAGAATCAATTCACTTGAACTTTGGTGTTGACAGAGGATATTGAAAGTACCAAGGACTGTTAAAAGAACAAATACATCTGTCTTGGAAGAAGGACAGTTCCAATGCTCCTTAGGAATAAGCCTGGCAAGGCTTCATCTCAGGTATTTTGGACATGTTATCCATGAGACTAGTCTCTAGGAAAGGACATCAGGGTTGGTAAAGTACAGGAGTCACAATAGAAAGCAGATGAGTGGCGGGGGAAGGACTCGTTCAACACAGTGGTGCCAGGGTGCTGTGAGGCTGGTGCAGAACCAGGTGGTGTTTCGTTCTAATGGACATGGAGTCACTATGAGTCCAAACCAAGTCAAGGGCATCTCACAACACATTCACTTATGTAGTTGTCTTTACTTTATTCTTCGTTTCTTGGTTCAAATTCAAATTATTCTCTAAGCCAGAATGATTCACTTTATGTTTCTTAAAGGGAAGGTTGACTTGTGAAACATTCTGAAATGTTTTGTTTACATTGAGAATGTCTTATTTATTGTTTTTTTCTTAATCATTTTATTGGGGGCTCATACAACTCTTATCACAATCGATGCATATATATCAGTTGTATGCAGACCACATTTGTTGCCATCATCATTCTGGAAACATCTTCCTTCTACTTAGCCCCCCAGTATCAGCTGCCCATATTTACCGTCCCTACCCTCCTCCATCATGAACCCTTAAAATTTACAAATTATCATTATTTTGTCACATCACACACTGTCTTACGTCACCCTTCACTCACTTCCCTGTTGTCTGTACCCCAGGGAGGAAGCTATATTAGATCCTTGTAATTGGGCCCCCTTTCTGCTCCATCTTTCCTCCACCCTCACAGTATTGCCACTCTCACCACTGGCCCCGAAGCAAACATCTGTCCTGAATTCTCCATGTTTGCTATTCCTATCTATACCAGTATACATCCTCTGGTCTAGTCAGATTTGAAAGGTAGCCGGCCACCATCAGCTTTCTTCACCACGTTTGCTTATGCACACATTTGTCTTCAGAAAGCTTATCAGGAAGGTAGACACGCAATGGTATCACGTTTAGTTCTTTGATGCCTGATAACTTGATCCCTTTGACACCTCTTGGTCACACAGGCTGGTGTGCTTCTTCCATTTGGGCTTTATTGCTTTCAAGCCAAATGGCTGCTTGTTTACTTTCAAGCCTTTAGGACCCCACACACCATATCTTTTGATAGCTGGGAACCATCAGTTTTATTCACCACTTTTGCTTATGCATACATTTGTCTTCAATGATCATGTTGGGAAGGTGAGCATCATGGAATATCAAATTAATAGAACAAAGTGTTCTTGCATTGAGGAAGTACTGGAGTGGAGGTCCAATGTCCATCTGTTGCCTTAATACTAACGCTATAAGTATATGCACATAGATCTCTTTCCCCATCATCCTATGTAACACATTTACCTATATACATCCCTGTATTTAGACCTCTATGCATGCCCTTTGCCTTCCAGTTCTTTCATCTATTTCCTTTTACTTTTCTCTTGTCCCACTATCATGCTCAATCTCCACTTAGGTCTCAGGCATTTTTCTCTGTTACATCACTCTTCATCAATCCCTATCAGGCCTCTCACACCCACCTTGCCACTGAATCTGGATCACTTGCTGATTCTTAATCCCTGGGTTGGTCAACATCACCTACTTTTTCCCCACCTCCTCATCTCCCATGTCCTCCCCAGAACCATCAGCCCCATTGTTTTCTCCTCCAGACTGTTCATCCAGCCTATCTTATCTAGATAGACTTGCAGAGATAACAATATGTACAAAAAAACCCAAGACATCAGAAGATGAAGCGACCAAAGAGAACAAAGCAATGACAAACAAACAAAAACCAATGTCAAGAAAAATATAAACATAAGTAAAAAATAAAAATAATGATAGCAAAAGAAAAACCTGTAAATAGTCCAAGGTCTGTTTGTTGACCTCTAGGAGTGCCCCCTGGTTGAATCCAATGGGGTGCCACACCCTGGCTCCAAAGTATATCCTTGGGACTCCCTTGGGAACCCCATGTTCTGCCCCCTGCTGTTTTGCTGCACCCCTTAGTGATTTTCCTTGGTGTGGTGGAGTCAGACTAGCTACAATCCCGACCCTGTTTCTTCATTGTTGTCCCCATAGGGCCTTGGGTCAGTGGAGGACACCGTGTTTTATAGTGGGGTCGGCCATACATTGGGTGCATTGGGTGTTCTGAGCGGAATAACATCCTCAAGGCTGCGTAGGCCAGGAAGCACTCTACTCTCTCTTCCTCTCCCTTCATTTGCTGTCCTATGCTCTGGTCAGACTTGTCCCTTTTCCGAGCTGCAACTTCAGTGCTGTCCTCCAACACAAACTCCCCTGGGGGGTGGGGGAGTGGAGGGCGATTTTCCAGTGACCTTGGTTACACTTTCCACAGCCTGTCAGCCTTCCTATTATTTCCATGCCAGGTATTCTGTCTCCACTAATCCAGCTTCCTTGTCCCCCTTTACCTTTTCATCTTTGGTCTCGAGCAGTGTTTCCCAAAGGGAGGGGGGATGGAATGATTCAAAGAGGCCACAAAAGCAGATACCTAGAGTTTATCCTCATTTGTGGGGTATAGTGCAAAAGTTTTTAAATAACCAGAGGGGACTTTTTTTTTTCTGAAGTGGTGGTGGTAGGCCAAATACATTTGGAAACCTGTGGAGGACCCGCCTCCCACAATCAAATGGGTCCAAGGAGGTACTTGTGTAATTGAGGGGTAAATTAAAGAGACATCAGACAAGATGTCTGATAAGATAAAGCATGCAAGGGCTCACCTCTCCATGATGACCAGAACCAGAAAGAGCGAGTAATTGAAGGAAAAAAATAAGAGATAAGACAAAAGGTTTGTGATCCGACCCACGGATCAGTCAACGTGGGTTCCTGAAAGGGGCACTGGGAATGGAGAGGGCAAGAGACTCGAGAAATGGAGACAAGACAGGATTCTGATCAAGTCTCATTTATTGAGCCAAAAGGCAGGGTTAATATAGGGTAGCAACAGGAAGGGGAGGTACAACTTATGGAAATGAGGGGTAGGGATAATCAGCCAATCATACATAGCTACAAAGAGACAACAGGAAAAAAATGGCGGGAAGCAGTTCTCAAATAGGTCTGCATGCTAATTAGGTGAACTCAACACGTCCACATGCTAATTAGGTGAACCCATGGATTCAAAGGTTATCTTGCCCGCACGTTACAATAAAAAAGGTCAATAAAGGGGTCACTGAGGGATGGGAACAGCATTCGGCTTCCCACAGGTTTGCAGTGCTCACCTCTGCCATGACGTTGGGAGCCAGGTCCCGAGAGAGAGAGAAGTGTAAACCCACAAGTTTATATAGTCTCAGGCTTGCATAATCTTGGGCAGGCAGACCACAGTAAGCACATATGTAACAAAAAGGGGCTGTAAACGAGGCATACACAGCCTCAAGGGACCATCTAGGGGTATACAAGCAATAGGAAGGAGAGGCACTAAGGCATACGCGTGACGGGAAGGCACTTAGGGAACAAGAGGAGCAGGCTCTAGAGTCAAGATGGCAGCCTAACTTTGGTCATCTCTGAGCTGACTTAACCATAGGTATCTTTAAGCTCTTCTCCAGGGACCAAACGATGATGCTTATCAGAAGGGGTGGGCCCTACTTAGGGTGGCACTGACAACAGAGTCTGATAGCTCTTGATGACAGACACTCTTCAGACAGATGTCCTTCAAGGAGTTGACCTAGGAACATACAGTAAGCAACCATATGTTTGCAAACAGCACCTTAAATTTGGCATTATTATGGGGGGACCTTGAGGGGAATTATTTTTATTTAGGAAAATGAAACTGGGAGACATCACCCACAGCTTTCCTCCTAGGGAGCCTTGGCCTCCCAGACTCCTTAACATATGAATGTTGAGAGTGTGTCTGCATACACTCTCTTCCCAGTGTTGTTTCCCAAAGAACCCTATGCTCTGACGTTTAGTTCTCATTTAGATGATTGTTTCCAGGAGCGCAGTACTCACAGGTGATATTTATTTGTCTTTTGGCTGAGAGGTGGGCACTGGAGTCATTTGAGTTCCAAACCTAACATTCCGCTAGAGCAGGGATTCTCAACCTTCCTAAGGCCACGACACTTCCGTACAGCTCCCCATGTTGTTCTGAACCCCCAACCATAACATTATTTTTGTTGCTACTTCATGACCGCAATTTTGATAGTGCTATGATTCGGGCGACCCTTGTGAAAGGGTTGTTCAACCCCCAAAGTATCTGCTGGTCTGGTAAATCTGGCCTTTGGTAAGAATTTCAAGTATTCTAATTTTATTTCCTTCTGTGTGTGACTATCTATTATGGTTCTGGTCAAAATGTTTGGTAGTAGCGAGGCATCATCTTTTAGGTCTTAGGTAGGTAAAGTCGGGATTCATGTAGACTATCAATCTTGTAAATTAGATTCTTCTTTAAGGCTTTTTTTTTCTTTTTCAAAGGTTGATTTGTGGGAGGGGGGCATTTTTTTGTTGTTCGTGTCTTTACAGAGGATCAAATGATCAGATCTATACTTCACCATCCCACCCCTGAGGATTTTTGAGGTGGGAGGAGGTTGTCTGCATCAACGATCCGTTTACAGAAGCCTAGCATAGTAGTGTCTGATGTTCTAGCCCACGGTGGAAGTTAGTAAGACTATGGTAAGCTGATCCAAAACAGTCCTCAAGTTCAGAGAATCAAAAGTAACTGGTTGAGTGGACAAGAAAGAAGACCAGCTTCAACAGAGATCTCTCCTATCCCTGTTCTTCCCTCATCTCTCACATCTCCCATTTCCTACTCCGTACACCCAGATGGATTCATGGATGATGGTGCACAGGAAGCACTGGAATAGGGCAAGCTAACAGGTACCATTATATTAGATACATAAAATTGTCTTCTAGTTAGATATTTTGAAAGCATTGGTAGTATGTTAGTTATTAGTTCCTTTAGTCTTATAACTAGACAGACAATGAATAAAAATCTATATTATAATGGAGGAAAATGAAGCTGACATTAGGTAAGTTACCCAAAGTCTTAGGACTAGCAATAGGTAAAGTTGTCCTTGAATCTTCTGATTTCTTGAAAGCACTCTTAACATCACCAGGCAGTAAGACTCTATTGGGGTAGTTTTAATAGTCAAGAAAAACCAATTCTGAGATTATTTCTGAAAGAAAAATCACTAGAATGTAGCTGTTAGGTGTATGAAATTAGAAAAAGGGGAAAGTCTCATATTTCCTGAGTGAAATATATGCTATTAGGTCATTGCAATCAGCTAAGGTACATGTGTTTTTCTAATATGGAGACATAAAGATCAAGTCGCTATTAATTCAATGGGAGAATCTCAGAAATAACCGTGGAAGATTACATTTAAGTGAAAATTTATATATTTTGCTAATTTTCCACAAGATGTCAGCAGCACTTTAAGCAATAACAATTGCAGTGATCGTGTGGAACAGGATCTCTAGATCTGTTCAATGTAATACAGTTGGGAGGATGTTATGGTGCTCACTTGTCCCCACCATCCAACTGTACTGTGGTATCCTGACTAATCTATCAATTACAACTGCACTTAGTATTTACCAGCTGCAGTATTATGGCCTTTGTACCTATAGTAAGGTTGCCTTACTGTAATGCTAAAATGTAAATTTTGACTTCTCAGAAGACTCAAAATACCTTGGAGAAACTGGGTCAGCAGGGGGCAGCACAATCTTACAGTATTTAAAATGTGGTCATTGGAATGACCACTAAGGAACAGAAGGACATTGGAATAGTGTGGCATATGTGTTACATGCTTTTAAGATATTTCAACCCATTTTTCAAAGTGGAATGTTATTTACAACCCAGATCTTTGAGGCAAAAACATGGTATGAACAGAAATCTAATTGTGTAGTATTTGTAACATCAAGCAGAGTCATAGGACTTTTTTGATAAAGAAAACACCCAGAGTACATATTCCTAAAGGCTGCTGTTGCTATCTTCTTATAGATGAAGAAATTGAGTTTCATGGGAGTTTTAAAAGATGCTCAACCTCACCCAGATAGTAGCAAGTCAGAGCTTGCATGTTTACTCCAAAACAATAAATAATAAGCTCTTGTAATATGTCTTATTCTTCAGTTCCCTCCAAAGTCATCCAACTGATTTCTGATCTTGTTCTGATTGCACGAGATGAAGTCTATTCTGATTTACACAGATAAGGTGTTTGGATGGGTAAGAGTACCATAGCA
This sequence comes from Nesogale talazaci, assembly GCA_004026705.1. NCBI lineage: Eukaryota > Metazoa > Chordata > Mammalia > Afrosoricida > Tenrecidae > Nesogale > Nesogale talazaci. The sequence goes on along the minus strand of PVJH01001164.1, from coordinate 142,630 downwards.
ACTCTTCTATTAAACAGCTTACTCTGCCATCTGCAAATACTTAACAAATAAACAGAAACATCAGGTGAATCTCTAGTTCAAATTCCAAACACTAATGGGGGAGAATTACAGTACACATAAAGCATTGGTCTTCGGTAGCATATTAACAATTGGTATAAGTTAATAAGCAGAGAACTACAGCATTTTTTGCATATTTAAGATTTAAAAAACAGATGCATGGATTATTTAAATACCTTGTCCAAAGTCATGTTCCCCTAACTGGCAGAACTCAGTCATCTTCTGTCTTTCGTAATACACTTTGCTTTCACTCTGTTCTGTAACTTCAATCACATCCATGTGTTGCTCGATTGCCCTTTGCTTTTAAATGGATAAAAGTATATTTAAAAATAAAATTAAATGAAATTCACTAGCCACAATTACAAGCTCAGTAATTTATAGATTGCATATATAACAAGAAGAGACTAGAACGATGTACTATCTGTTAAGAATTAAGGTTGCAGATGGACATTGGGCCTTGACTTGAGTACTTCCCCAACACAAGAACACTTTGTTCTAATAATCCAACATTCAGTGATGCTCATCTTCCTGACATGATCACTGAAGACAAAATGTGTTTATCATCAAATGTGCCTGGCTCTCAAAAGATATAGTGTCCAGAGACTTAAAGGCTTGAAGATGAACAAGTGGGCACCTGAGAAACACATCGTCCTGTGTGATCATGAGGTTTCAATGGGATCACCTATCAGGCATCTAAGACCCAGAACAAAATCATACCAAATGTGAGTGGTGGGGGGGAAGGGGGCAATACCCATCTGGGTACATTTGGACATTCCCTGACAGAAAGGACACAAGGAAGAGATGAGCCATTCAGGGTGCAGTAGCGCCGATGAAACACACAGCTTTTCTCTAGTTCTTTGGTGTTTCTTTTACCCCACTATCATGACTTCAGTTCTACCATATAAATCATAATAGACCAGAGTATGCACACTGCCACAGAAAAGAGCTTGCAACACAGGGAATCCAGGATAGATAAACCCCTCAGGACCATCAACAATCAGAGTGAGATACCAGGAGGATCAGGGGAAGATGGAGGGAGAAAAGGGGAATTGATCACAAGGCTCAACATATGACCCTCTCCCAGGGGGACGAATAAATGGAAAACTGGGTGAGGGGCAGTGGAGGACAATGTAAGACATGGAAAGAATAATCTATAACTTATCGAGGATTTGTGAGGGAGCATGGGTGGGGGAGGGAGGAAGAAGAAAGGAGGAGCTGATATCAGGAGCTTAAGTAGGAAGAGTGCTTTGAAAATGATGATGGTGGCATATGTACAAATGTGCTTGACACACTGGATGAATGTATGGATTGTGATCAGAGATGTAAAAGCCCCCCCCCAAAGTATTTAAATAAAAAAATTCATAGATTGCATGCAACCTAAAAGTTAAAAGGTGTTTAAAAAATAATGTGGGGCTATTTTCTAGTTAGCATTCTATTTTAATTCCCCATAGTGTATATATATGTATATATATGTGTGTGTGTGTGTGTATTTGTATTAAAACATAGATTCAAATAATTCCACTTAAAGAAAACATTGAACACACTCGGAATGCACCAAATTAGATAGTAATGACTGTGGTTCTAGCACTTTAAAAGTCTAATGACCAACTTTAAAAGGCTTACACCTCCCCCAGAGTGAGTAAATGAGAGGATTTCAGTGCTGCAAAGTCTTAACTGCCTTTGTAACACAGTGTGTGTCACCAGTGCTTCAAACACTGCAGCATCCTGGAGGAATAAAAGGTTTTCTAATTGTCGGAAAACTGATAGAACAGTTTAATTTTGAGACAGAAGTCACGATTCTGGATATATGCAGAAGTTCTTGGGTTACAAAATTCTGAAACAATGTTTACTCTAACATATGGTTCAATCTCCCTACTGATTATACTTAAGCAGATACTTTTTTAAAATGCTTTTATTGAGACTCTTGCATCTCTGATCACAATCCATACTTTCATCCAGTGTGTCAAGCACATTTGTCCTTATACCATCATCATTATTTTCAAAGTACTATCTTCCTATTTGAGCTCCTGATATCAGCGCCCCATTTCTTCCTCCTCCCTCCCCCACCCACACTCCCTCACACACCCTTGAGAAGTTATAGATTATTATTTCCATCAGCCCTCACCCACTTTTTCATTACTCATCCCCCTGGGAGGGGGTTATATGTTGATCCTTGTGATTGAATCCCCTTTTCTCTCCCCACCCCAATCCTCCTGGTATCTCTACCCTGATTGTTGGTGGCCCTGAGGGGTTTATCTATGCTGGATTCCCTGTGTTTCAGGCTCATCTCATGTTCTACTCTAATATGATTTGTAAGGTTGAATTGAAGTCATGATAGTGGGGGAAGAACTACAGAAAAACTGTGTGTTTCTTCAACACTACACTGCACTCTGACTGGCTCATCTCTTCCCTGTGACCCTTCTGTGAGGGAATGTCCAATTGTTAACAGATGGCCGTTGGATCTCCACCCCTTGCCCCTTCCTCCCCTCGCCCTCCCCACCCCCTTTCCATTCACCTTGGGTATGGTAAGCAGATACTTTTAAGATCTATGTTTTGTTTTGCTACAGGGTCAAATAAAACTTGAAGCATCTTTGATTGATGTAAAATGTGCACAGAGGCAGATGTGATGTGAAAAACTTCCTGTATATATGGCCTCTCTGGCCTTGGGTAGATACTGCTGCCAAAAAGTAATTGTTTGGGCCATTGTCTGTCCTGTCCTACCTTCTACATACTGTCAATCCTACATACCTTCAAGAATTTGACAGGTGTACTGTGCCAATAGTACATAAAATCCATGGAGAAGTTGGGTCAGTTAGTATGCAGATTAAATTATTGTGACCTACCAAGGGATTAGTCAGTTTCTGGTCTTGTTGAGTCTTTTGAAATGGCCAGTTGCACAGAGATCATGCAGGATCACGCTGCCATCCAGAAGATGTGCCTGCAATAATCCCTTCTCATACACTTCATCTCGCCATATGTTTGGTCTTCTGTGACTTTTCTAAGACCCAGATGGAAACTTGTTATTCTCTTGTTAAAAATGCCTCTCTTTCTTTCCACTACTTACAGAGTAGTCCCAGTTTTCTTAGGATATTTCCTAGTTTCTGAACCTTTTCCTTTTCATTTGGCAGTGTTTATAAAGTTCCTCCTGAGTGGATAGATTTTTTTTACTAGCTTTAGATCATAGAAGAAGGGGAAAGAAAACAGACTCTGTCCTGAAAAGAGTTGCAGTCTTCTGCTATGGACAGGTAAACAGCACAGCATAGCAGGCCATGCTATTCTTCTCTAATAGGAATATCAAAAATTACATGGAGAGAGTAAAATTTAGCCCCCTACTTGTTTTCTAGCTGTGCGTTCTCACCCTCTCCCTGCTTACCCCAGTCACACCAGATCAATTTACATTTGCCCAATTAGCTGCCTAGTTTAGAGCCTTAGGTCCTACTCTCTCTGTCTTAAATAACTTTCCCTTTGCCTATTGAAATCCCTTTAGGGTCCAACATCAAATACTTCTTCTCAAGAAAAGGTTCTTCACTTACCCCAGTTAATCACACCCACCTCTGTTCTCCTAAAACACAGTTCCAGATATTTTTATCATTGGCTACCTTGAAATCAATTTCTCTGTGTCCTGCAGTGACAGACATTAAAACAATAATAAAAAATATTGTATTTCCTAAAGTTCCCATAATCATAGCACCTGTTGCCCTAAAATATCCCTTAGTGGGGATGGGTATTCCAACACAATGAATAATACATTAATATTTGATTAAATCCTTGGTGCTAATGAATTGGCTTGACTAAATGAGCCCCCCCAGGCAGACATTCAATAAACTTTTATGCTACTGTGTTCCAAAGAGCTATTTTGTTTCTATTCTACTCTATTTCCTTCAATGAGATAAAACAGTATGTGGCCTATTAATTAGTCTTTGGAAAGGATCTGAAGTCTGGACAGGAATAGGGTAAAGTAAATCAAATTTAAGGGATGAATTGGAGTTCAGCATTTCTCAGAATTACTAGATAGACTGGGAGTATGAGTATTGTTCTGTTACTTGGGTACAATGGACTCAATTGATATTATACCAATGTTCCTCACATCCTCCCCCTACCCCCCCCCCCCCCCCCCCCCCCCCCCCCCCCGCCAGCTATTCAAGCCCATCGAAACACTGCCATTGAGTCAAGTCTAACTGATAGAAACCCAATGTAGTGTTTGCCAGGTTATCTCTGTGCAGGAGCAGATAGCTTATCTCTCTCCCAAGTGATGGCCAGTGGCTGTGAACTCTTGCTATTGTAGTGAGCAGTCCACTGCTTACCCAGCAGTACCAGCAGGACTCCATTGTACAACTTAGACCATGATTGATTCCAACTGAGGAAATCAACCACATTGAAAATAAACTCAGATAATTTTTTTAAAGAAAAAAGAAGTGATTCACCGTGAATTCATCCAAAATGAATAATGTATTGGTATTTCTAGTAGTACAATAATGTTAAAGAGATTATAAACTAAGCATACTTTAAATGAAAAGGAGCAGCAAAGAAGTAACAGGAATTGCAATAAAGCAACATGGGGAAGGAGGCAGACTTTACAACCATATGGAACTTCTAGAATGAAAAATAGAGTCATTAAGTCAATGGAAAGAAGACAAGGAGAATGGAGGGTGGAGTGAAAATGTTGGACACATTTCCTAATAAGTAATTCAGAATGAGAGACTAAAGAAAATGAGAGGCAATATTTAAAATAGATCACCAGATTGAGAAAGCACAAACACTAAACAGGGCGAATAATAATGGCCGTACACCTGTAACGATTGTAGCAAATATTTTAAAAACATCAAAGACAAAATGATTAAAACACCCACAGAGCAAAAAATATAAAGAACAGTCATTTGGACAACCATTTGACTAAAAACAGAATTCTCACTTATCCCTATAAAGTCCAGAGGACAGTACTGAGGCAAAGAAGCTGCCAATTTAGAAAATAGGACTGCCACTTAAATTGTCACTTAAGAGAGAACAAAAACTCATAGCATTTTTCAAGAACGAGCTGAAGAGACTTTACCATCACACATAGACTGTTGCTGAAATATATTCACTATTTAGCATAGTATTTACTACTTTTTGTATTTATTAAGGATTACACTACTTTAGGACAAATATTGATCCAGAAAAAACTTGAGATGGAAGAAATGATCGTGAAAATAAGAGTTAGATATGTAGGAAAAACAAACAAAATTCTAAATAAACAAATAATCTTAAATCCAGAAGAAGATACTAGTATGGACGATTTTATAGCACTTAACAAACTCGATTTAATTGATGTATGTGAAACTTCTACAGGAGCACTGGTGGTATTGTGGTTATGGTTTGGGCTGTGATAATCATGATCAGCAGTTCAAACCCACTACCAGCTACTCAGAAGAAAGGCTGGACTTTCCATTCCCATAAACAATTGCAATCTCGGAAACCCACATGAGGTCACCGTGAGTCAGCACTGACTTGATGGCAGACAGTTCAGGTTTGAGTTTTGGTTAGATGGAAACGGCACTCAGTATATTAAGAATATACTCACCCTTCATGCACACATAGAACTTTTACAAAAGTCATTCATACTCATACTGAAGACCCAGATGCCATAACAAAATGTGGTGGAGAAATTGGACAGTCTCTAGTCGTCAGACAGTGTAGTACCTGTGGCTTTAAAGCCTGTCTTAAAACAAGCCACTCTCTAAGTGAGGTGTTGGCTAAACACATATCACCCTGTGCGATCCAAGGATTATAAATAATAAAAGCTAAGATCAGAGGAGGGAAATGTATTAGAGATTTTCAATGCCCATTTTGCAGAAATGGAGGGCTGTCAAAACCCAAAATCCACTTGTGGAGACCCCATGGGAATTAAGGCCTCATTGAATTCCCAGAGACCATTGTCCAGGGCTGTAAAAAGTTTTCCCCTTACAGTGCATCGGAAAGTGAATTTATGAAGATGGCCTTAGGTTAAATTTTAGCATCTTGATTGTTTTCCCTTTTGACTCATTTTTAGTTTGTTTAATTTTCATTATTTCTTACATTCTTTTGGATTCACGTTTTTCTTTGTTTTGGTTTTAGAGAGGGTTTTTTAAAATATGATTTTCTTTATATGAAATCCAGGGTAGTTAAGTCTATAGGGACAGTAACTAGATTAATAGTTCCATAGAGTATTGACAAGGGAATTTGGAAGGGAAAGGTGCGCTAATAAAAGCAAGTACAAAAATGAAGAAAATGTTCTGCAATTGATTGTGGTGATGATTGCACTACTTTTTAATATTGCATTGTTTGGTGAGTAGATCATATGTCAATAAAACTGTTGTAAAAGCTGTCAGTCCTACTTATATGCTAACTGACAAAGAAAGCCTCCAGAAATATCCAAGGATCACTGTCATATAAACTTAATAATTTGACCTCATTGCCGTTGAATTAGAAATTCACTCAACAAATATCAAGCATGTATTACAAATCAGACATTGTTTCAAGTACTCAATATATATGAGTGAAAAACAAACACATTTGGACTTGCATACAACTTATAGTTATGGGGAGAGAGTACAAATATACTAAGCATACTAATTAAATGGTGTATGAGACCTTAGTACTGTAAGGGAAACAACAGACTGAGTGTCCTAGGCTGGGTTCTCAAAAGAAGCAAAACCAGTGAATCTTATGCATGTATGTATAAAGAATTCTCAACTGCTTTACTGGCATATAATTCACATATCTTACAATTCAGTAGTTATATCACATCAAGAAGAGTTGTACAACCATCACCACTATCACCTTAAGATCATTTCTCTGTTTTTATATCCTTCATTATTTGATCCCCATTTCCCACCAAGAACCCCTGTCTTTTCCCCAAGGAACCATTAATCCAGCTACCTAACCTGGATTTCATATACAGAAAACAATAATAATAATAATAATAATAACAAAGTAAAACAGATATAAAACCTTAATTGAGGAAAAAAGCAGAAAGTATCTAAAATGAGAACAAATTTTCAGTGGATCAAAAAAGAGATCAAATGATAATATGTTCACTTTTAACCTGTGTCTGCAATCATTCACTTTCAAATACATTCCGCATGTCAAAAGGCTATTCACACCCTTGGTTTATAGTCAGAGGGGGATTCACTAGAGGCTTAATCCCCTTCCCTTTTTTTTTCAAACTGAAGCAGTTTTAAATGATTAATGGATAAGGTATATATTTTAAGCTAACTTCGTCTGCCATAATTCTCTCTGTCTGATAACAAGGCTATTCATCCCTAAGCTACAGTCAGAGGGAATTCATTTGAGCCTTAATCCATATGTGGACCTGCAAATGGTTTTGAGGCTTATACTGTCATATGTACAAAACCACATGTTCACAATTTAAGTTCTGCACCATTCATTTCTCTAGATTTGGATTTTATAATTTACATTTCTTTTTTTAAATTTACAATCAGAGGTTGGTGTGGACTTGATTGGAACCTCACTTAGATAGCTTCCTTAAAGGAAGACAAGCCTTTAAGACCCCAGACGCTATTTTTTTTAACTGATATATGAGCACCGTCTAGTTTCGTCACCACACTTTGCTATAGTGCTCATATCATGTCTTCAATGATCTCTTCATGAGAGTGAGCATCAATGAGAACTAGTCATGAGAACTAGTTGTTAGATTGGGGTCAGAATTAAGTACAAGCCCCAAATCCATTCATATATCCCTGGTCTTTATGTATGGCCCAGATCTACCATATACTTACTATTTTAATGCCCTTTTTATTGCATAATGATATGCATTAATCTGTTAAGTGTGGCTCTGCCACTGTGAATGAAAATTATTGAAAGTTTTTCTCTAACACCAACCCCCATTGTTTGTATAAATGGTGTCCACTAATGGAAGAGTTTAGTTTATGTATTTCATGTATTTACATTACAATTCATGTATTTCAGTCCATAGCTAGCCTATAGTCCTATAATTTCCTTTTCTTGACACTTTTAAATTCTACACCATTAGCTAAAGTTATGGGACTATCAGTAGAATTACCATAAATCCTAGGAGGATGAATGTACTATAGAGAAATTTATATCAAGAAATTAACTCTCATGGTTGTAGAGTAGTCAAGGCCAGGTAGGTTCTAAGATTATGGGTAACATATGACGTAGTAGCTTCAGAGACTGACAAACCTAAGATTGGCAGGAAGACTACAGGCGAGGCTGGTGGCTCCCGAAGTGAATGAATCCAGCGTCAGTAGATTGGATGCCAGGCAGCTGATGACTCCCAAGACTGGCAGACAATTGGCAGGACACTAGTTAAAGTTTAAAAATTCAGACCCAGAAAAGTGCAAGTAAGTATTTCTGCAGCCATAATCCATTAAAAAAAAAAAAAAAAGTCCTCTCAATTGACTGAATCAGGGTTGAGACCCAAGAAAGAGTGTCTCAACTCATTGCTAATACGGGAGAGTACAACTGCCCCTGTGGGTTTCTGAGACTATAAATCTTTGCAGGGGTAAAAAGTCTTCTATTTTCCCCTTGGCTGGTTGGTGTTTAAAACTGCCGACCTCGTGGTTGGCAGCCCAATGCACTATGGCACCAAGGCATCCAAGGTTTTCATTCCCTGCCAACATTCTTATAGTTGATGGAGTGAGTGCTTCTAGCAGCTCCCATTGTGCAGGTACTTACCTTGTATTAGGACTCATCGTGAAGAATTATTAAGTCTTAACTACTAAACCACTGACCCAGTCAAGTCGACACAAAACCTAAATACCACACTGAGTAAACGGGTCAAGGATGCTAACAGGGCCTGAAATGCCATCTCAAATAAGAGATCAGGGTAGGACGTATGAAGATAACATGAACAAAGGTTGGAAGAAGGTGAGGATGTGACCATGTGGTATCTGGGGAAACAAACCTTGCAAGCAGATGGAACAGCCAGTCGGAAGGCCCCAGTGAAGTGTATTCAGTTAGAACCCCATGAGGGAGGGCCAGAGTGGTTGGAGGCAGCAACCTCCCCTGTCATCCCACCCCAAACCTATGTGTCTGGATACTCAAACAGCAAGTGAAAATATTCCTCAAGTAGCACTGGGGCAGAGGAGAAGACAAAGGAAATCAGAAACATTTCATCACAAAAATGAAAACTATTAAATTTGTGGGGTCCAGCTATAGCAGTATTATAGTGAAAAATTTAATAGCCTTAAATATTTAAGCTATTTTAGAAGAAAAAAATTGGCAGGCTAACCATTCTTTAATTCAGGAAGTTAGAGATAAAAACAGCACTAAAGAATAGAAGTCAATGAAAGAAAAATAGTACAGACATTTACAAAAATCAAATACTGGTGCTTTGAAATAACTAGTGAAATGAACTTCAGGAAATATTGATCAGGAAATGGGATTTAAAAAACCAAGTGTTTTAAATGAAAAGTACTAACTACCAATTCAGTGGAATTTTCCAAATTATAAGATGGAGACTACAGGAGAATACATTTGAAAACCTAAAGCAAATGAGCAATTTCCAGGGGGAAAAAAATCCAAATTTCAAAAAAAAATTAGTAATTGATCAAAAACCTGCAAAGACTTAGTCCAACTAAAGAAATCAATCAGTTGTCAAAGAAGGGGGAAGCGAAGAGTTACAAATCAGATATTACCCAACTTTAAGTAGCAGATAGACTCTTACGCTACATCTTGAGTCAGTAAAAAAAATTTTTTTGAAAAAATTGTTATAAATTGTTATAAATCATAGGCACCTTTAAATAAATATATCAAATTGTGAAGCAATCATTATGCAACACACCGTCCATCTAAGTCTATTAGCTTGAAAATCAGTGCTTCCGTCTCTTCAACTCTCCCTTGAAGAATCCTTCCACATATGTTGCATCAAAATAGAAGGTTGACTTCTTAACAAACTCAGATTATTTTCATGTTCCATGTTCTTGGAGTGTAGGAACAAATTATATCTGAAAGGGAAAGATCCTGTTTGTAGGGTAAATGGGATAAATTTACCCATGACATCTTTAGATGAGAGTCCTTGGTTAAACAAGTGTGTTGCAGTGACAGAGGACATTTCATGGGGATGTTCTACTTTCAAATGGTGTAAAAAAAAAACTATATGGTAACTTTCACCTGCAAGACCCAACCCGGTAAGGAGTGTCACCAGTAGAGCAGCAGTACCAAGATTATCAGCTGTTTCGTGGGGAGCAGGCATCAATGAAGGAGAACGGGAAGAAACGGGGGACAAGCAACTCAGTTGACTAAGCTCTGTCCATATTTCCTTCTGGCGTCCATCATAGCAGGCTTTGCTTAGGGCACCTTCCTGCTACTGTGTACTTCTGATGATGTGGACTTCATTCCAAAGTTAAATCTCTTGGGGCCCTAGCCAGCCAGTTCTGGTGTTAGGTGTGAGCAAGCAGGAAGCTGTCTGGCAATGAAGAGGGAGAAGACTGCCCCCAAATGACTCCAATCTTGGGAAACAACCTAGAGGACAGAGAACTGGTTCTCAGTAAGATAGTTTGAGCCCTGGATCCATGCGTGCTTGAAAATACTTCTGTAGCCCACGCTAAGCGTGGATAGTCTATCATTTGCAACCGAAAGTGTCCTAACTAACTAGACTAGTACCTTACCTCGTCTACTTTAGATAGACTAGTTTCTAATTGTTGCTCTTAGGTCCCAATGAGTGGATTTTAACTCAGTGGCTCCAGGTGATCAGAACTGCCCATAGTGATTTCACGAACCATAATCTTTATGGGAACAGTCTTTCTCCAGTTCAAGCCTTCGGTTCCAGACCACATGTATAATTGTCAGTCCGCCTGGGTTCCCATCTCTTGTTCCCTCCAGTAGACTTCCCGTTAGATTGACTTGGTGGGCTTTGTCCCAACCAAAATACAGAGTGGCTCTCCATGTCATTGTGAGGAAGAGGTTTTGCATCAATTAATGCAACTCCTGCTTTCTCTCTCCTGCAATTGCCTCTGGCTCTCTGCTCCTTACCTTGCCTGAGGACGTTTCCTTCCCTGGGGCTGGGAGAGGGCCCTGCCAGGGAGTTCTGCTGCAGGAGCTGAGACCGGCCATTAGTGGCAGCGCTGACATGGCAGCAGGCAGCAGGCTCCCTTGCTCCACACTCCAGCACCCTTATCTCCCCATTTTCCCAGATGTCTAATGAAAGCCTTCCCTATACAAATTAAGTTTAAAACTGAAAAATCTCCTCCAGCCATGGTGAAAATGTCCAACACAAACTACTCAGGTTTATCACCTTTAAAAACAGGGAGCATAAGTGATTATAAATGAACTCAGTTTGGTGTTAAAAAAAATTCCAAGGTGCTGGTATGCCACCTTATTGTATTTCTAGTCTGTGCTTTTCTCTGTATGTTTTCAGGTTCCCGCCTAATTTTAACCTGTGAGAACATCACTAGGGAAATCCAGTGGCACCAATTCTGGTTCTGGTGAACATTGCATAGAATTTATTCTCTTCTCTGCAAATAGAGTATACTTTCCCTCCTTCTACTTGCACAGGATTGCTTATAATTCGCCTCCCTAGGACAGAGGAACCAGGGAGAAAGAAATACTAAAGAAGTAAAATATTATGCCGAATGGGAAGAAGTTGTGCTGGTACTTTAAGGCACTCGTGAGCCTATTCCTTTAAGTAGAGCTACTTGTGAATGGACTCTGACTTTGGGTTAATCACCAGCAGAGACTGCTCCCCAGCAAGCCCAAGTTAGAAATTAATGATGGGATTTGCCAACAGCATAGGTAGTATTCCCAGATAGTCCCTCAATGGAGCAACATGCCCTGAGGAATTATCTGAACAAAGATGCCCCTGGAGTATAGATGACTTGTGTTTAATTCGCTTGTAGTGTAGTCAGTCCGCCTCTGTTGTTCTGTCTATGCTGTGTTTGTTGTGTCCAGTGATTTCCTTAGTTCTTGCATGGCAGAAGAAAGGCAGACATCAATTCGTCCCCCACCACACCTGTTATTTAAACACCGCTCTATTTCGGCCTGGCTAATTCAAATAGAAGGTGGCTGTTTGTGTGGCAGTATTGTGTGTGTAATATCTGAAATTCCTCAAAAGTTTTCCCTTAAAATTTTTTGAAGGTAATACACTTATGCCATTGTGTTTTTGAATAGAAACAGCATTCTTTTATAGTTTCTGAGTATAGATATATACATATACTTCCCCCAACAACTGCTGTAACTTATAAGGACCTTTATGGCAGGTACTGTGCGTTACACATTGGGTTGCTAACTGCAAGGTTGGAAGCTCAAACCCCCAAGTCACTTCATAGGAAAAAGATGAATTTGCTCCACTAGATTTGCTCCACTAAAGATGTACACCTTGGAAATCCTTGATGGCAGTGGTTCTCCCTTTCCTCCTGCCCCGACCCTTTCATACAGTTCCTCATGTGGTAGTGACCCCCACCCCCCAACCACAAAATTATTTTCATTGCTCCTTCATCAGTGCCATGTTGCTACTGATAGAAATCAGGCGACCCCTGTGAAAGGGTCTTTTGACCCCCAAAGAGTCACGACCCACAGCTTCAGAACTGCTGCTATAGAGAGGAATCATGAGTCAGAATTGACTCAGGAGCAACAGGCTTGGGGTTTTGTGGGAATCCTGTGTTTTTTCATTTTGTTTGACCTTGTTTCTGTCTCTGAGATGGAATCCTGATGGCAATGCGTTTATCCTTGGCTTTGGACTGTGACTTCGTTTTTGAAACGTTGCATCAAACAAGTGAAAGGTTTGTTTTCTATGCACAGATAGAGATATGAAATACTCTTACCTTCTCAGGTTTGCTTTTGTGTTGGGCTGGTTGCTGGGAAACAGGAACCTTTTCCTGTGCAGCAGTGAAGTGGGGAGAACGTGGCATTTTTCCTCATGAATAAGAAAGGCCTTGACTTCAGGCACCACTCTGTTGCTCAAACTTGGCAGTTTGCCCTCTCTGTTAATAAGAAAATATTGGGTTCATATCTTATTATGTGACAGTAGGTTAAATTATTTAATTTCAAATATATGATATTATGAAAAATGTACTTCACAGTGTTCTAACAGATGCTGCAAGTGTAGTAGTCTAACATAGTAAATGCACCAAATGTGCACTAGCGTGTTTTTGACACTGTTTTCATAAGTGATGATATATCCTCATTGAAGCTTACTAAAATTATGTTTTCTCCTCCAACTGTCATGAAAACATACCAAACCATCTGATTTGTGTATCCATGGTTTAGAAATATAAGATGCATATTCCTTGTGATTTTCCACACTCTAGTTCGTAGATTTGAAGAAAGGAGATGCTATTTCTTGGAGCATGCATCCATTGAGTTAATTCTTTGAAAATTTGCTTCAAACAAGTGAAAAGTTTGTTTTATATTCACAGGTATAGATATAAAATACTCTTACTTCCTTCAGGTGTTAATACATCAGGTGTTAATACATGTAATTCTTCTTCAAAGAGTTGAAGGGCCAACAGTAGATTTAAATTTGAGTATTTATTTGAAAAATATTTCTAAGCTTTCCAGATTTCAGGCCATATGTTATATCAAGTAATAGATTATTGGTCTCCTGTTCATTGGTTAGTTCAGTGAATTCTTTTAGAAATTAAAAAAATAAGTCTTAAATGTTTATTTTTATCATTGTATGTTGAAAGACTCTGATGTTGTAGTGGATTATATGTTGAACAGCTAACCACAAGATCAGTAGTTCAAACCTACCAGCTGGTCTATGAGAAAAGATGAGACTTGGTGTTCTTTAAAGATTGATAGCCTCAGAAACCCACGGGGCAGCTCTACTGGGTCCAGAGGATTATGGTGTATCAGAATTGACTCCATGACAGTGAGTTTGGTTTTTGTTGTTGTTGCTCTTCACTTTTTTGTGTATACATTTGCATCATGTATGATGGGGTTTTATAAAATTCAATGAAAAATGAAATAAAAGACACTGGTCCTTTTCCATGAGCTTTGTGAAACTGTCTCATATCTCTTAAATGATTTTTTTTCTTGTGAATGCCAACACAATAGAAACAATTGGAAACAGAATTGCATAATGTGGGAGTCATGTAATCTTGTGTCAATTTGAGAATTAAGAATGTTGGAGTGGAGTCTAGCCTGTCAATCTGGAGATAGCCAATGAGACCTCTGTGTGGGCATGGCTTTCTCCTGAGAATTCTGGGAATTCCTCCTTAGAGGTGAGAGATTCACTGCTCAGTCCCTTGGAGACACTCTACTGACAAGACCCAAGGCTGACTCCTAGTGAGACATCCCAGAGGAGAAGTCACATGGACTGACCCTGATGGAACCAGACCTCTGAAGGTGGAAACTCCTGTCAGTGCTGAGATGCTTGAGAAGCCAAAGAGAGGTTCCTGTTAATGCTGAGATGCTTATTACGCCACTGGATCCTAAGACTTCCTTACCCACTGGCCTATGATTGCCCTGCATATGACATCATCGCGTGTGTCTCATGAATCTGAAGAAGACTTAATGGACTGGTGTCTGACAAATGGGCTAATATCAGACTTGTGGACTTGGACTGGGCTGGGATACCTTCTCAATGTTTCATTCCTCTTGTATATAAATTTCTTGTATACATAAAAGTTTCTATGGATTTGTTTCTCTAGTCTACCCAGACTAACACATATAACTTATTTATCACACAGCATAATGCATCTAACTACCATCCACTTCCAGAAATAGGATATTGTCAATGAGACCAGAAACTCCTCTTTTCATCTCCTCCTGCCTTTTGACCCCCCCTCCCTAGTTTACCATAACTTTGACTTTTACATAAATCACATTCCTGCTTTTCTTTATGGCTTTGTTTCCAATTTGTGCACTTCAGATACTCTGGCTTTGTTTGGTCAGGATATATATATATATATATATATATATATATATATATATATATTCACTTAGGTGTCCTTTTGGGTCCAGCATTTTTTACCCAGTCATGTTTGTAAATGTAGTCATAATTTCTTTTTAAGTTACTGTATGAGTTCACCACAAATTACCCTCATCTTGTTTATGGACAGATGGGTTGGTTGGGCTACAACAAATGATGGTGCCGTGAACATCTTTCACGTTTTCTTGATCAATACTGCCCATCCTCTTGGCGGGTATATACCACATATACTAGAGTATAAACCAACCCAGATAGCAGCCGAGGCACCTAATTTTACCACAAAAACTGCATTAAAAATAGGCTGGAAAAACTCAGCTTGTACACAAGTATATACGGTACATCAGACTGCAATTGTGGTAGCCTTGTGTTGTTGTTAGTTGCTCTTGAGTCCATTCCAACTTATGGCAACCTCAGGTTTGCAGAGGAGAATAGAGTGTATGTACCTTTACCATTTTAGAATGTGCGCTATCAGTTTATATTCCCAGCAGGGGAATATGGGAATGCTCATTGCTCCGTGGCAGCCCATCTGTTGCCTGTGTGGTGTCACTCCATGATGTTAGCTCCTGTTTAACTGTTAAGTAACGAAATGAAGCATCTCGTCACATCCTCATTGACTGAAGTCATGGGAATAATTCCACTCTGTCTTTCTTACTGATGTGTACGTGTGCGCTACATGTTCTGGACGCAAGCTCAGCATCTTGCAGATAACGTTTCACATTTGGTTGTTTGTTCTTTCAACTTCTTAATTTTACAAGTTAGCCAATCTTTTCTTTCATGATCTATCATTTTATGTCCTCTTCAGGATGCCTTCCTGTGATTGGCCTTGTCTATTAACATATAAGAGCTTTGCTGTTTTATCTCTTACGTTTAGAATTAGAATTAAGTTTTTAGGGAGAGGTTGATTTTCATTTATCCCTATGTGGATAACCAATTATCTTATCATTTACTAAAAGTATAACTCTTCCCCTACTGCTTTATAAGTTCCAGATTTGCTGTAAAGCACTTTTCCTCATATATATATATATATATATATATATATATATATATATATATAAATGTATGTGGGCTTTCTGTTTGATTCTGTTGCTCTATTTCACATTGCGAAAGAGTTTTTGTAAGTATTTATTAGGTTTGAGACATTATTTTTTTCAGGTTTAAGATGTCCTATCCAGTGGGCTGAGCCCCGGTGGCGTAAGTGGTTGAGTGAGGAACTGCAGCCTGCGGGCTTGGTGGTTCAAATCCAGCGGTGGCTGGGTAGCGCCCACGACCACCAGAGGCAGTGATGCCCACCAAAAAAAAAAAAGATGTCCTATCCTAATCTTTGTGGATGAAGGTGAACTTTTATATGCTTTTTTTATAACTTATTTTATTGGGGGCTCTTATAGCTCTTGTAACAATCCATATACCCATTGTATCATGTGCATTTGTACATATGTTGCCATCATCATTTTCAAGACATTTTCTTTCTAGTTGAGCTCCTCTATTTCCTTCTCTCCTACCCTTGAGAGCCCTTGATAAATTATAAATGATCATTTTTATATCTTACACTGTTCACTGTCTCCCTTCACCCATGTTTCTTTTGTTCATTACCCTGGTGGTGTGGGGAGCAGGTTATACATCAATCATCGTATGCTTTTATTGAGATAATTTTTTCTCATTTTTTCTGTTAATATGGTGAGTACCTGGCTTGGATTTTCAAATATTAAATTCTCTTTCAAAACACATCCACAAGAGTCACATTATAGATTGAGGGATAGCCCACATGAATTTTGAAAACATCTCAAGAAAAGACTGCATTCATCGGACACCGATGACCAAAGAACAGATCTGTTAGAGAATGATATCAAGGTCATCATACATAGAGAAAGAAGGGATTTGGGCTGAGCCCCGGTGGCGTAGTGGTTGTGTGCAGGATGCAGCTCACTGGCTTGGTGGTTCAAATCGAGCAGCAACTCTCCAGGAACAATGCTGGGCCTCCTACTCCTACCAGGGGGCAGTCCACAAAAAAAAAAAAAAAGGATTAATTTAAAAGAGAAGAAATATATAAAAGACCAACGTAGGTATCAGAAGTTTGCTCTTAAACCCAGAATACCTTAAGCAAATGGAAGAATTGATGAAGACAAAGGGCTGAACATAAAAGTCCAAAGGGCAGCTCAAGAAGACGAAATAAATCATTATAATGAAATGTACAAAGATCTGAAGTTAGAAAACCAGAAAGGGAGGAGTGTACTCAGCATATTTAAAACCGAAAGAACTGAAGAAAAAAATCAGGGCACAAGTTCCAATATAGAGAGATTGTATAGGCAAAATATTGAATAAAGCAGGAAGCACTAAAAGAAGATTGAAGACATAATAAGGCTCCCTGTACAAAAATAATTGGTCAGTACATATGCAAACACCTTGAAGAAATGAAGCTCTGAACCTAGAGAATCGAGACCAAAATCTCAGATGGCACCAAGATGGGTCAGCATGACATTGTTAACAAAGACAGTGTCCCCCATCCTACTTTGGTAAGTAATCCCCACAGTCCCACTTGTGAGCAGGGCTGAGCCCCGGTGGCATAGTGGTTGAGTGAGGGACTGCGACCCACAGGGTTGGCGGTTCATATCCAGCAGCAGCTCTCTAAGAGCAAGGCTGGGCCTCCTACTCCTACCAGGGGGCAGTGATGCCCACAAAAACAAACAACAGCAACAACAAAAACTTGTGAGCAGCCCTCTAGGGTGCAACAACTGGACCTTCCCCTTCCTGAGGAAAGAATGACAAAAATTTTTTAAAATATATGGAAAAAGTAGTCCAACTGACTAATAGACCCCGCAAATGTCCATACCCCTGAGACAGGAAGAACTAGATGGTGCCCGGCCACCATTCGCAACTGCTCTGAAAAAGACCACGTTAGAAGGTCATCGATAGACTAAGAGAAAAATGTGGAATAGAACAGCAAATCATAAGAGATCAGGCTTATTAGTCAGATAGTGACTAGTAGACCCCTCCTCCCCCAGACTGTGACCATGAGCCACTCTTTAGGTCTGAAGCTGAGCTTTCTGCAGGGTAGAATAATCAACCACGAACGATCAGGAAGGCATCATTTGCTCAGAGTCAGTGTGTTAAGAAAGAACGAGTAAGGGAAACAGTCAATTCTGGGAGGAGCCATGCTACATTGATGGGATTGAAATGGATGAGTGGAACCCAACTGTGTATAAATTTTTGGATGTGGATGTTCGCATCTGCTCTGTAATCCCTCACCTAACCCATAGCAAAAAGTTAAAAAAAATCAGAAGCATTTAAATGTGAAAATAAAAGAAGATTGACTAAATAAGCTTCTATATATTTTTTAAAAGAAGAAGAAATTCATCCACATGTTGCATGGGGCAAATCTGCTGCCTAAGACCTTTTTAAAGTACTAAGGAGCAAAGATGTAAGTCTGAGGTCTAAGGTGCTCTTGTCTCAAGTCATATTTCTTTCTCTTTTCAAAATCACTTTATTAAGGGCTCGTACAGCTCTTATCACAATCCGTACATCAATTGTATCAATCACATTTGTTCATATGTCGCCATCATTGTCAAAGCATTTTCCTTCTACATGAGCCCATAGTTTCAGATCTTCCCCACCCACCCACTCATCCATCCACACCTAGCTATGTTTCTTTCAATTGTCTCATATGCAAATAACAGCTAAGCAATGAACATGGAGCATTTGAACCCTGGGGCTGGTGAAGAATAATCACAAGGACCACCAGATGAGCACATGAATCTCCCTGGGAGAAAATGCAGCCTGAATGCTCCTTAGAATCAGGTATGACGAGACTTCCTCTCACATACTTTGGATATTTATCTGGAGAGACCAGTCCCTGGAAAAGACACTGTGCCTAGACAAGGGAAGAGAAGATGCTACCATGGCTGCCACACTGGGCTCAACCATGAGTGTGGGGGTGGCGCAGGCCTGGGCTGGGTGTCCTGTTAGACACAGGGTCACTGAGTTAGAGCTGACTCAAGGGCTCTCACCAACAAATGGGCTTACATTCCTAGAATTGACCCCATTTAACTTGACACATATGACTGCAACAAGGCTTGAAGTTCAAGTCCCCCACTGATACCTCAGGAATAAAATCCTGGCAGTCAACTTCTGAAAACTAGCTATAGAAGCCCCCATGGAGCCCACTTCCAAATGGAACTCTGATGCGCTAGGGACCACCGGGAATCTGACTTGACTTGATGATCACTGTGGGTTGTGACGGAATACACTTCTTCTGCGGGGCTATTGTTTCGTGGCTCTTAGCTTAGTTAAGAGTTTTTGAATCTAGGTTCATCAAGCAGAGCATTCTATATTTTGCCTATCCTATAATGGTCTAATCAGGTTTTGATGTGAGGGGTTTGCTGCATTTATAAAGGAAGGGGAGAGTGTCTCCTCTTGCCACTCTGGAAGACTTTAGGTAAGACTAACAGGATTTTGGAATTCACTAGCAAAGTCAACTGGACTAAAGTTTTGTTTTGGTTTGGGGGGAAATGTTCTGAAGTAAAATTTTTTATTTCCTCAATGGTTCTAAGATTGTTCCTATGTTCTCTTGCTCCTGTGGTCTATTTTGACCGGGTATGTTTTTGTGAGAATATGTCTGTTTCTTTCAAACTTTAAAACAATTACATCTGAAAGGTGTTCCAGCCTTGTCCATCTTCAGAATCCACAGACTGTGCGAAGGATCCCCACTCGCTCTTTTTTTGGGGAGGGGGAAGAGCAAATATTCTTCCAATCTTTTCAACTTTTCTGTCTCTCTGTGTTTGAAATTTTGGCACATAAATAAAAGATAACTTTATTTTGTTTGATCATGTGTGATAATCTTTTTTCTTTCACGGCAAGGTTAGGACATTTCACATTTAATGTAATTGAGTTTAAATCTGTATCAGTTCTTTAAGGTCACTAATTCTTTAAACAATGAGTTTTCCCATTCAGAAGATTAGCTGTTTATTAACACCTATGAGTTGATCTTCTCCGATATGTATTTAAGTATGCAGAGATTTATGAAAGCTTCTCCTTTCCTATTATTTCTCTGGCTGCTAGGTAATGACTAGAGAGTTGGGGATTAAAACACATAAAGGACAATATTTCTACCCTGGTGCATTGGGAGCTTGGCTTACAACTCTGTTCATGTGATTTAGCTATTTAATGCCAATATACAAAGCATTAACAGTGCGTCTCTTAATATATTGCTTTAGCAAAAAACGGTGTAGAAGTCTTATTTCTAAAAAAGAAAAATCTTTTTTTCTTTTTAAATTTCAGGGCTGTGACTCCCAGATGAGCATGTCAGAAATGTCCTGTAGTGGAAGTGCATCCTCATGTCAGTCCCTAGAGCACGGCTCAGTTCCGGAAATCCTCATTGGCCTGCTTTATAATGCCACCACTGGAAGGCTATCGGCAGAAGTGATCAAAGGCAGTCATTTCAAAAACTTGGCAGCAAACAGACCACCCAGTGAGTGAACTGAAAGAAAATATTTTTTTAAATCTTATTTTTACCTTTCTAATGTTTTATGCATTTGTGAGACTTTCAGTGTGAGGACCTTTATTGCTATCACTTAATGAGAACCAATCAGAATAGTATGGGTCACCTAATCGGTGTCATGTTTTCTCATTCCAAGCAGAAAAATTTGAGATTCAAAATATTAATTGCAATGTAACAGGACTTTCTAAGTTTTCACAGTGACTGGGCAAGCAATTGCCCCCAGGGAGCCATTTTATTCAAATGTTACAGAAGTTAGAAGGTTTTTCAAATGCCAATATCATTCCACAATTAGCAACAGCGTTATTTGTTGCAATCCAAACCTGATGCTGTGTGTTTTCTGTCCCCACACAGTCCTCTGAACTAATGTGTTGATTCTCTCATTTCCTCCCTTCCTTCCTTAACAATTGAAGGAACAAAGAAACTGTTTCTTCATATGATTTTCTCCTTTAATGCCATGAACCAGTGCTTCCAGCAGAGATTTCTAAAAGAAGGTATCCCTTGCCTTTGCCAGGACAGTGCACAGAAGAACAGCTGGATATCCCTCCTGGACACCGGAAGCAAAATTTGGGCCATCTCCCCCTGCCCCGTCTGTCTCCACAATGAGGGTGCATTGTGGGAGTACACAGTAATTGTCACCCGGTGTACCTTCAAAACCAATTGTGGACACCAATGAAAAATAAATTGGGCAAGGAACAGCTTATTTGTACTATTTGACAATCAAAGCTGTTAATGCCCTCCAATGAAAAAATTTAAAGGAGTTCATGATTACTAATGCCCCTTAAATTTGCATAAAGATTCCTCATAAATTTGCACCAAAAAAAGAGAAAAGATTCTTCATAGACTTGTGAAAGGCAGTCTCATCATCCAGATATCAAACATTTATTGAGAGAGAGAAAAACTTTCTCCACTCCTGAAATAAAATCACCTTTCTCCTCACCATCCTCAAAATGCCACACGAAAACAACCCCTTTGTTCAATGAAGGTGAAAAGTCATAAAAACAGACTTGGTTTTTCCCAAGTGGAACTGGGAACCTTACTTCATTTTTCTCTTTTAATTGGAACCATACATCTTAACATCCTTCACAGACTATATCTCCCTGAATTGAAAGTCAGAGGGCTAAAATCATTTCCATATTTATATCCTTGGACAGGTACCCTCACTCCTCTGTTTCTTGATGAGTAACGGTCAGGTCATGTCTGACATGATGATTGTCAGGCTCAAATCAGAAAAAAGTACAGAAAAGAAGGTGGGACTATTATCGCCCTCCCCCTCTTGTTTCAGAAGGGAGAATTCGGAGGAAGGAAAGAAGCCATTGCTATAATGAACATTTGAAAGTCACTTGATTCTTCTTATGTATGCTTAGCTAGAGTGCAAATTCAAATGACATGGGAGGTAACTTCCATGTTTGGAGAGATGCGAGACCAGTGGCAGACGCAAGCATGCATGCCCTGGCCTGGAAACGAACTCAATTTTCAGCTGTACAATAGATAGGTCTATGTGAGGGACAATGAGACTAATCAGGTATGCCCTCCTTCAAATAATCAACCATTTGTTTAAGATCACAAAAGGACACGTTTCAGAAGAGTTAGGATGGGAGGAGGAATGGAAACAGGGAGTTGTGATCAAGGAGGTGAAACAAAACGCATCAACGATGGGAAAACTGATCTACTCTGTAAACCTTCACCCCACTCACAGTACAGATGTTACCCAAGAGAGACCATGTCCTGCCTTCAGATAGTCAAAGAATTGAAAACTGGATACCTTGTACCAGATTATCATTATGTGGGGTCACATTTGGCCACTAGGTCTAACAGCTTTAACTTCAGCTATAGGTTAATTTAAAATTTTAACTGCATATACTGCCTTTCTGCCCCCACTGCGGCCACTCTGATGGAAACATTAGAGAAGGGAAGTAGTGGATAATACACAGGGAAGAATGACTCAACCCAAATACCCAAGAATCCACTGAGTCAGGATAGAGACATTCAAGTGCTGAGCATCACAACCTAGAGGGCATCTTTCGGTACAGAATCGGCTGCCACAGTAATTCCCATGAATTATTTTTGAATTCAATCTTCAGTGTCAGCTAATTAATGGTGTTGTCTGGGAGGTACTTAGTGAGTATATGTGTGTGTGTGTGTGTGTGTGTGTGTGTATAACATTTCAAACAGTTATATGAGAGTGGAGTATTTGAAGAACACAATCTCTAAGACAATCATATCAGTTTGTCTAAACTGAATGCACTACATAAGGTGGTGACCCTGCATATATTCCTCAAAGCTTTTGAACTTTATTATAGGCTGAAAAAATCTAGTTTTATCCAAAGAAACTATAGCAATCTTTCAGAGCAAAAAAAAATTTTATATTTATCTTTTATTGTGCATAACTGAATTTGAAATTAAATGGAGAATAACACAAGTGTTTAAAAGACTAAATACTATATGGATAACCCTAATATTCCAAATGATCATAAAAATAATGGCATTATAATGACTTTTATTCAGTCTTTCACAGTCAGCTGGTTTGCATGGTCTTTTAATCTATGTGTTTTAGGCCAAAAGGATATTCTTAACAAGATGTCCCCTTTTTAAAAAAGTGTTCTTTAACTTACAAAATGACCTGAAAAATCCTCACTCCATGAAATTTACCCCACAATTTGGCTCAGCCCTCTACCTGAGTTAAAATGAAAGGTTTTGTGTTCTTCCACTCTAGTGAAAAATGTTTCCTCTTTAACTCTAACCTTTGACCCTCTCTCACCCAACAATTGACATCTGGTCATTATTTCTTTTACTGCTTTCCACCCCCTGTTGTCAGACGGACTGTTCTGTTGTCTTAAACACTTGATAGGTGGACAGGTTTATATAATCCGAGGTGAGTTCCCGTAGAGGCTAATTGGATGTTGTCTTTTCATGCAAAAACAAAATGCCCTAAAAACTTGCCAGCAGGGAAGCTGTCCACCATGTTGGTTTCCAAAAAAGAAAAGAAAAAAAAACTGCACATGTATTATCTGTGGTATTTTCAATAAAACTAACTTAGACTGTATCTCTGATTATGGATGATGGTATTCAGTATATCAGAAAACCTGCAAAACTTTATAAAAATAAACATTTTTATTTTTCCCATCCATTATATTTTAATTCGTAGAGCAGAAATAAAGGAGCTCTTTTGTGGAAAAGATGGCAGTTTTCTTTCAAATTAATTGACATTTGATATAAGTACACATGATGGATCAACATGCTGAATATCATTTGCATGAGTCTAAACAACTTGAAACGCAACCTTTTAAAAAGAAGATGTCTCTCTCAATCAAGGAGCGTTTACATTTCACACCGAACACTCAACATCACATCAATTTTTTTGTAATTCATGAAAATACACACGATACCATGTTAAAAAACACATTAAATTTTTCCAAAAAGAAACCTGATCATATTTATTTTAATTCACCAAAAAGCACATTAAACACACTCTTGTATGAAACCAGGAGGACATCTCCCTTGGTTTGCAGAATGTGAGCTCCCAATGTGTTTGGCTTCATTGGGGGCCTTCGGTGTTTTTAAAATCAGTTTTTAAAACCTCATCCATGCAGAGATTTGTTTGACATTTCACCCTCAGCTGTTTTGGTGTCATCTTTGCATTCTTGTCTTCCTCTTTCCCTCTTCATCATTTGCCTTCATCTCTATTTGTTTGTTCTTTCTTATTCTCTGAAAACACAGTGGAATGCTTTACAGTGTCGTGGCTATGTAAGCTTGCTAAATGTTTATTAATGCTATGATGTCCTGCTTAGTGAAGCTCAATGGGAATGGTGGGGGGGGGGGAGGTTGGGTGCGATCAAGAATGGGGTGGGATGAGAGGATGGGGGAAGGATTATGAGGTATACCTTTAAATTTTAACTATAATGTAGAAAGACTGCGGTTAAGAGATTACTACTCCCACCCCTACCAAAATGCTTTATATAGATCGGCTACTTAGCACTCACCTTTCTCAAGCCTCTAGTTCAAAATGGAATGGTTGAATTTCCATTAAACTTGGTATACTCCATATCCTTAAAAATTTTACATGCTTACTCTTCTAGGGAAGTATGGAAAAAGAGTCCCTTTGAACTTGTTTCAAATGATGTTTTTGGTATGTTGTTTGTTTGTTTTGTTTTATTTTTCCTATAGATACATATGTTAAGTTAACTCTACTGAATTCCATGGGCCAAGAGATGTCCAAGTGCAAGACATCGATCCGCAGAGGACAGCCAAATCCAGTGTACAAGGAAACCTTTGTTTTTCAAGTGGCCCTATTTCAACTTTCTGATGTGACCCTCATCCTCTCTGTGTATAACAAACGCAGCATGAAAAGAAAAGAGATGATAGGCTGGATTTCTTTAGGTCTGAACAGCTCTGGAGAAGAAGAACTCCATCACTGGACTGACATGAAGGAGTCCAAAGGACAGCAAGTGTGTCGATGGCACGCATTATTAGAGTCGTGATGAAAAGGAGAAGGGCACAATCTCAGTCCACGGCAGCAGTCTCCTGGATTGCAACACCACCGTTTTTATCTAGCAGCCATGGCCAGACCCCTCCCTGAAAGAATCAGATTCAGCATTCTACACAATGCTTTGCGTTCTGTGGAAAGAACAGCAGTGCTTACTCTCACGAAGAAAAGCTATGTCTCTGATAAAGCTTATTGGGAGAAAAAAAATCAGAAACTTTTATCATCGTTGTTTGCTTGGTAACCCGCCAGAGATTTAATAACATGCTTTGGTTTGAAGTTTGTTTTACTTTAGCAGAAGAGCCTGTGATTCCATTAAAAAGTCAAAATTATAAGTGACTAAAAGGATTCGTAAGTGTAGTTGTAATACTTCTCTAAAACCATTCTCCCCATTCCAGAAAACATGTTTTTACTGGCCAGTCCCTGATATTTGTAATCTTCTTTAACACAAGAGAGTAGTCCTCCAATTCCACGTAAGTCACAAGGATTTCAAACACATTGGAAATTGTTTTATGCCAGAAGTTTCTTCCTTCATCCTCTTATCTACTTTTCATGGTAACACCAACTCTCGGTGCACACAAGTATTCCTTTTTCATAAAGAAATTGTTTTCACGTGTGATCAATGAATTTCCATTTTTCATTTGCCTCTGCTTTTGCCTAATCCAAAGAGACCCAGTCACTGCACTGGTCCCTTGGGTGTCGTTTGGACAGGTTGTCCTGTAGAACTATGTAGCTTTCTGTTGAAAGCACACCCTGTATTCTTGTATTCCAATGTAGGAAGCTCATTGAGCAGGACTTTATGCTTTCTTTCTAGGATCGACTCTTTTAAACCATGGTAAATTACAAATATGTTTGTTTCTCTCTCTTTTTTTTGGGGGGGGGGGGGGGTTTCTGTTTGTTTTACAAACTGAAAAATCCAGCAGCTAAGCTGCTGGAAATCGAAAACAATTCAAAGTAAAGAAAATTTGATTTATCTGCTCTGGGTATTTCAATAACCAACACTGCATCAAGCAGGCAGCATTCAAAATAAGTGGTTCTCTGTGTAAATCCTCACTCTTCTGACACTTGATATTTGTATGAGAAAGACTATGCAGCTCTCAGTTTGAGTTAGAGCCTCGTGGTAAAAAAAATAAAATAAAATAAAAAAGCAACAACAGCAGCAGCTCTGGGCCTCACTCTGAAGTGTCTGGGAACTCGTGACTAGGGTTTATGAAACTTACAAGCCCGTTCTTCACGATAATGTCATCCTGTGCCTTCCATGTAAGCTAAAATTTGCTCATACAGCTTGAAAGTTGTATTGGCGAAATTGGGCCTTCACATTTTTATAAAATGTAAAGATTCCTCAGAACAGTGTCACAAAGACCTGCAATTGCTCCGAGTTATGTAGCCATTGTATAATACACGCGGTTTTTTAAATGATAAGGCACTTTCATTTGTTTTATATTTAGGAAGGCTGTTTAACCAGGACGCTGACAATGACTTTCTTTTTATTTTGCTTCTTTCTCAATAGATAATTTTATGCATATACTTCATTTTAGAGTACATTTTGTATATATGAAAGGATCTTCTTTTTCTCCTCCTTTCTAGTTAAAGCAGGCAAAAATGTACCATTTACCAATGACTGAAAAGCAGTATTGCATTGTTCCTAGTCTCAACAAACTAGTATATATCATCCTAAGATAAAATATGCTATTATGAAACCAACAAAATCATGGCTAGATATTGTCACCCTGACTTGGCTGGACTGAAAGGCCTTAACAAGATATCCCAAAGCAAGGGAGCTCCTGGTGTGCTTTCATTTTTCTCTTGAAGAAATGGCACCTCTACACATCCACCCACATAAATTTTAAGAAAAAATGCAAATGCTATCTTGGGCAACTTGAAATTTAAGAGCGTACGTTAGGAAGGCACGTTACCCGGGAAGATCCTTTATAATTATACCAACGAACTTTTTTCAGATTTTTTTTAATGTTTAGAAAACAAAGTTAGCACGTGAATCAAAAGACATTTTGAAGCACAGGTGTGTGTGTGTGTGTGTGTGTGTGTGTCAACGAGATGGGAAAAAATTGGAGGAGATGTAGTCTTTACTGAGAAATTGGATTTAGACATTTGATGCTACACATGTTTTCATCTGCCTTTGGGATGACTCACTACATTGCTAACAACTGGGCTTCTCTTAGTGAAAGGATTTGTCAGTCATATTTGTAGCTGTAACAAAGCCTAATCAGACACGTTAGTAAGACCAGCTTGGTGTTTACACCTTTAGTGAGAAAAAGATGCAATGAGATGTCATTTATTAAACGACTTTTCTTCCAATTATGCCCAGAAGTCTGTGGGTGCTTTGTTACATCATTAGGGCTTTATCTGGTATAAATATCAAATCCAGTATGGCCCATCAAAGTAATCAACAATCAAAAAGAAATCAAGAAAGATGCTTGCCCATCTCACCTGGCACATTCTGCAAGACGATGCATTATCTGTGTACCCGGGTGTATGTGTGTGTCAGTCTGTGCACACACATGTACACACAATGAATTTTTTTTATAAGACTGCTTAGGGCTGAGCCCCGGTGGTGTAGTGGTTGTGCGCGGGACTGTGGCCCACTGGCACGGAGGTTCAATTCCAGCAGTGGGCCTGGGCCTCCTACTCCCACCACCGGAGAGCAGTGATGCCAAAAAAAAAAAAAAGGCTGTTTAGACGTGGATTTTTTTTTTCGGTTAACTGAATAGAGAAACATTTCTCAAGTTTGGGGATTATTTTTCTCCTCTCTGTACTGATCAGGAATTGTATTTGGTTTGGGGTGCTCTCTGCTGTCATTCTCCTTCACACATAGCAAAGTATACGTCTTTTTATCCTGTGGATTGACATAACTTAGAGTAATTACTCCCCCCAAATGTCTATTCTTTTAGAAAGGGATTAAATAGGGCTCAGGAGACCCACTTCATGCTACTGAATCTAATACCCAAGACAGGACTACTGCTTTTTGTGTGCCTGAATTTGCATGAAAGCTTAGAGGTAAATCCTATATTTCAGTAATTATAACAAATAGGGGCCCACTGGTGGGCAGCAGGTGTTGGCTCAGAAACTTGAGAAAGACAGCCACTTTCTTATTGTTCTGTGAAAATCCCTTAAGTTTTATAATAAAATAAGATCGTCCAAATATGCCAATTGACTGCTATTTATGTGGGCTCCTGGGCCTGGAATTACAGTCTTTATTTATCTCCCACATGACTCCAAAATGAAGCTGTTGATTACCGTCCAGGAAACAAATACATCTCAAATCAGTAAGAATTTGTTTAGGATCATATTCCACTTACCTCTCCAAAGCTGTCATACACTTGTGCCTTCATTGCTATCTACATTTTATGGGAAATTTATTTGCCTGTTAATCTTACTAAGGAACCCCGGTAGGGTAATGGGTGGCACCTTGGACTGCTAAGTACAACGTCAATGATTCAAAACCACCAGCCACTCCATGGGAGAAACATGAGGCTTTCTGCTCCAGTAAAGAATTACAAGCTGGGAAGCCCCCAGGGACAGTTCTCTCCCCTCCCATTGGGTCGGTCAGTATAAGTTGGAATCGACCCAAGGGCAGTGAGTACAGTATTACCTTACTAGGCATTTGGCGAATCCTCAATAATGTAGTTAGTGACAAAAATGATCGATTGGATTACAATTATCCAGAAGGACAAACCAATGAGGACATATCTGAAGTAACCTGGTGACAGCTGTTTAGTCGGTCCCACACTCAAAGTAAGCCTCTGCCCAGTGGCATCAGACTCTGGTGACCCACTAGATCTCTTCCCTGACTGATTTCTTTTGGAAGTGGCTCACCAGATTTTTATGTAATTACCTGCCTCTCTTGGTGAACCCTGCTCAGTGCCATAGACACCCACACACCTCCACTGGCAGATGCGTGGTGCCTGAAGGTGAGGTGCGTAGACTGAGATTCAAAGTCAAGCCTGTCTCCCGTGTGGTAGACTTGACTTCTACCTCTCACCCACGCCCGCTTCCTGATTGAGATACACAAGTCTAGAGGTCAGACCTCATACTCAATATCTTCCAGCCTAGAGCAGATGCCAGGGGCTCTCTGTGTTTAATGAAATTTTGGGATCCCATCATTTTTATTTTGCTCCCCACTTGAATCAGACACAAAACTAATGATTGCAAAGCAGGGTTGCATCAATAGAGGAAATGCAGCTAGAGGGGAGGGTGTGCTTCAACATGGGCGGACACTGAATGACTTCAGGCTGTGTTAGTCCTGGCAGACTAGAGAAACAAATTCATCGACATTCATAGATATGTAAGAGAGCTTTATATCAAAAGAGTAATTGTACGTTAACACCCAGCCCAGTGCAGATCAAGTCCAGAAGTCTGATATTAGCCCATATGTTTGATGTCAATCTATAAATCCCTCTTCAGACTCATGCAACACAGGCAATGATGCCAAATGCTGGAAGATCACAGGTCAGTGGTGGAACGTCTTGTGGATGAAGTGGCAGTGAAAGCATCTCGGCGCTGGCAGGAGGCTCCGCCTGGCTCCTCCAGTTCTCTGAGTATTTCCACTGCAGGAAAGGGAAGACAGAGAGTATATGTGTCTGGTCTCTAGAGAAGAAGACAGGGGTTCCCAGAATCCTCAAGAGAAGAGAACCCTCTGTGATGTCTCCTTGGCTATGACCTGATTGAGAGGCTAGACTCCACTTCTTCACTCAAGTTGACAGATGATCTAGCTGCCACAAGTCTCTCAAGTGAAAGGAGACATTGGTTTCTCACGGGGCACATTTAATTGGAAGGTCGCTAAAAGTCCATTACAATGAGTTTGGGTAAGAACAGCAAAAACTGAAACCAAGCTCACTGCCATTAAGTTGATGCTGACTCCTAGTGACCCTGTAGGAGACACTACTGTCCCTGTGAGTTTCTGAGACTGTAATTTTTTAAAGGTGTAGAAAACCCCGTCTCTCCCAAGGAGCTGCTTGGTAGTTTTGAACTGCGGACCTTCCAAATTGCAACCAATGTGCAACCGGCTAGAGTACCAGGACTTCTTGTAAGAACAGTAGGCCCAATAAATCTTTAACTATATCCATATCTAAATATGAGTACCAAGGCAGCGTATATTCACATAAAATGGTCATTTGCCTAGATAAATTAGAGAACCATAGAGCATTGTCACATTGATAGCTACTATTCCAAAGTTTTATTATTCCTATTTTTACCCCCATTCACTGTAGACTGTTCTGGATGCAGCCATCAGTATCATCATCAGCAAGCAGATTGAATATTGCACGAAAGCTATTTAAAACATGATCCATGTCCACTGAAATTCATCATACTGAATAGGAATAGCCATTGTTTGCTGAGAGTAGCACATAAATGAGTTGTTTTATTCATGTTCCCAACTCCATGAAGTAGATAACATTATAGATCTCTTGCAGATGAAGTGAGACCGAACTGACTCGCCCCCAGTGATCCAGTAAGTCAATGATAAAGCCAGAGTTAGAAGGCAGGTGTAAATTATTGTGACACCCAGACCCTTTACCACTGGTATTGTAATTGTATCCATCTTTACAAACTGCATAAACCTTAGTACATTAAGTTCATTAGCAAGTCCACCCTCCTTACAACTATCTTGAATGGCACACCTTGGAGGGGGGGCAGGAAATAAAGATAAAGTTCAAGAAAGAGATTCAAAGAGAAAGAAGATTTGCTCAAAGCACAGGATTTGTCATTTTGTGTCATACTTCATAGGCGATATTGATTTTCAAAGAGTTGGTGGTCCACTTCTTTAAGTTCCATCTGAAAACATACCATTGGATTGCTTCTGTTCTTTGACCACTCCTAAGAAGCCAGGGTATTTTAATAGTAGCAGGGTGAGTCTCCTTTCTATTCCATGAAGTGGGTATCTTTTGTCTGTTTACCTTAGGTTACCCCTGTCGAGTTGAGAGAGAAAACTGATTTTCTTCTATGATTTCACTGGTATTTATTTCTTATTCTTCTCTCTCCATCATGGGATTGGAAGTGAATCACAGCTAGTTTTATAATACACATCTACATCTACATTATATATTATATATGTGTATACCTCCTACCTCCACCCACCCCCACCACGGCCGTTGAGAAGGTCTGAATCATAGACCCCCTAGAGGGGTCCTGGATGTCCAGTAATTAAAGAAGAGCTCCTCTGCTAACCGCAAGGTCAGTCATTGAAAGTGTCTGAGGAAGAAAGACCTCCCATCTACTCTGTGGAGACCGACAGCCTCGGAAACCTTAAGGGGGCAGTTCTGCACCCTCTGAAAGAGTCAATATGGTCCTTCCCCTGCTTCCAACACAGCAAACCATGCCCCCTCCCCGGCCCCCAGCACAAAGCACTGCCGGTCCTGCAGCATCCTCACCATTCATCCTTACGTTTGAGCCCATTGATGCAGCCACCCTGTCAAGCATCTCACTGAGGCCCGCCCACTTCTCTGCGGACCCTCTAGCCAGCATGCTGTCCTTGTCCAGGGCCTAGTCTTCTCTCCGGACAACACGTCCAAAGGACTCGAGGCCAGATTTGTTGGTTCTTTTGGTAGTCCCTAGTATTTTGAGGATTTCTTAGTACTTTCAGGATTCTTCACCATCACCATCATCCAAAGGCATCAGTTTTTCTGCATGTTACCTTATTCGTTGTTTACTTTTCACGTGCCTATAAAGCAATTGAAAATGTCACGGCCTGAGTCCTAGTCCTCAAAGTGACATCCTTGTCCTTCAACTCTGTAGACAAGTCTTTTGCAGCAGATTTACCCAATGTGATGCGTCTGTGCATTTCTTGACTGTTGTTTCCAGGAGGAAATTCTTCAACTTCCATGCCCCTTTGCTCACAACAGGCACTCAGTAAATACTGAACCAAATTCCTTGTGGAAGAAATTGACAATACTTTTGTATCAAGTGTCAATTTCTGTAAATTCTGTATTATGTGTGGATTTGTTTACACCTTCATTCAATGAATCTGTATAGGCAGCTGTATGTACCGTGTACTGTGCTAAATACTAGAGATGTAGAAAGAATAAACTTAATAGACTCAATCTTTGACCTCTTGGCATTTGTGCCCCAAAGTAGGAGACTAGTCACAGAAGGATGTCATTTGGCCTAGAATGATGACATGTTAGAGAAACACAGGACCAGAGTATTCAAGGGTTAGGGTGGGAGCACAATATGGAGTTCAGAAAATCCTGCCCGGAAGAGACATGCCCAAATGGGGTCACAAAACACCAAACTAGTTAGATCCCCATAAAACTCCTGGCCACATATTCCCTTGAAAGGCAGAATATGAAACTGGTTTCTAAACTTTAATGACTTTAAGGATTATTTGAGAAAATGTATTCTTAAACTCCATGCCCAGAGATTCTGTTTCTGTTTTTATTCTGGGGTGGGACCCAAAAATCTGGGTTTTATTCATCTCTTCAGGAAAATGCTGTCTAGATTAAATTAATAGATGCAATGCACTCCTGTAGAATTATTGATAGGGGTGTTCCAGTGTCCATAGATTATAACATGCAGTGTCATCTAGAGAAAAAAAGAGAATCACACTTTGACTCGCAACTAACAGTCCTCGAGCTCAGACACCACGGTGTGTGTGTGGGGGGGGGGGCGGGGGGGCGCAAGCTGCTGTGCAAATCAGAGAAGTTAAAACTGGCGTTATGTTGTTTGGCTTAGCTTTGAGCTTCCATGAAAAGTTACTTAAAGAAGACAGAAGTGATATTTAGTGATGAGCACCTGAATATATTCACAGTCAACAGTCAACCCTTTTTTCTACCGTGTTCTTTGGTATAAGAAATAGATGCTTTTATGTTTCTGTTATGATTCTTGAAATTTCTCTGGAT
The DNA here is from genome assembly GCA_004026705.1 of Nesogale talazaci. Taxonomy (NCBI): domain Eukaryota; kingdom Metazoa; phylum Chordata; class Mammalia; order Afrosoricida; family Tenrecidae; genus Nesogale; species Nesogale talazaci. The sequence goes on along the minus strand of PVJH01001164.1, from coordinate 109,874 downwards.
TTTTGTCACATGGTCCCTTTCAGCCTCTACATAGCAAGGAGGGTCTGAGAAGGAACTCATCTGAAAGACATGTTTGCTGTAGCAGTCCTATTGTTCGTGTGTGCCCATTGACGAATGGTCACTTAAAACACCACAAAACAAAACAATGGTTCATCCTTCTTCATCCCTCTGTCCCATGAGAGGGGGAAAATGTGACCCTTAGCACAGGAGATTTTTAAGAAAGTCTTTGTTTTTGTTCTGGTTTTGTGCCCCTAATGAGATCATTTGAAGCTTCTCTACCCCATTCTCTCCCCTTTTTTGGCCACTTATTTTCATCCATCAGAATTTCTGCGCTGGAGAACACTGCCCATCTCATTCTCGGGACTTAAGCCATTGTTCGAACAATTTATACTGTTGCTTTTTACATTGCTTTCTGACCCCCTGTCGTTTTACGAGTTCAAGTGAGTCCTTCCCAAAGAAGATTTTAAAAGCTTGACTTCAAATTCTTTTGGAAGCTTACAGAGTCTCATAAAAATCCTGCCGGGGGCGGTAGGGGTGGGGGGGAGGGGGAGTTGCTAGAAAACAACTGCCCCTGTTTGAATCTATCCCAGTACCGCCCTCTTCGTTCTCTGAAAGTCAGGATGTACCAGGAAAAATCCTGTGCTCTCTTACACATGTTGCTTTCAGAAGGAAAGCTGCAGCCTGCCAGGGAAAGACCCCCAGGAAGTGTGGGGCCACACCACAGGGCGGAGGTTGAACCCCAACTCGATTCACAGCAGGACTATGGCTCTCAGGCCACCTTGTCCGGGGGACACCCGGGGCTGGTAATCGGAGCTGTGGGGAGCATTGTAAAAGAACGTGCCTTTTTACAACAAAGACCAGCTGCATTCGGTAAAGCTAACTCTAAACTTTGTTGGAAAGCCTGAGAACACCGTCTCAAGCCCCAGCTAGTTCTCCAAATTCTGAATCAGAATTCCTCCCTACACTAAAAGGCCTTCAAAAGCTGAGTGGGTCTCTGCATGCTCATGGAAACATCCCTCTGTTCATGAAAGCACATGATGGGCAAGGCCTGTGGTGGGTCCTTCTTTGTACTCCCTCGGTGTGTGACACAATCGTAGATGTCCAGTGCCTGGCTGAGCAGCTCCCATTTCTCCAGGCATCCATAAAAGGAAGAAGCCCGCAGTACTTTTTGGAGGGCAGAGATAGGAGAAAACCAAACACAACCCAACGCTGTCGGTCCACGACATGGAGTCCCTGGCGTCATGCTGCCGAGATTTCTGTCACCTCTGCTCCCGTCTACTTCTGTGACCACTTTGTTCCTTTTCCGGATCCTTTACTGCAAACAGTGAGTTAGTCCCCCCTCCTCTGGGTCTCCTCGCTCCCAAAGCCAATGCTGGGCACAAGGTCTCATTCACTGGGCGTCTGTTTCCCCTCATTTCCGATGCATCCACGCTGCCTTCTCAGGTATCATCTTTTGCATGAGTGCATTGACCATTCAGAAAGTGTTTTGCTTTGTGTTCCTTGACCCCCTCCCACTCCGTGAAGATCAGAGGGCACTAAGTTGATCCACTGTCAAATGAGGTGGTTTGGATATTTGAACTAATGTAGTGGCCGAGTATGGTGGTTGTGTGGCTGCTTTTGTGGTACGAGTTGACTTAGTTGTGGCTGGAGGTCTGGTTCTTCTGTCTCTCTCCCCACCCGCATGTGTACACACTTCATCGATTCTCAGGATCCTACCTCTGCAGGAGTGAAGTCCTGGCGTCCCCCCTCGTAATCACATGGTCCAGACAGAAGGGCGGCTGGACAGACTGTCAGACAGACTTCCGAGGTGGAGCTGGGCGTAATGCTTTCATCATCAGAGGTTCCTTGTTGCCCCCAGGGATTGGAGTTGTGGTACCCTGTGTCCCAAATAGTATGAGAAGTACCCCGAATCATGTTAGATGGGTCGGGGAACATATTTGGGAACCGACTGTCACTCTAAGAAAAGTTTGGCATCGTGGTGTTGTAGCATTTCCACCCCATAGTACATGAACATATTAAACACCTAACGATGGAAACAGAGTCACTGCTGTGACATGAGTTGCATGAGGCTTTTGACTTTTATTTCAATGCCCAGTTGACGGTCTGAATCTTAAAATGCCTTTCTTTCTCCCCCCTTCTTATTCTGATTTATCAATAAACCTAATTTGTACTGTTTGATATTTCAGTTTGCCTTTCCAATCTCCAAGACAACCCTAAAAAAGAAAAACCCTAAACACTTTGCAGTGTGTTCGTTGAGCATGTGATGTTTCCCCTGACACTGATTGTGTTTAAAATGAATACCCAACAGATGAAACAGAATGCTGCATTGTATGCTGAAAAACATAATTCTCTTATAGTCATTTACATAGCCAGATATTGATAGAGTGCATATTTCCACAAATCGAAGCAGTTCATATTAAATATTCCTGCCTAGTTTATTGAGGAAACAGGTATTTCTCCCTCCCCCCGCCCTCTCCACCCCTCACCTGTGATTGACAGTTTCTTTTTGCCTTTTCATATCTGGATGAAGGGCGGTGACTGTGAAGCTCTTATTCTCGCTTCATTCATCAGTGTCTCAGGGTGCAGCTCTTCTGCTGATGCCATCATTTCAGGAACATTCAGAACCTTATTCCTTCAGGGGCAGATCCTGTCCCTCTCCCCATGAGCATTGATGCAAGTCTAGCATAAGCACCATTAGGGACAAAGAGCCCACCTGCTACAGAGACAGCCTTTCAGCCCACACAGAGGAAGAACCTGTAGCACTCGTGGGGAAGTGGGAATTCAGTTAAAATGGAGTATGAGTCCAACCTTCCTGGGAAGGAAGGACTATGGGTCGTCAGGGCACCTCATGGTGTTTCATTTTAGTCTTTTCCCCTATTCTTGCAATTGTTTGGTTTTTAAATTTTTGTGAGGAGAACAGAAAAAAGACAGCTGTTTTTAAAAGTTTTTCTATATGAGTTTGCAATTTCAAAATACAGGAGTAAATACCATAGTTAAAGGTGTGTGTGTGTGTGTGTGTGTGTGTGTGTGTGTGTGTGTGTGTTTAGAGGGATGAGACCCGTTTTTTCTTTGGGACAGTCTTTTCAGGTAATATTGGGAATATTTGATATATTCTGTAATGATGTCAGCTTTGTTGTATGGAAGAAGACCTGAATAGCTTTTCCATGTAAATTGGTTATGCCTTAAGTGTGTTTGAACAATTACTTGAAGATAGAGTATATTGATAACACTTCCAACAAAATTTTGATATTAGAAATACTACATCAAGAGAAGAAGTTCAGGAGCAGCTTGCATTACAGAGTGTCTTCAGAACATCTCTGCATTCTATCGAAATGACTTATTGCTGCAGTGGAAAAAAGTGTCAAGAGTTTTGAGGAATCTTTAAAGCTGTTGTAGAGAGGCCAGTCAAAATTTTTTTCAAATTTTGAAATAAGAAAGTGTAAAATATCACTTCTCCATTAAATTATTATTGGGAAAGAACAGTTATGATATGATTTTTTAAAGATCTTGACCAATATTCTAAAACTTAGGAGGCTCGTTACTGCTTCAGCACTCTTGGACTGGGTTTTAGCACTCGACATAATGAGTCCTTTCCTTTCAATGTGTAGAACCTCAATTCAATGTTCCCTTCCTTCCTCCCTGATCCTCTTCCTCCCTATCTCCGTCCCTCCAGGCCTGCCTCCATCCCCTCCTTAGTTCAGTCATGTGTTTGAGGCACAAAGCTACCCTAACAATATACCAGTTTCTACAGAGCTTTCTTACTTATTTTTCTAATAATGGATGTACTAGTATGATGCAGTTTAAATACTCTGTGAGCAAAACCCTCTGGAACAGTCTGAAGAACTACCCTGCTGGTTAGCATTTTCCTTGGTGGTCAGTTCCAACGGCTTTGCTAGTGGCTCTAAACCATTCATGGATCTTATTGTTACAAAGATGTGCCTGTGTGGTTGTCAGTCGAGTTGTATTATTGTCACATATTGATTTGCATTTTAGTCAAAATATAAACAGATGTGTGTGTGTGTAAAGCCATCTGTTTTATGGGAGGAGCATATACCTCCTCATTTCCATGTGATTGATAATGTGCTCCGTGTTGCATTTTAATGCCCGTCAAACTTTTCTACTATCTATACCTTGATTGTCTCGGTGCCTTTTTCCTTTTGTATTATTGTATTACATAAAGAAATCTGTGTAAACAGTGTAAAAAAATATTGAAACTGTTGTTCCAGGAGATTTCCATGGCAGTTTAATTTTTCAGAGAATAAACTTTTGTGTGGGTTAAAAGTTATTTCTGTTCACCTTACGTGAAAAATTTTGTGCTCGCTTGGAATCGGTAAGCATCTGTCTTCTCTGAAGTGGATACACATAAGTTAGTCCTAATTTTTATCCTTGTAAAGTGTTCATATGAGTGTTACACAACACTCTGTGACATCGCAAATATCCAATGTGTCCACCTCAATATTACTAAGATCTCAGGGTCAGCAGGAATCTCACTTCCATGTGCTAAGACATAGTGCCTCCCACATGTGTGCATCAGACTCTTCTCTTGATTTGGAAGTCAGATCTGACCTACAGAGGATAAACTGCGGACATTTTAAGCATGTTAAAATAATCTCCCTTAAAATGCACAGATGACTGAAAAATGAAACTGACTAGCCTACATGATCTCCATATCTTGAGCTGAGATGTGGATATGAATTTGTCATCGTTTGTATCAGGACTGGCATTCTGTTAATAAGAATTCCTTTCTATTGGAGCAGAGTAATTTGTCAATTTTATTTTAATTGGGTCATTGATCATGAGGTGAGGCATTTTACCTGTTCTATTATCTTGTCAAATTCTGATTTTCAGCAACCAAGTGTACAGGAACCGACTCCACAAGTAAAAGAATTTGATCTTTCAGTACTCAGAAGCTGACAGACATTCAAACTGTGGCATTATTTAACCCAGTTGTCTTGAAAGCCTTAGTTCCATAAATTCACTAGAAATATCAGTAGAAAAAATTTAATTCATTTTTTAAAAAAAACAAGAATGCATCACCAATGTCAATTGATCTATGTTAACCCCTCTCCCTTTTCCTCAACTATTGAAACATACAATGAAAACATGAAAAACTTAGGCTAAAAATGAGTGCCTTCCTGGTTGAGACTCCAGTTACAGTGGAGGAATTTGTAGCCCTTCCCCGTATCTACTCCTGAATTGTTGCCTCTCAACTAGTTTTAGCTTTCACAATGAAGACATGTAAGGTTGAAGAAGCAAAAAGAATAGACTTGCTTTTATTTTAGTGCGCGCATACACACACGCACAAGATTCTGAATGGTCTACTAGTTATTTAGTACTTACCCCGTAAAAAAAAAAATCATTTTCATCTGGGTCATGGTTTATCGTCTGGCACAGAGTGACAACTGATATAAAGTGGAACTGCAGAAGGAAACAGGCCCATCTGCCTTCTAGTTATTAAAATCAAGCGCTGTGCTCATTTCCTATTATTACACCGGGGTTCAGGTAGTTTCTTTGTTTTTATTTTGTTCATTTTCATCACATCGTGTTACAAGCTAAACCGTAGCCAAAACAAAACCCCAGCCCACTGTGGTCGAACAGGCTCCAGTTCAGCAATGCCGTGGCACACAAGCGCACCACCACATCAGCTTGCAGAGGCTGTGATACGTAGTGTGGCAGCCGGGCCATGTCGCGGTTACCCACTGCCCTGCAGTCCTCGTGGTAGGCAGTTCAGAACCATCAGCAGCTCCTGGGGAGAAAGACGGGGCTTTCTGTTCTTGTGAGCAGTTAGAGTCTCAGAAGTCCATGGGGAGGGGGAGGGGTGTCCCTGTGAGTCGGCATTGACTCCAGGGCAGCAGGTTTGATTTGGGGTTTGGCTCTCTCTTCAAGAAGATGGCCACACATTTCTTCTACAGAGTGGATCCCTGGTGGCCCTCCCAACCGAGTACACCAAGCCCACTGTCCTCCTGGCCATTCTCACTTGAGTACCTTAGAAACCCCTTTGAAAATGTGATATGTGCCAATGGGAAAATCTCTTTGTTTAAATCTGCACTCCCAATGAGGTGATTCCAGTTCATGGCAACCCGGTACAGCGTGCTGAGACGGTCTCTCTTTACAAGAGCAGACAGCCTCTGCTTTCTCCCACGAAGGGGCTGGTTGGTTTGAACCACAGATCCTGTGGTTAACAGCCCAGTGCCTCACCCTCCGCTCCACCAGGGCTCCTCTGGAGACCCTTCTCACTCAAAACCAAGCTCACTCCCTTCAAAGTGGAGGTCGACTCATAGCGGTCCTAGAGGACAGGGTTGTACTAATTTCCCTCGTGAGTTTCTAACACGCGCTTTCTGTCCCACTGAGTGACTGGTGGTTTTGAACTGTTGACCTTGCACTTAGCAACCCAAGGAGCAACCACTCCCTATGCCATCAGGGCTCCTTATCACCAGGGCTAGACCTTAAGAATGAAGATGCAAGACTGATCATGGCTTTGAAGAATGCAGGTTTATCAAGACTGTCAAGTAGGGCTGAGCCCCGGTGGCGGTGGCGTAGTGGCACTGTGGCCCACTGGAATGGAGGTTCAGTTCCAGCAGCAACTCCACAGGAGCAAAGGCTGGGCCTCCTACTCCCACCACCAGAGGGCGATGATGCCCCCCACCCCCCAAAAAAGAAAAAAGACTGTCAAGTGAACAAGCACGGAACCTGTCTAGGGTCACATGAGTCAACAAATGGCAGTGTTGTGGTTTGGTACATGCTAGTTTGGTGTTTCTGTTTTTGCTTGTTTTTAACTAAAGGAAGAGACGCTGCCATATGGTCAAGACCAGATTTTTAAAAAGGGTTGGCTCTGTTTCAGAGCAACCCTAGATCAACTTGCAAACTATGAAAACTACAGAGTGCTCAAAAATAAATAACCCTCCATACCTCCGCCAGGGAGCCCACAGGATGTAAAAGATGGGAGAAGGGGCCGTGGAGAGACATGGATGAAGGCCTTCCTCTAACAAGACTGTATGCAGAGTCAAACAGCCTCCACTGGGTGGCAGATGCTGGTTCCTGTACTCGAAATCAATGCCTGCTGTATATTGCACGTTCTTCCCTCTCCCAAGTATCACCTCGACTTGCATCTATCTTCTTGCTGCCCAGTGTTGTCTATTTGGTGGGAATTGGATGCCAGACTTGTCTTGAAGGTCATAGGTCTCTGGGCCTGCTGTAAAGGTGAGTACACTGCCAGACAGGTTGGCATGATTGCAGCAATTGAGTGGGACTTGAAGTTGTATTCCTTAGGGAGAATGCAAACTATTTAGCAAAAATAGATGCTCACCTTTTCTTGGACACACAGAAAGCCTACCTTTCTCAGTGATTTTTGCAACTGCTTTAACGATGTGACTGGGTTCTAGCAACTGGCCTGTGAGTGGAAGTGACACACATTATTTGTAGGTCAGACATGTCCTCCGGGCTTGCTTTATCCCTCAGATGGTCTGATCCTAGAATCAGATCAAGCCACAAGGTGGAAGGAGCCTGGGCATTTGAATCACTGCTTGGAGATCTTTGTCCCTCCAGTCAATAGTATCTTCGGGATCACAAACTAAACGTTTGTTTGAGTTATTATCCATCCTGGGTTTCTTTGGTTCCTTGTATCTCCTATGCTCATGTTCGTAGGCAAGCTTCTGGGCTCTGAGTCAGCAACTGAGGGATATCTAAAGGACACTAGGGAGACGCAAAACTTCTAAGCAGCGTGAGGAAAGAGCAAGCTTGCAACTTAATTATTTGAGGAACAAAACCAAAGAGTGATATGTGACCCCCTGGACACTGCCAGCCCTAGGAGTTATTGTTATATTGATAGGAGTTATTGTTTGCAATGGATGTGAAATATCTGATGCCAGAGCCTCAAGTAGTTGACTGTGTCTCCAACTTCACCAGACTCAGAGAAACACATGAAATTATGATCTGAGAGATGGGAGGACATGATGGGGAAAAAAGCCAGGGGGGGCAACTAACGCCTCGCCGTCATCTTAAAAACAGAACGGAGGGAGGCCTCACAACGTGGGAGGCACCCACTTGAGGGCTGAGAAGAGAATGGAATCAGGCAGTGGTTTTTTTATTTCCTTACATTTTCATTTACTTTATTTTGGATTTTTTCCCCCTGCTTGTTGACATGAGTATCAAAAAGAATCAAATTTTCATGGGCTTTGATTCATTTAGCAAAAAGTTACTAAATGCCTGCTTTATGTATTGGGCAGTGAGGATATAACTACAAATAAGATGTGATTTCCCCCCCAAAAGAGCACTGCACTGATAGAAGAAGATATATCCAAAAGAAAAGCATAAAGGCAGAAAAAATTGTTCACTAATATTAGTTTGCAAAGGCCAAGGGCTAATGAGATCAGGAAAGGGTTTGCAGGATGCAAGACATGAACAGTCTAGAAAGAGGACTCTCTATTTCTTCAGAAATTGGAATGAAAGAGGTAACAGTTTGAGCACAACTATAAAGACACCAAACACGATTTATGCCTCTTGATATGCCATCAAATCAGTTTCCAACTCCTGGTACCCTAAACTTAACAAGATGAAAAGATGTCCTGTCTGTGCCATCATGCGGAAGAGGGGTGGATAGGACAATTGTGATTCATTGGGTTTTCCTTGGCTGAATTTCAGAAGTAGGTCACCAAGGCCTTCTTCCTATTATATCTTAGTAGGGAAGCTCCGCTGAAGCCTGTTCATCATAGCAGCACACGAGCATCCACTGGCAAATGGGTGGTGCTTCTGCAGACAGTACATTGTCTGGGAATCAAAGACAGGTCTCGCAGGTGGATGGTGAGAATTCTCCCACTGAACCCCCAATGCCCATCGAAGTACCGTATGTCCTTTAGATGGGAGGGAGCATAACGTGTGAGGTTGGTAGGATGAAAGATAACACTAATGAGATGGGCATGGCACTGGTCAGACAAGGCACATGTTCCTTCCTACGAGTTCAACTTTATCAGCTGGCAATGGAGAACCGCTGAAGGGTGTTAAGCAAGATGGAAGCATCATGATATTTATATTTTATTAAAGCCATTCTTGCAGCAATTTGGAGGGTGGGTTGGAGCAAAGGGGAAAGCTGGAAGCAGGGCCTATTATAGGCTAGTGCAGTGATCGAGATGACCAATGAGAGCTTGAACAATGGTTCAACATAGAGAGGGAACATAGGAAAGAGGAAGCAAAACCGATGGAATGGGCTCTGATAACTGACTGCATGTGGAGGATGGAGAAAGAAGTCTGGGATACTGGGATACTCAGTTTCTGACTAGGATGTTGGAATAGAGTATGCTCCGCTGAGAGAGAAAGCAAAGTGACTGGTTCAGAAGCCGGATATGGAGTTATGTTTATATGGTATGCAACTCTTTCAAATTAACAAGTAATACACAGCTCTCTAAAGTTGTCATTATACCGCTGTCAACTAGATTATTAATGAAAACTAGTTTCTCTACCTTCTCCTTCCTTCTCTTCCTCTCCTCTCCTTTATCTTTCCTCTCTTTTATTTCTTCCTCTTTTCTCTCCTCTTTCATTTTTCCTCCTCCTCTGCCTACTCCTTTTCCTGAACTGGTGTCTAAGAGTAGGGTTCGAGGCACTTTGAATACATGGACAATAAATAACGCATGCGTTAGCCCCTGGGGCGGGGGGGGGGGGGGGGGGGGGGGGGGGGGGGGGGGGGGGGGCAGTGGTTGCACGTTGGATTGCTAACTGCAAGGTCAGCAGTTTAAAACCACCATCCTCTCCTCAAGACCAAGATCGAACTTTCTACTCCAGTATACAGGTATAGTCTCAGAAACTCAGAGGTTGTCACTATGAGAGTACTAACTCAAAGGCAGTGAATTAATTGTTTTATTTTTTTATAAAAAATAGGATTAAGCTGAGCCCCGGTGGCGTAGTGGTTGTGCGTGGGACTGCGGCCCACTGGGATAGAGGTTCAATTCCAGCTTCCCGGAGCATAGCGCTGAGCCTCCTACTCCCACCACCTGAGGGTAGTGATGCCCCCCCCAAAAAAAAATAGGATTAAAAGTTGATCCATATAAAATAAAACTGATTTTAAAGCTCCTTGCACATTCCAATCAATGTTGTCTTTTTGTAGTCTTAAAGCATAGGATTCTATTAATTCACTAAAGCAATACTGCCCAACCCAAAATATTGCAAATTATTTTCAGATCTTGCTTAGCCATCAGTAAGAAAAATATCTCATTGTAGTCCAACCTACTTTTTGACAAAAATCAGTGCTTTAAAAATTAACTTAAAAAAACACTTCCTTATGAAAAATTGAAAACATTTGCAAAGTAAATGGAGTAGTAGAGTGAATCTTCTGTGTGACTCACCTAGTTTTAAGGGTTATCAACATGTAATATTTGTATGTGCTTTGTCTTCATGTCCTCACCTCCACTTGAATATTACTATCAATAACTTTTTTTAATGTAAAATAGTGTTTGGAGTGATTCTAGCTTAGAAAATTAATGCGGAAAACAAAAATCCAGGTTTGTCATGAATAAATTTGTTGTTTATTGCAAAGTAGTCATGGGAAAGCATGCATGTCAGCACTCAACTTTCATTTACAACTGGAGAATCAGAATGAACCTTTACGATGTTAATGTAATGCCAGGAGTTCCAATCCTTGGACCCCAGACTTTGATTTTTCATGAGAGGTTGTGGGTGGAAGGCTTACCCACCGCTGGCTCTCTGTAGCTCAGGTCCAACATTGGCAGTGGTGGAGAAAAGATCTCAATTCCATCTCTGTCTCCTATTAGTGAGTAAGGAGACACTTATAATTTATATGTGAATGTGTCACCACAGCACCTATCATGAGCATTTATACATATTTATTTTGAAAGTGTGACTAATACCTTATGAGATTTGAGATCACTATGGAAACACACAGAACACATATACATAACTCGGATTGCGATAATGTTAGCTTTGTGCTTTTAACCAATGGATGCACACTTGCACCTCTATCATGATTTAGATCATTTCCGTCTACCTGGGAAGGTGGGTGATGTTTCTTCTTGACGGTTTGCACTCAGAGACAACCTCTATTCAATTGATTCATCTGATATTAATGTTGGCTGTCATAGAACTTCAGATAATGAAATCATAGAGCATGTACTGTGTCCGACTTCTTTTCCTTGATCTAAGTAAGATCTGTGCGATTTATTTGCCTATGTCAGTATATATTTTGTTTCTTTTTATGATTTTGCTGTTAGATGCTATCAAGATGAATCCAATTCACAGTGACTTTATATGGAACAGAACAAAACTCGGCCCTGACCTGAACCATCCTCACATGATCATTATTATGTTTGAGCCCGTTATCGCAGGCACTGTGTCAATCCAACTTATTGTTTTAAATATAGATTTTATTGGGGGCTCTCTTTTTTACCAACCCTCTACTTGACCCAGCATGTCAGAGAATCCTTATTCAGGGACTGGTTCCTCCTGGTAACATGTTCAAGGTGTATGAGATGAATTCTCACCATCATCCCTTTTAAAGAACATTCTGGCTATATTTCTGGTAGTCCTGCTGTATACAATATCCTGCATCAGCCATATCATATGAAGTCATCTATACTTTTTCAGCCCTCCTTAATATTCCATTGTATATTTTCTTATCCATTCACTGTGTTTCAGTTTTCTATTGCTACATAAGAAGTCAGCCAAAAGTAAGTGCCTTCAGAAAATGACAGGCATTTATTTTCTCCTGAATCTGTGCTTCACACAAGGCATAGTAAGGAGACATTCTCTCCATTCTATACCACTTCAATTAGGGAGACTGAGAGGCTGGAGGTGATTTATTGGTGACAAATTGGAGTCATCTGAAAAGTAACTCACATGTCCAGTTGATCCTAGCTATCACCTTCTTGGCTTCCTTGTAGTCTGGCAGCTAGGTTCCAGAAAACAACATCCCCCACAGAGCAAGGCAAAAGTGTGTGGCATTTTTCTTGGCTAGTCTTCAATGTCACATAGCATTAATTCCATCAGAGCTTACTGGTCAACAATGTTTTATGTGGTTAAACATAATATTGCATATGAGGGAGCAAGCCCCCTAAAAATGAATCAAACCCCCCCCCAAAAAAAGCTTTGTTTTTATTTTTTTTTTTTACAAAGCAATCTTATCAAAGTACTCTCTACTAGTACTGTCCAATCTGTGATTCCATTTTTGGAAACATTTTTTAAACTTATCTGTTTGAATGGCTGACAGCTCCTCCCTCGTTTTCCTTCACCACCTGTATACATCATCAAATTGATGTCCTTTCATGTCTTTGTTCATTTGTAGAAACAAAAATAAGTCTCACCTCACTGAGTGAGGTCAAGTGAGTAAAGTGGGTGGGGGAAAAAGAGGCATGCTGTTTTTTGCCCAAACTGGCACATGGAGATGGTTATGTGAACAGGTGCATTGTCATGGTGAAAAAAACCGTCCTCCATCTGTCATAAATCAGCCCTTTTTTTGTAGCACACTGTTATGCAATCTTTTCAGAACCTCTAAATAGAAAGCTTGATTAGCAGTCTGACCTGGTGGACCTTTAAATCCACTATAAATCAACATTTCATATGTTAACAGACTTCCAAAGTGAGGTTTGTCATCAATCTACACTTCACCTTTTTTGAAATAAGAAAACCACCTTCCGGTTGAGGTTTTCCCATAGTACTGTCCTTGTAAGCCGTGTTCAAGATCACAACAGTTTCTGCAGCATTTTTCTGTGCAGGAAACAACATTTCACAGCCGCACTGTTCTCTTCAATTGGCCATTACCAAAAAAAAAAAAAAAGATGTTTGAGCAAAACTATTTTTATGATATACGTCACTGAAACCAGAGAGAATCTTCCCAGTGTACTATCCTCAGAGCAAGTAGGAAAACTCCACTCTGTGAAATTTGGTTTTGAGGGGTACACCCTCATAGACTCCATGATGATAAAAATGACAGTGTCACATTGTAAAAACATATAGGAGACTACATTAGTGTTATTTTTGGACAACACAGCTTGCCACAGTAGCTCATATTCTTTTCATATACAAAATATATCCAGCTCTTCTACCAACAAGGAGCCCAGGTGCCATAGTAGGTGATGTATTGGACTGCTAGTCACAAGCTCGGCAGTTTAAAACCACTCTAAGGAAGAAAGATGAGACCATCTACTCCCATAAGAGTCAAAATCTCAGGAACCCACAGGGGCAGCTCTGTTCGGCCCTACGGTGTCAGTCAATTCTGACTCCGTGGCAATGAATTTTTTTGTCTTCTTCAATGAACCCTAAATATCTTTCTGTTGTAGTTGCATTGGTCTGGATAGGCTAGAGTGACTCAAATGTGAATAAAAAAGAGATTTATATACGAGAGCAATTAAATATTGAGAAAGCATCCCAGCCCAGTTCAGATCAAGTCCATAAGTCCGAGATGAGCCCATCTGATATCAAGCTATAAAGTCCTCTTCACACTCACAAAATGCATGCAATGACGCCAAATGCAGAAAGCTCACAGGCCAGTGGATGTGAAGTCTTGTGGATCCAGTGGCATAAAAGCATCTCAGCACTGGCAGGGGTCACCATATGGCTTCTCCTGCTCAGGGCACTATAGTGTAGCTCCATGTGTCTTATCAGCTGTAATATTTTCCAGCCTCTAGTGAGCTATTTATCCCCTCGGCGCCTCCAAGTGAGATTGTCAAGCTGTGACCTGATTGACCACCCCTTCACTGAGAAGTCTCAAACTGACAACAGATTATCTAACTACCACAGTGACATTAACTGAAAACTCGGGATCACAGTAGATAATACAAGTCTAAGGGTGGGTGGAGCTCCTCAGGAGAACTTCTTCAAGATCAGCTCCTTGAGCAGAGTTCTGAAGAACTGTGGACTAAAGAAAGAAGTTACACATGTGCAACATGTGAAAGGAGTTTCAAAAAGTTCATGGGAATTGAAAGAGAACGGAAGTTTCCCACAAACTCTTTATAGGGTAACCAGACATCCTGCTTTTTAACATTTGCCCCACGTCCTGCGGCATTTTAAAATTAAAATAAATATGTTACAATACTATTTTTGCGTTCTATGAACATTTTTGTTGCTCTATATAGACCAAATTTTAAATCAAGAACTCTACCCCCCCCCCCCCACTTCCTCGGTCAATGGTGCCCTGCTTAAAATCTGGGCACTTTGTGAAGCCCCCTCATACAATGACCATCTTTGGTGTAGGCAGAAAATATATGTATATCTCTACTGCTGCCCCCAAAATCATTCTGCCCCATGAACCATAAAAAGTAGTTCATGTTTTCAGAAGAGCAATTTCTTCAGACTGCACCCTGTCCCCAGAAGTCGCCAAGGCCAATGGTCTCTTTTCATTCTGCTCTGTTTTTTTATTTCTTTCTATCCAAGTAGTGCATATAACTTTAAGGCTTTTTGTGTATCAACTTTCATTCTGGCTTATTAGACAAAAACCATAATGACAAACCTCTTCCAAGCAAGTTCTTCTCTATTAAGGGATCTCGGTGGATTTGCTATGGGACAATACCCTTAAGTTGTTTGGGTGACCAGTTTTCACCGTGTAACCAGTGATTCTTAGGAAGATTTTTGATCTTCAAAATCCTTAGGGGGTGAAATTTGATAAGGCTTGTGCAACACAGCGGAGCTCTGGTAGAGTAGTGGTTACACATTGGGCTGCGATATGAAAAGTGTGGCAGTCATGTGCTTATATTATTTTTATGATTGAAATGTAGGGAGTGGAGTCTAACCTGTTCATCTGGAGATAGCCATTGAGTAGCCAATGAGGCCTCTGTGTGGGCATAGCTTTCTCCTGAGACTTCTGGGAAATCTCACGATATTTCCCTCGTGAAGATGAGAAGCTATCTTCCCCAGTTATTGGAAGCTAGTGTCAGAGATGATGAATCACGGACAAGACAAGATGGCAGCGTCAGAATAGCTGGAGGAGCTGGCGGAGAGACCACACGACCTTGCCCTGATGGAGCCAGACCTCTGAAACTGGGGCGGCCACATGGAGACCTCTGCCAGCAGTGAGTTGCTTCTGCTGTTGATTGACCCTGAGCCCTGGAAGCAAGAAGCCATGAGGAGACCCCTACCAGCGCCAGGATTCTGCACCCACTGACCTGTGACTTCATGAGTCGGAAGGAGACTTTATAGACTGATTTCAGGCATATGGGTTAATATTGGACTTATGACTTTGAACTGGACTGGGCTCATGTCCTGTTCCTCTTATATATAAACATTTTCCTTATATCTATATGCATGTCTATGAATTTTTTTCCTCTAGCCTACCCGGACTGACACAAAAGGTCAGCAGTTCAAAGCTCCCAACCACCCCCAGGGGACCGGATGGGACTTTCTACTACCTTGATGAGCTACAGCCTTGTCAACTCACCAGGCAGCGCTACCTCGTCCTGTTAGGGCTCGAAGCACCAGCATCGACTCGACAACCGTGAGTTTGCTTCTGGTGTGGGACAACACGACCCTACAGCTTAATACAAAATAACAAAAGAGCTTTTCAGTCACTCTTTTAGCACCATGTTAGACCACACTGTGCATTTGCTTAGAAGCCGGTTCTTAATTTGAGCAACATTTACCATCTGGAGATGCCAGAGACTTAGAAAGTTTAATTTTCGAGTCCAGCAAGTCCTGACTTCTGACGTTTAACTGGGTTTTTATTTGTTCTCACTCTCATCCCTCCCTTCTCGTAGTTTCACTGTAGCCAGTGAGAAGCCAGATGATGCTTTCGATATCCACCAGCAAATGTTCTTAGGTAGATTATTGGGTTTATGAAGAACACCCCCTATTTTTCATATTGCCGCCAGTGACAGTAGTGACAACTTTCCACCACGGTGAAGCAGAGTGTGTTATCCCTCAGGCTCTCCATAACATTTCTTGTCAGCCTTCACTGACAGCCTCTTCCAAGTCCTAAGACTTGTGCTAACATTTTTCTCCAGGCCCTTTCAGCTCCCGCCCTCCACCCACTTCCAAATCCACTTAGTTTAGGCCTTTCTTTCAGCAACACTCCGTCTCCAGGTACCGGACTCTGTTATAATTCTCTGTCACTGCATCACAGAGGACTCTATACTCATCGCCTTAAAAATGGCCACACCCATTTAATTTGCTTGTGAATCTGCAATTTGGGCAATGCTTGCTGGAGATGCCTTAATCCTGTTCCTTATTCCCAGCAATATCAACTGGGGTCATTCAAAGACTGGAATTGACTCCATGGGGAGGGACTGGAAGCACCTGAATGTTTGCATACCTTCCTAAAGGCTGTCAGCTGGGACTCCTTCCAATACTCTGCTTATTAGTTTCCTCAGAGTGTGGCTGGGCTCCAAAGCCAGCAGTCCAAGACAACAAGGAAGTAGATAACATTGACGTGACCTTACTCCGAAGGCACTGAGTGTCATTTTTTTTCCATTCTCAACTAATTGACACAATCACATGGGCTTGCCCAGATACAACTAGAGGGAGTACTGATCGTCCCACGTCTTAAGAAGCACACTCATGTCACCTTGGATGAAGCGCTTAGAGATGTGGTCTCTTCTGGTGGGCACCTTTGTGAAATACAATTTGCCACACTCTTCTTGGGTGAAATTATTTACTTTTAACCTTTCTCCATTCCTTTTTGTTAAAAAGAAAGAAAGAAGCACTCCCAAAACCATTTTGGGAGATCCATCCATTTTCAATTAACCATGAGTGAGGATATAAAGACATTTGTCCTTGCTCAAAGAGAAACCTAGTCATTGCCCTCTGCATCTGGTAGATTATGGTGCTGACCAGGCGTGTCTTTGTTTTGGCCAGAGGCTGGTCACATGAGAACTGAAGATGGGACCTACCACACCTGATAGTCCTCAGGCGAAAGCTGGCCACCTGGGAAAGGTCAGGCAAGTCAATCAGCATGGGGCCTTTTGGTCATGCAATATCAATCGATCTGAAGACTAAGTCTAACTAACCACAGTATAGTGGCTGGTTTCCACCATCAAATAGGGTGATATAATAAGCTCCAGTAGAAACAATGGACCCAGAAACTCAGGCAAATTCCCAGTTTGGCAATATTCCATGTGTACTGTCACACATCAATTCAGCAAGGGAATAGCATCTTGCCTCTGTGCAGAAGAGGACCAGGGTGGCTGTACATTTGACCGCTCTTCTTTCTCTCTTCCCCTGGCTGGCTTTCAGACCTCACCCTTCACTATAATGCACTGCTGCTTTGAATATAAGAGCACTTAGTGAGTGCTATGTGCTCATCTAGCTATGAATTCTTGTAGCGAATTATCAAGCCAAAGTATGGTTTCAGAACACCTGAATTTATAGTAAATGTCAGAAGTGAGGGCAATCTTGGGGACCCTCTAACTTTGTAGTGTGGTTAATGCTGGATAAAAAGAATAAGGTGGGGTTTCACATTTCAAAAGAGTTTTGAAAATATTTTGAACAAAGACACCATCGTGAGGAAGAATGTTTAAACTTGTGTATAATTCTAATTATTAACCCCTTAAAATAGATTAGTTATGTGTATAATTAAATGCATTATCTACTCTGACTATAGTATTAATTATAATAGTATGGTTAGATCACTTATCAAGAAGAGAATTAAATTCTACTGACAAGGGGTAGACTTGATTCTTCAAGCTCCCTAACGCCTGCCAATAATTTTATAAAAACACTCTGAGACCTTTGGTATTAATTATTAACATGCTTGATTTCTCTTTCCCACTAGCATATTTCTATGAAGAGAATCAAATCCTATATACTTTTCAGTGAATATAACCCAAGGGTATATCACAATCTAATTGTGTGCTTAATTCTTTGAAGAAATAATCGTTTAAAGGTTGGTTTTAAGGAGCTCTTTTGCTAAACGATATTACAAAGGAGGCCATAATTTAAGCACACGTTTTAAGCTCTCTCCTTATTATACCAGGGCAAGTAAGAAAGTATTGCTTCAAAAAATCATAAAAACCTTCAATAAAAAATAATCACAATGTGAAGCTATCGTCTCTAGACATGCCCTGTGTCTAGGACTGTACACTTCTTTTTTTTTTTTTTTTTTTGACATCACTGCCTTCTGGTGGGAGTGGGAGGCCCAGCCTTGCTGCTGCTGGGTTTGAACCGCCAAGCCTGTGGGCTACAGTCCTGCACTCAACCACTACGCTACCGAGGCTCAGCCGACTGTATACTTCTGAAGGCATTGTTTCCATCTTTCTCACCCTTCTCAGCAGCGCTCCCGTGGTGTGAAGCATTGTATCACAAGGTTGTCCATTCAAACCAGCCATCACGTCTCTGCAGAGAACCCGAGCTGTCTGCCACAGTACAGAGCTACAATCTCAGAAACTCTAGAGAGTGTGTCTGGGGGTCAAAATGGGCTCTCTGGCAGCAGAAAATCCTTCTCTGAAGAATCCTGTGCTCTTCAATTCAAAGCACAGTTGGAGCATCCTTGAGAGATTCACCTCTTGATCCATTTAAATGTTCCTTTGGTTTGGGGAGCAAAAAGAAATCAGGACAGGACAAGATTAGGGTTGTGGGGTGGATGAGGTAAAGCTTCCCACTGAAAAACTCATAGGAAAACCCTTGCTATCCTAAAACAATGAGCAGATCCATTGTCGTGATAAAAAGAAAAATCCTCGTTTTAATGTTCCTGGCCTGTTTAAAGGCTGTGTTCATTGACATGCATCTCTGTGCAAGAGAAAATTTTATATGGAGAAGTAATTATGTATCAATAAAACAACCCAGGCCAGTCCAGATCAAGTCCATAAATTCAGCATTAGTCCTATGTCCGATATCAGCCCATGAATTCCTCTTCAGATTCATATCGCACATGCAATGATGCCAAATGCAGGAAGGTCACAGGCTGATGGGTGGGGGATCCTGTAGGGCCAATGACAGTGGACACATCTCAGGGCTCTGGCTGCTGTCAGTGTGGTTCCATGTGGCTTGTCAGCAGGAGTGTGAAGCAGAGAGAGTGTATGTGGCCTTCCTCATGGGAGAGAAAGAGGACATTACCAGAATCCTCATGAGAAAGCCACAACTACTCAGAGGCACCATTGGCTATGACCTGATTGACAGGGTAGGCTCCACTCCTTCAATCATAATATCTTCAAGTTGACAAATGATTATGTAGCTACCACAAAGGCTATGCAAATTTCACAAATTTTCTTAAAGCTTCTTCATAATATACCCCAACACCATCCTGTGTCCTTCAAGAAAATATACCCCAATACCAACCTGTGTCCTTCAAGATTGCCTCTTTGTCTTCTCCAAAGAGTCATCATCTTCTGAGCTGAACTCTCTGCCTGAATTTAATGAGCCCAACATATCCCCTGGAAACTTCTATTTTTATTGGGCCTTTTTGTTTTTTTTCTGAAGGTACCATAATGAATTAAGACAAGTGTATTCATGAGAGAACTTGTCCACAGCTATCTACAGACCACAGAGACATGGTTAAAGAGGTTTTGTTTAGAATAAAGCTCTGCGTGGATGAGCTGAAACTCTGCTTTTTACCCCTGTCGAATTCTATCTGTTATAGTCAAACACCTACTTGTATTCTGTAGAATTCCTTGAGCAATATGCTCTTTTAACATCTATCTACATTGGATCAACTGAACAACAGTACTTCGAAAAATTAGATGGAAATCTTAGGGGGCAGTGACTTGATGTTGCTGGAGGAACAACAACTCAGAAAATCAGGGTAAGGACATTTGCCCAACTCAAACAACCCAATCCATGTCACTGAATTGTTCAGGTAAAAAGCTGAATTGGTTCTGTTTTTGCTGTTTATATAGTCTTAACAATAGCAAGGTAAAATAAAAGAAATTATTTTAAAATACTATCCTGTAGCTGTAGAGAAGATAACTTTCCCCTTGAAGCTTGCTAACTACAAGTAGATCATCAATTGTTGAGAATACATGTTTGTTTTTTTTTTTTGAGAATACATGTTTTATCACTCCTCTGCCATTTATAGAGGAAAAGGCAAGAAAGATACAAAGAAATATAAAGATGTCAAGTATAATCTTATTATTGGAGAGGGAGTGTGTGTATTGAAGAAGAAGGAGGTTTTCACTTGCTAAGAAAGTGAAAGTCATAGTGGTTGAAGTGATCCTAGGGATACAGATGCCGGAAGAGGTTACAGAAACCCTGGAGCATTGTACTCACCCCAAAGAGGGCTTTTATTGAAAGTAAGAGCGATGGACTGAGAATAGCATCTCTGTTACATCATTGGTAAGAAACATAATAAGGCCTTCTTATCACTTAGTGTTTTTCTACACCAACAAAACGGTGAACTGCTAACTGCAAGGTTGGAAGGTCAAACACACAAGCAGTTCTGTGGGAGAAAGATGAGACTGTGTGCTCCTGTGAAGATGTACAGAGTCAGAAACCATAAATAAGGTCATTATGAGCTGGAATTGACTCGACAGTGGCCTCAACTGTACTTGCTGAAAGAAGGACGGAACACCTACAAAGTATCAGACACAAAGTCTAATCATAGGAAGGTTCATCAGTAATTTTTTTAAATACCATTTAATCATCCTCTGGGAGCAGAAGGTAACTCTATTGATAATGCTATTAATAGCCAATGATAGGGGGAAAAATCCATTGAAAATGTGATCTCTATCTCTTCAAATATAGCTTCAAACTGAGATCAATTTAACATGTATACTATTTATGTGTAAAGTGACCAGATTTTAAGCAGGACACCATTGACCGGGGAAGGGGGGGGGCATTTCTTGATTAAAAATCTGGTCTATATGGAGCAACAAAAATTGTCATAGAATGCAAAAAAAAAAGTATTGTAATGTGTTTATTTTAATTTTTAAATGCCGCGGGATGTGGACAAATTGTTAAAAAGTGGGATGCCTGGTCAGGGTCACTATCAGGCAGAATCAACTTGATGGCAGTGGGCTTTTGAAAATAGTGATGTAGTGTTACAGCTCTTTTAGAATTTGTCTAGCAGGTCTTTCAGTTTTCCCAGAATCCCCCCCCCCCAAAAAAAAATAGTGGTGTAATGACTATAAATTGCCACAGTGGACCAATACATTTCTTGCACAAGCATAAAAAGTACATTTTAGAGAAATGCTGAAGGGAGATGGTCTTCTTTATATTTTGTGAGCTAGCCATCAGAAATTGCTACAGCTCCTCACCATTCTCCCCTAGCTTTAAGCAGGAACCTGTTTTCCAAAGTTACCTGGTATTGTTATTGATTCTTCAGTTCTGTTTCCTTACTGAAAATATTTCCTCACCTAAGGAACCTTCTATGGCATTCATATTATCAGTGATCTATTTGAAATCTTGAAAGGAGAAAATTAATTTGGTTATTCCTGTTATTCAAAAGACTTTTAGGCTCTATTCCTTGAAGTCCACTAGGGAATGAACATCTTGCCTTCTTATTGGCAGGACAGGCAAAACTACTTTGATCTCAATAAAGTTACTTTGAGTTCTGTTAATATTGGTTTCCATTTTATTCTAAACTGGTCTCTTTTTCACAGTGACATGTCTTAACATATTGCCTCATACGATAATTTGGAATATAATACGTGACCATTTGGATTTGTTGGAGCTCTAAAGACAGTACTGTGAGTAATAAGAAGGTATTCACCATAAAAACCTTTGGGGGCTGAGCCCTGGTGGTGTAGTGGTTGTGTGCAGGACTGTGGCCCACTGGGTTGGCGGTTCAAATCCAGCAGCAGCTCTCCAGGAGCAAGGCTGGGCCTCCTGCTCCAACCAGAGGGCAGTGATCCCCCCCCCCCCAAAAAAATAACAACAACAACAAAATACTTTTGGATAAAATAGTATCTGAGTCATAGAGCTCAACATTCCAAGATGTCAAATGTGAGCTTATGGAATAAAACTTAAATGCTAAAAAAGATTCTTGTTACTATAGAGATGTGATTAGGGTCTGAGGCGGAAAAGAAGAGGAAAAGGATTTAGATCATCCAAGTTTTTTCACCTTTGTTTCCAGAAAGCCATTTATAGCCAGCTTTATAGCACTATTTCCTGAGTTATTTTCTGCAGAGTTTACTTTGAAGTAGTTTGGACCTACATGTGTGCAGAACCTAGTCTCAAGACCATAAGGCTTTGAATGAATCTTTATTCTCCGAAGGTCTTAAAAAGTATCGTCCAGATTTAATGTCAGTGCAGACTTAACAGCACACATGCGATGCTTCTGCACAGCACAGAGTAGTGACACAGAACGAGGCTACTGCTATAAGAGCTGTCATTCAAATCCTGAGGGGGAAGCGTAAAAGGCTCATCACCATCACGGCAGTGGTGGTGGTTATTGTTGCTGAGTCAAATCCGTTCTGACGCACAGTGAGCCTGTGGATGAGAAAAGGAAACACGGCCCAGTCCTGGCCCTCCTTATCATTGTTATGGTGAAGCCCATTGTTACAGCTGCTGTTTCAAGCTGTCCCGTTGGGGGTCTTCTTTTCCACTGCCCCTCTACCATATACCAAGCACAATGTCCTTTCCAGGGTCTGCTCTCTCCTAACAACAACGTGACATGAAATCGCCCCACCCTTCCTTCTAAGAAGCATCCTGTCTGGACTTCAAGACAGATTTGCTTGTTCTCTTGGCCGTCCTCAGTACTTGCACTCTTCTTCACCAGCATCATGATTCAAATGCATCGATCCATCTTTCTTCTTCCGTATTCAGTGCCCAACTTTCACACGCCTACGATACCCCTGAAAATAGCACAGCTTGGGGCAGGCATCTCGTAGTCTTCCAAGTGACACCCTTGCCTTTCCACACTTCAGCGAGTTCTTGTGCAGAAGATTTACCCAAATCAGTACTTTGTTTGATCTCCCGACTGCTGCTTCCATGTGTAAGGGTTGTGGATCCACACAAGATGAAATCCTTGACAACTTCATTTTTCCTCTCCATTTATCATGATGTTCCCTATGGGTTCAGGTGTGAGAGGTTGGGTTTTCTTTTTATTCCGTTTCAATCCATCCCAAAACTGCAACCCTTCATCTTAATCAACAGTGTTTCAAGCCTTCCTTACTTTCAACAAGCAAGACTGTGTCTTAGGCCAACTGAAGGCTGTTAATAAGCCTTCCTCCAATACGGATGCCACGTTCTTCTTCATCTATATAATGGAGCTTCTCTGATTACTTGCTCAGCACACAGATTAAGTAAGCAGGGTGAGAGGATACAGCCCCGAGGCACACCTTCCTTTATTTTATTTATTTATTTAGTTTTCCTTCCTTTATTTTAAGCCATGCAGTATTCCCTAGTCCTGTTCAATGGACTCTTCATCATACACAGGTTTCTCACATACATAAGGAAGCATTTTGGAATTCCCATTCTTCTTAACATTCTCTATCGCTTGTTATGGTGAACACAGTCTAATCCTTTGAAGAGTCAATAAAACCCAAGTAAATATCTTTTAAAGTTTTTCTGCTTTCAGCAGAGCAATCACTAGTGCAAAGTAATTATAAAACCCACGCCAACTCATAACAGCATTCTCTTTGCTTTTAAGCCATTTCTTCCTTTGAGAATTTTTGATGAAAGAAGAATGTTGTTTTAAATCACTACAGTAGTGGGACTTTGTTATACAGCAGTAGGAAACTAATCCAGGCAGGAGGCAGGAGGCAATTTGGTAGCTAGCTAGAGCAGAACAATTGTGGCAGAGAATAGGATGATTATGAATGAATCCGTGGCCTGACGGAGGATATGTCTATGTATGTATTTGCCTCTGCTCTAAGGAGATCCGTGAATGTAGTAGAATATATGTAGGATAAAGTTGTAAAAATGTTTTAACTGTCATCAAAAACCTGTAGGAAATGAGTCACTCGGTTTAGGGACTAACCATTATCTTAGGGGACATCAAGGTCAATTGGCACAGTAATCCACAAGGGCAGTATTCTACAGCCAAGTGAGTAGCAACCAGGGTCTTAAAAGGTTGGGCAACCATCTAAAGTGCACCAATTGGCCTCTCCCTGCTCAGAGCAAATTAGAGTGAAAAAAAAAAAAAAGATACATGAAAACAATTAGCTCAATAGACTAATCAGCCATACAAGCCTCAATCTCCAAAAGTCTGAATGCAGAAGAATGGTACCTTGCTATGCTGTGGACCAATTTGAAAGGTACCATATTCCAGTGGTTCTCCACCTTCCTCATGCCCTGGCCCTTTCATACAGTCCCTCATGTTGTTGTGACCCCAACCACAAAATTATTTTTGTTGCTACTTTATAACTTTGCTACTTTTGTTTGTTTGGGGGTTTGTTTTGTTTTGTTTGTTTTTGGGGCATCGCTGCCTCTGCTGGTCGTGGATGTTACCCAGTGCCACTCCTGAGTGCCGCCGCTGGATTTGAACCGCCAAGCCACCAGGGTTCGGCCTGTAACTTTGCTACTTTTAAGAATCAGGTTACCCCTGTGAAAGAGCCTTTCGACCCCCAAAGGGATCGTGACCCACAGATTGAGAATCGCTGCCATATTTGACGTGCCTGGGTAGAAGTGGAAGAAAAAGGTGAAGCAAAACTCAAAATCATAAAAAAAAGACCAGGAAGGCCAGTCAGAGAAGGGGGTCTCACTAAGACCTGGTACCTTAGTGCCTCTTCAGGTCCGGACTGCAGCTCCCGCTCTCGGTTTATTGATCAACTAAACAAAAGTTGTTGTTTCTAGGTGCTGTTGAGTCCGCCCTGACTCAGAGCGAGCGATCCTACACACTCCCAGAAGGAAGCCCCACTCGGTCCTGCAGCACCATTCTCACAACTGGTGCTGCGTTCGAGGCACCCGAACAGTAAACAGATCTATACGGTAAAGAATAATACGAGGGAAGTGAGCAGGGCTTCAAATAATTCATCACCACAGACAAGAGCAAAGCTCCGACGGGAGGAAGAATGGAGGAAGAATGGAGACAGGGAGGAAATTCGATAAGTGATGTCACATTGCAGGGCTTGCAATCAATCACATGAAGCAACTGCATGTGAGTTGCTAAATGAAGTGATTTTCTCTGAAAATCTTTACCCAATCGCATTAAAAAAAAATTATTTTCCTTGGGCTGAGCCCCGGTGGCGTCGTGGTTGTGCGTGGGACTGCGGCCCACTGGGATGGAGGTTCGATTCCAGCTCCACGGAGCAAAGGCTGGGCCTCCTACTCCCACCCCCTGAGGGCAGTGATGGCCCCCCCAAAACAAAACAAAACAAATTTTTTTCATAGTACACAAGGAAGAGACAGGCTGCAGTCAGGCTGCAGTACAGCACCAATGAAACAAGCAACGTTCCTCTAGCCCTTTAATGACCCTAATTCTACCTTACAAATTCTGCTAAACTGGAGGACTGCTACAGATAAGAGCTGGAAACACGAGGAAACAAGGACAGATAAACTCCTCAGGACCAATAATGAGAGTAGCAATACCAGGAGGGACAGGGGAAGGTAGGGGGAGAAAGGGGAACCGATCCAAATGATCTATATAACCCCCTCCCAGGGGAATGGACAACAGAAAAGTGAGTGAAGGAGACAGAGGTCAGTGTGAGACAAAAAAAAAAAAAAAATTTTTTTTAAATAAATTATCAAGAGTTCGTTGAACCCCAGTGGCATAGTGGTTGAGTGTGGGACTGCGGCCCACTGGCTTGGCGGTTCAAATCCAGCAGCAGCTCTTCAGGAGTAAGGCTGGGCCTCCCATTCCTACCAGAGGGCAGTGATGTCTAAAAAAAATTATCAAGGATTCATTAGGGCAGATGGGTGGGGAGAGGGGAAAATGAGCTGATACTCAAGTAGAAAAAATATTTTGAAAATGATGGTAACATGTAAAAAGGTGTTTGACCCAATGGGTGGGTGGATTGAGATAAGAGCTGTGTGAGACCCCAATAAAATGGTTTTTTTAAAAAAAGATAGAGTACAGAACTTACTTGGTTCTATAGCTCCTTGATCAGAAGTTGGTGGTCCTTTAGTAACAAGTTCTGTGGTACAGGTGAGTTCATTTCTAGAAACTCGGCCAAGATTATCTTCCTCTTTCTTTTGTGTATGTGTGTTTCTTTCTGTTCTTTTAAGAGTTCTATAAGTAAGAATTGGTTTCATTCTCTGCATTTGCCTAATATACAGTTATTTTTACCTACAAGCCATACATAGAACCAAGACCTAAAGGTCAGTGGAAACAATGCTGGTTAGTACAGCTGGTGCAGGAAATTATCTGATACCTATTGTCTTAGCATTTAATACTAACTTGGTGCATGTGAGGCTTTGTATTTTAAAAACTTTGTATGTAAAAAGAACAAGAGGGAGTGTGGGGTGGAAACCCAAAGACCCAACTGGACATCCCCTTACGGAAGGGTGGCAGGGAGGAGATGAGCCAGTCAGGGTGCAGTATAGCAACGATGAAACATGCAACTTTCTTCTAATTATTTAATGCTTCCTTCCACCCACTATCATGACCCCATTTCTACCTTACAAATCTGGCTAGACCAGAGGATGTACAATAGATTCTTCAAAGCTGTGATTTTTCAGAAACAAATCAATAGGTCTGTCTCCCAAAAAACGACTGGGTAGTTTAGAACCACCAACCATAAGGCTAGTGGTTGAACATGCCTGCTCATTTTTACCACCCTGTATCAGGTGGGTAACAAGTTGGGCTTCCAGAAGAACTCACTGTGTCCCAACTCTACCCAGAGAAGAAGAGAAAACTAAAATGGAGTGCCAGCTATTCAGTGACTCTTGTGAGAGTTCAGGACTCAACAGGACTGCCTTTTCCAGAGCCTCACACATTTTCCACCTTTGTTGGGGTGCATGCTATATTCTATCACTCTCTTTTACTTTACAAACACTCTCAGCGTTTTCCTTCTTTGACAGGTTTCTTCCTTAAACAGGACCCCGTTCCCACAGGTTTGACTGTAGATGTGAGTATAAGTCCTCTTGAGACTTCTTAAAGAGTATGTGGAGAAAGAACCCCTAACAAGACTTTAGTGGAGTGTCAACATCAAAGACCTCAAAGACAGGTCAAGCTTATTTGTTGCTCCTGAGCTAGCTGTACATGCAGCAAAAATGTAAAGAGAGAATCTGATAGGTTCTGGAAAGTACATATAGATGTTATTATATAGGGTCATATTGATGTTATTAAAAGACAAAGTTCTTTTTCTTTTTAATCATTTTATTGGGGGCTCAAACAACTCTTATCACAAACAACTCTTATCACAATCCATACATACATCCATTGTATGCAAAGCACATTTGTGCATTTGTTGCCATCATCATTCTCAAAACATTTTTTTTCTTCTTAAGCCTTTGGTATTAGCGCCTCATATTTCCCATCCCTCCCCGCTCCCCCTTCCTCATGAGCCCTTGATAATTTATAAATTATTATTATGTTCTCATACCTACACTGTCCAGTGCCTCCCTTTACCCACTTTCTTGTTGTTTGTACCCCTCGGAGGAGGTTATATGTTGATTCTCATAATCAGTTCCCCATTGACGTTTTAAATATAGGATCTGGTATATGGTAGATCCTTAGTGAATATTAGTGCTGAGATTTTCTGGGGTTTTTTTACATAGTTTCCACATACATGTGAAATTTTTAAAATTTTATACAGAATTGTCATTTAAAAATGTGATTCCTTCTTTCAAAAGTTTCTAAAGCATCATGGGAGAATATTTACAATAGTCATTTTCTAAATAGTTAAGGAGGAAGAGAAAGTGGAAAGTATTTGTGACACCTTTGTTTCGAATATGTTAAAGCAGTCTACCTTTGTGCCTGACTTAAATATGTAGAACATAAATATTTCTTCTGTGTCACAACATCAAGCAATAGTCCACAGTGTGGGCACAAATAAGCACTCCAGTGAGTGAGTAAGGATGACCCAGAAAGCATTCCAACCCCTAGGACTGTGAAGCAGACCTCCCTATATACCAGGCTTCCTGCTCGGAATCTTCTGACTTTGAAATTTTCTCTCAAATATATTTAGACACCAGGTGTCAGCACAACCCTGAGCTCAATTAATTCTCATCAGACTATCCAGAGAGGACAGTTTGGTCAAAAGACAGCAATGTAGCATAGTTTCTCTATTTTTTCCCCCAACTTTAACAAACAAATTTATTTTCCATAGTTTAGGAGACTAAAGTCCGAATTCAGAGTGCCAGCCCTAGGAAAAGACTTTTTTTGTAGGTAATGAGGAAAATCCTTTTTTTTTTAATTTAATCATTTTATTGGGCGCTCATACATTGCTTTTCATCATACATAGTTCAATACATAGTTACATATACTGTCCCAAGCACCCCCACTTGCCTGTCCTCGTCAACATTCTCCCAACATCGGCCCCTCCACTTGGGTCCTTGATATGAGCCTCCCTTCCTTCCCCCTCCCACTTCCCCCCTCCCCCCCAGTCCTCATTACTCTGCAATCATTTGTTTTAGCATATCTTACACTGCCTGACATCTCCCCCTGCCCACTCCTCCCTATGTCCGTCCTCCAGATAAGAGACGTCTGTAGATTCCCTCTCTCCACCCCACCCTCCCTCTAGTTTCTCTATTTAATGTTAGATATTTTACACAATGTGTTAGATTTGAGAAAGAAATTCATAGACATTCATATGTATATAAGGGAGAAGTTTATATACAAGAGCAATTGAACATTGAGAAAACATCTTAACCCAGTCCAGATCAAGTCCCTAAGTCTAATATTAGCTCATATATCCAACAGCACTCTGTAAAGTCCTCTTCAGACTCAAGGGACACATGCAATGATGCCGAATGCAGGAAGATCACACGCCAGTGGGTGCAAAGTCAGTGGTGGTAGAAGCATCTCAGCGCTGGCAGGGGTCTCTACGTGGCTTCTCTGGCTTCAGAGGTCTGGTTGCATCCATGTGACTTGTTCGACTCGGCACTAGAGTAGTTCCAAGTGTCTTCTCCTCAGGGATGTCTCAAGGGGAGTGAGCTGAGAGAGAGAGTGTGTCTCCTGCCTCCAAGAAGGAACACTGGATTTCCCAGGATTCTCAGGAAAAGGTCACGTCCACACACAGGTCACTGTCTATCTCCAGATTGACAGGTTGGACTCCATCCCTGCACTCTTTTTTTTTTTGGGGGGGGGGGGCATCACTGCTCTCTGCTCTCCGGTGGTGGGAGTAGGAGGCCCAGCCCCACTGCTGGAATTGAACCTCCATACCAGTGGGCCGCAGTCCTGTGCACAAACACTATGCCACTGGGGCTCAGCCTTTTTTTTTTTTTTTTAATCCCTGCACTCTTAATCCTCAAATTGACACCAGATGAGGTGACTACTATACACAAGAATTTAGTGTTGTTGATTATAAGATGCTATAATATAAATCCAAAGGCATGATAAAGCTGTAAGACAAATAACGTATAAGTTATGTACTATAGAGTCGGTTTAAAACCTGTGTACAGCAGAATGAAAAGTGCTGCTTGGTCCTGAGTGCCAATCCTCACAATTTTTGCTATATCTGAGCCCCTTGTTCAGCCACTGTGTCAATTCATCTTGTCAAGGATTTTCCTCTCTTTCACTGCCCCTCCACTTGACCAAGCATGATGTCCTTCAGTGACTGGTCCAAGGTAAATAAGGGGAGTCTCAGGAATATTCTGCCTGTACCTCTTCCAAGAGAGATTTGTTCATTCTGGCCGTCCATGGCACTTTCAATATTCTTTGCCCATAGTATAATTCAAAGGCACTCATTCTTTTTTTATTGTTTGTCCTTTCTGATGTCTTGTCCAGTCATTGCATGCATATGAAGCAACTGAAATTACCATGGCTTGAGTCAGACATATCTTAGTCTACAACATGACATCTTTGTTGAGTACTGTTCCTATGTGAGTTGATTCTGGATCCAAGTAAAATGAAATCCTTAACAACAGCAATCCTTTCTCCATTTATCATGAAATGATGTTTATTGGTCTAGTTGTGAGGATTTCTGATATATATATATATATATATATATATATATATATGGAGAGAGAGAGAGAGAGAGGTATTCCATACCCAAGGCTGTTGCATTTGATCATCAAGAAGGGCCTCAAGCATCAAACTGACTTGAACAGTTCAAATTTTGTCAGTAGACCGCTTCCCCACTACGAGGCATGCTGAACCTGCTCTGGTTTCCTAAACTGTCTACAGTTTGGGTTTGTATTGTTTGGTTTTTGCTTGTCCATAGTAGGATGTATCTCAGAGGGGTCATGTCATTGGAGGGCACCTTCTTAAAGCTGTGTTATATATTTTGCATAGATGAACTTTTTTGTTTGTTTTTCCATTTTTTGATAAACCTATGGAGACACCAAGTAGAATAATGGTAAACATCTTACACAGAGTAGGTGCTTCAGGGGAGAGGGTCCAGTGGGGTGAGAGGGTGAAAGGGACACAATGTCAAGAGGCCCATGTAAAAAAGAATGTTTGGAAACTGATTGTGATAGCAATTGTACAATTCTGCTTGACATGATTGAACTGTGGAATGATATGATACGTATATTAATTTTTTTAAAGAAAAAGTCAAATTCTCAAAAAATACATGAAAAGAAGTATCTCAAGTCCTGTTCACATTCAAGAAGCAAGGCTGTGTCAGCATTCCTGGGTTGTTAATAAGCTTTCCTCCAATCCTAATGCAGTGTTTTCCTTTATGCAGTCCAGCTTCCTGGATTATTTGTCAGCATACATATTAAATAAATATGGTGAAAGGATACCCCCCTGACACACACCTTTCCTGATTGTAAATCAGGCAGTGTACCCTGTTCTGTTCGAACAACTGCCTCTTGGTCCATGTCCAGATTTTGCATGAGCAAGGTAAGTGTTCTGGAATTCCCATTCTTCCCAATATTATCCGTAATTTTATGATTCACACAGTCAAATACCTTAGCCTCACTACTAAAACACAGGTAAATATTTTTCTGAATTTTCTTCTCTCGGCTAAAATCCACCCAGCTGACATCAGAAATGATATTCTTGTTCCACATTCTCTTCTTTTGGGGGCATCACTGCCCTCTGGTGGTGGGAGTAGTAGGAGGTCCAGCCTTGCTGCTGGATTTGAAACTCTAACCCAGTGGGCCGCAGTCCTGCACACAACCACTACGCCACTGGGGCTCAGCCTCCACATTCTCTTCTTAATTGAGCTCTAATTTCTTGCAATTCCCTGCTGGAAATTGTGGATTGGGATTCTCATAAAAGGTAGAAATGCTTTGTTTGGGTTTGTTGGTTGCAATTAACAGAGTTTGACTTCCTGGGGTTGTTTGACAGGAAGCTGCAATGAAAGAAAGAAAGAGAAGAAGAAACTCTTGTCAACTCGATCCTTATTTAAAAGTATCACAGATTTCAATTAGCACTATCTTCTTATAGGAGGTTAAAAACATTAATTATTCTTTACTAATTTGTCCAATTTTAACTCAAACAGCTATAATAAAAGCCCTCACAGAACGCATTGCAGATGCTTACCTGGAAAAGAAGAGACTTTGTTGCTTAGCCCTTTAAAAAAAATGCCAGTTAATAATATGCATTTCATATTTATTAAAGAGTCTGAACTGTTGAAAACTGTCAAAATGTTACATGTGAATGACCTCACTCCTTGTATATAGATGTTCCTCTCCCTTTCTCTTCACAGGGCTAGGCTTTATTTTATGAAAATGAGGGTAAATTTTTCACTCCAGTTAGAATTTTATATTTGAGGGGAAAACTCATAAAAGCTAATCTAACTCCATTAGTCTGGAACTTCTATCTATCAAGAACTTTGCTGTTCATAAGAATGACTCTAAAGCATGAAGTGTTTTGAAATGCACTCTGAATTGTCAAAGACTTAATTACACTTAATGTAGCTTTGCAATACTGTATTCGTGTGAGTTGCAAATTGGTATTGCCTACAGAACCATTGCAATGTGCAATGATTTTGGAAACACTTTCAAATTTGGCCACATCTTTATACCCCTAGGAAAAGTGGGGTCCCAGATAGATCTCTTCATGGGGGAGCTGGATTACATGCACATTGAGTGGTAGCACACCGGAGAATCCATAGATCAGCCAGAGCAGCCAGTTCTTTCTTCAGCTGACCATAATTCCTCACCTGGAGGATTGAGGTATTTTCTTGTACTAATATGTAAAACAATGCAAGGTTAAATAAAAGGTTGGTCTAGAACAGGGGTCTGCAAACTGCGGCTCACGAGCCCTAGGCGGCTCTTTCAGTGTGAACGTGCTGCTCTGAAGTCACATTGAGAACATTGGAAGGTTCTTATTTCTGGTCGTGGTGATTTCACTTGTTTGGAAAGAACATATTTAAGGCTCTTGAGTAATTTTAAAGTTGGTCAGAGGTACAGGATTGGCGCCTTGGTTTCAAGGGTTTGCCGATTCCTGAATTGATTCTGAATTATATTACAGCTCGTTTCCCTCTGGTCTGATTATTCTGAGATGGAATCATTCAGAATGCGCTCTTTCAGTGTAGAATTCCACTCAGGGTTTTGGTTTTTAATACTATTCATTTATTTTTAATGTTATGCAATGCACTTTATTGCCTTTCTTGAGATTTACTGTGTGGACACTTGTTGTTGCATGTAGTTGAGCCAGTTCTAGCTCACAAGGATACAGTGTGACATAGAGTTTTCTAGGCTATAACCTGCCTTGGAGCACTGCAGCAGAACATTCTCCCTGAGCAGCTGCCTGAGTTGGTAGTGCCCCTTCCAGGTAGTGCCTGAGTGTTTGCCCAGTACTGTGCCCCCACAACTCTGTCTCTTTCTTTCTTTCTTTATCTCTCTAGCTGGAAGACAATGCTAAACATCTGTTACCTGCTTGTTAGTTAACAATGAAGAATGATAAGAAATCACAAGAAGCTGCTCAATCCTCACTCACCCCTCCCTGCTTAATCATCAGGTTAAGCATCATTATCTCATTAATATCTGACTGTGAAATCTCTTGACACCTGAATAGACTAGCAATTTATTTTTAAAGATATGGTACATGATTGTGAAGCTTTCTGCTGGCAAAGATTGTTCAAAGATTTATCTTTCTCCTGGAGTAAATATCATATTTTTAATTATTCATAATGTTTCTCCTGTTTTTCTGGAAGCTTCTTCAGAGGACAGAAGTGCATTAAGGCTCTTCTGTTGCTATAACAGAGTGAAATGTGAATAAAATACGCACACACATACACACAAAGCTGTGTATTGTCATTCTGGGCAAACAAAATTAAATATGATTTGCTAATGCTGCAGTCAAAAAACAACAAAAGGTGTAAAACGATGCTATAGAGTTTATACTGCATGCACACCAGACAACTTAAATGAAAAATACTCGTAAGCAGAAAGGGGAAAGATTTCATATTCTTAACAGCTATTTCAGGGAGGGAAAATGTGAGCAAACTTATAAATATGACCAGAAATGCTTTATTTAGATTCCTGCTGAAAGAATACTCCACAATTGTGAGCAGCTTCTAACCAAGCTAAATTTGGTAAACTCCCTCTTGTCACACTGAATAAATAGTCAAAGGCGGGGAGGATTGTGATTTCCTGTAGAGTATGTGATTACCTCGAACCATTGGATTGCTCTCTCAGAAATGTAAAAAAAAACCTTCTAGACTCTTTCTCTCTCATTTCATTGAGGTATAACTTGCACACAGTAATATTCACTGTTTTCAGCGTATAGCATATCTTGTATAGCCCTCTCAAGTCCCTGGGAGGTATGAATGGAGCTAGGCTGCTAGAATTGTGCTAGGCGGCTGATGGAAAGGTCCACAGTTCAAAGTCACCTAGCAACATTGCCAAAGAAAGCCGTGGCAGTCTGTTTCCATAAAGATCACAGCATACCTAATCATAAGACTTAAATAGACATTTCATCAAAGATGGTGCTCAAATAGCCACCCCAATACATAAATGCTCAGTGACATCATCAGTGAGCTGCAAATTAAAACTACAGAAAGATGTCATTGCACTCTCTCTGGAGTGCTTGAGGTAGAAAGCAAATAAATAAAGACAGAATATAACCAGTGTTGGTGATGATGTAAGCAAGATGGAACCCTTATCTACTGATGGTGAGAATGCAAAATGGCACGGCACTGGTAGAAAGCAGCCTGGCAGTTCTTCAAAAACAGGTGCATGTTGAGGCATGTTCATAAACTTCATGGCATATGAAAACAGTAATAATTTATAATCCATAATCACAAGGGGGGAGGAGGGGCTGATACCAAGGGCTCAAATAGAAAGTCAATGCTTAGAAAATGGTGGTGGCAACATATTACAAATATGCTTGAAGCAATTGGTGTATAGAAAGTCACGAGACCTTTAAGAGCCCCCAATAAAATGAGTTTTTAAAAACCCACAACTTTATGGCAGCGTTCACAGTAGCCAAAGGGTGGGAACAAACAAAACATCCATCACAGATGAATGAATAAACAAGATATGGTTTGATCACACAAGGGAATCCTACTCATCCAGCAGGAGAAATGAAGTCTTCCATGTAACCTCATAGGGGCTTGAAGACGTTGTGCTGAGTGAAATAAGTCCATTGCAAAAGGACAAATATTGTATAACCTCGTTTACCTAAAAAGACAAAAGCAGACAACTGCAGAGTGAAGAACAAAGCGTATGATGGCTATTAGGGGTGAAAGGAAAGAAAAAGGGATGAATGATAATAGAAAAGTTGCTGTAATTAAGGGTAGAGTTGAACATTAGATTATGGCAATTGTTGTCCATACTTTTCAAACCTATAAGAAGTTGAATTGTTAAACTATGTGACAGATACATTTATAACAATATCAACAACTAAACAAATGCGTGACAACTAGGGCTCCTTATGCACAACCCAAATCCTCCTGGGTTTTGGTTGCTTGGTTTGGAGGTTTAGGATCATGATTTCACAGGACACCCCAGTTCGTCATATGTTTAGTACTTCTGTTCTACCTCCCAGTTTTCTAAATCGTGTCTTCAACAGCTTTCAAGCAGTCGCTCAAGACCTAGAACACTGCAGGGAGGAAAACTGAGAATCAGAAATAGGAGGAGGATATGGACGATGTGACTAATTTCCTTCAGGAACAACTGCATTCTTTGCCAGAAAAACAAAAGTGCATGGTGACCTTAGTGAACACATCAATCAGAGACTATAAGACAGTTCCTGAACAAAAGAGAAGAATAGAAAACAGAGGAGAAATACAAGATAGAATTTAAAATTGTCCTGGACCCCAAACTTTCTGGAATCATGGAGGATGTTTGATCCTCTGAGACTATTGCCCTGAGATTATTTTTAAGGCTTAAACCAAAAAGTAACTCCCAAAGTCTTCTTAAAAGCAAACAACTGGATAGCTAAACAAGTTTTAGAAAGGTCTCGCTTGAGCATTATGCTCTTTTGACAGCTATCCATCTGGGATCAAGGTGACAACAGCAACTGTAAATATTAGACAAGGGCCAGGGAATATATGCTAGTGGGAGAAGAACAACTCAGGAAAGGAGAGATGAGACAGGCTGCACAACTTAAAAAATGTGACTATCGCTGAAGTGTACACTTTGAAATGGTTGAATTGGTTGTAAGTTCAGCTGTGCGTATTCTCAACAAAAACATCAAAAGAGGGCTGAGCCCCGGTGGCGTAGTGGTTGTGCGTGGGTCTGCGGCCCACTGGTACGGAGGTTCAATTCCAGCAGTGGGGCTGGGCCTCCTACTCCCACCACTGGAGAGCAGTGATGCCCCCAAAAACAAAAAACAAAACAAAAAAAAACATCAAAAGAGTTACAGGCAAGAAAATCTTATGGAGCTCTTGGTACACCATGAATCAGAAATGACTCAACAGCAATGGGTTTGGTTTGTTGACTTGTTGTCATCCTGTAAATGTGAACAAGTCCATAGCCACAGGACCACCAGCATAATAAGGGGCCCTGGTGGAACTGTGGGATAAGCATCAGGCTGCTTACTGCAATGTCCACTGTTGAAGCCACCAGCCACTCCATGAGGAAAGATAAGAGTTACCTGGGGCTAAGCCCCGGTGGTGTAGTGGTTGTGCATGGGACTACGGCCCACTGGGATGGAGGTTCGATTCCAGCTCCATGGAGCAAAGGCTGGGCATCCTACTCCCACCACCTGAGGGCAGTGATGCGCCCCCCCCCCAAAAAAAAGAGTTACCTGTTCCCATAAAGATTTTCAGTCTCTGTACCCCTACACAGGGCTACAATGAGTTAGCATAACCTCAATAGCTGTGTGTTTATAATCAGTTCTAGAGCAGCTCTGTCATCCCAAGAAAGTCTCCTTGGTATTCAGGCCCCACCCACTCTCAGTCCCTTATAAGCACCAGGATTTTTCCTGTGGTTTAGTTAATGCATTATAAGTATATATTTAAATTAATACAATATAAATGGAATCATATAATATGTAAGCTTTTGAATCCAGATACTTTCACTGAGCATCAGGTATTTGAGATTCTCCTGTATTTATATTCTTTCCTGTTATTGCTACATAGTATTAAAGGTGGTGATTAAGCACTGAGCTGCTTCATGAAAGGTTGGCTGTTCAGATCCACCAGCCTCTCACTGTAGAAAGGTGATGCAGTCTGCCACAATAAAGAACCCAGGGAACCCAAACCAAACTCACTGCCGTCAAGTCAATGGCCTTTCCTCATGGTATTTGAGTTTTTGAGACTCTTAATTCATTATGGGAGTATGCAGTCCTGCCTTTCTCCCTTCAAGTGGCTGGTTTTAAAAAGTTGACTCATCACAAGTTCTAAAATCCCTACAGGGCTGTTCTCTGCTATCCTATAAAATCCTCACAAGTCAACTCCACAGCTAAGAGTTCAATGCCTCATGGTATGGATTTCCCACTCACCAGTTGATGGACACATGTGGGTTGTTTCCAGTTTTAAATACAGCAGCTGTAAGCATTCATGTACAAGCGTGTTGTGTGTGTGAATAGAAGGTTTCATGCCTCTTGGGAAAACAATAGGAAGTGGGGCTTTTTTAGTCAGATGGTGTGTGTAGCTTTATAAGAAACTGCCAAACTGTTTTCCAAAGGCACTGTAACCTTTCACATTCCAACCAGCAGTTCTGAAAATTCCATGTGATTCCTGTCCTGGTCAGTTCTTAAAACTAAAAGTTTGGGATTTTTGTTTTATTTTTTTCATTTTAGTATCAGAAAAGGTGAATAGTGGTAACTAATTTATTGTGGTCTGAATGTGCATTCTCTAATGACTATCTTAATAATGGTGAACATCCTTTAAATTGTGTATTT
The DNA here is from genome assembly GCA_004026705.1 of Nesogale talazaci. Lineage (NCBI taxonomy): Eukaryota > Metazoa > Chordata > Mammalia > Afrosoricida > Tenrecidae > Nesogale > Nesogale talazaci. The sequence continues at coordinate 72,784 of PVJH01001164.1, read as the reverse complement.
GCTATCTGTGTACCTTCTTTGATACATTCCCCACCCCACCCCTCACCCTGAATCAATAACCTAATTTTTTAAATCAGGTTATTTGTATCTGAATTGTTGAGTTGCTTCTGCTTTTTGCTTGTTTCCAGAGATTTTCTAAATATCTGAGTCCTTTAGAGACTGACAGTAGTAGTCCTTTAAGCAGATAGGTTTTGCAAATGTTTTCTTCCAGCCCATGATTCTCATTAATTTTCTACTTATGTTTTTGATTTGTTTTTCCCTTTGCATACGGATGTCCCACTGTTCTAGCACCATTTCTTAGAGAGCCAATCTACATCTGAACTCTGCTCAGTTCCATTGATACCTGTGTTCATCCCTTCACCAAAAAGCATCTTGGTTACTGTATTTTGATATTAGGTCCTAAATCAGGTAGTATGATTTCTTCTTTTTCAACATTGTTTTTTTTCTGGCTTCATAGCCTTAAAGTTATATATAGATATAGATATATTTAGTGTATATGCTTTCAGTATATTAACTGTTCCATGAAAGTGAGTTGAACTGAGCTTCCTATATGCTGTGTGGACTAATTAGTCATTATATGCTTTCTCACTGTATAAATCTATCCTTTTATACTTATATGTATATCTGTGTGTATATGTATATATGTGTGTGTATGTGTATAATCATAAGTGTCCTGGTTTTGTTTCTTTAGAAAATCTTGTCTAACACAAATATATAAAACTATACACACACATGTATATAATAGATAGAGAGATAGATAGATAGACCTTTTTAAGTTCAAAGGGATTTTGACTGGAATTGCTTTAAACTTATAGATTAGTTTGGGGAGAACTGTTTTCACAAGAGCATTGAGTTGTCCAATGTATGAACACAGTGTGCATCTCCATATATAAGATTTCCCTTGATTTCTTTCAATGGGGCTTTGTAGTTTTCATCATATAATTTTTGTTATCTTTTTTTTTGGGGGGGGGGCATCACTGCTCTCCGGTGGTGGGAGTAGGAGGCCCAGCCCCACTGCTGGAATTGAACCTCCATCCCAGTGGGCCGCAGTCCTGCGGACAACCACTATGCCACTGGGGCTCAGCCCTAATTTTTGTTATCTTTATATTTACTGTGTTATATATTTTGTTGTTACTGTAAATAATACTTTCAAAAATTAAGCTGGTGTTAATCTATAAAAATATGGTCAATTTTTTGCATATTAACTTTGTACCCAGTGAACTTGTTAAACTCACTTACTAATTCTTAGTGTAGATTCTGTGGAAGTTGGGGGTAGACAATGAGGTCAGCTATGACTGGTTACAGTTACCATATTTTTTGGACCATAAGATGCACTTCCCCCACCCCCAAAGTGAGGGGGAAACAAGGGTGCGTTTTATGGTCCAAAGGTGTAGTACCCCAGAACATTTCAGTATACTGGTACTATTTGGTTCAGAATATATTTTCTTTCTTTCCTGCTCTAAAAACTGGATGTGTCTTGTGGTCAGATGCATCTTATGGTCCAAAAAAAGACAGTATATTTCTTCCTGTGCAAGTTATATTCCTTTTATTCCCTTTTCTTGCCTTATTGTACTTACTGGCTAGTACTCACAGAACTGTAATAAAGAGAAATAGTGGGAGTTGAGAACTATAATTTCAGAAAGGAAGTATTCATCTTTCACCATTAAGTGTGATGTTACTGTAGGATTTGTGCGTTTGTGTGTGTGTGTGTGTGTGTGTGAGAGAGAGAGAGAGAGAGAGAGAGAGAGAGAGAGAGAGAGAGAGAAGAGAGATCCAAGTGAGATTTTATAAAGGATGAAAGTTTCAGGATTTACAGTCATGAACACGGGACTGCACTTCCATACATACCTGAGGAGAGACAAAGAGAGAAGAGGAGGAGGGGAAGGGGAGAAGCGGAGGGGAGGAGAGAAGGGAGAGGGAGAGTAAGAGAGAGACTGCAGGCAGTCATTACGGTAGTATTTTCATAAATGCTATTGATAATTTCAGGCAGTTGCTGAGAGTTTTTGTTAATCATGTTAAAGTTATCATGAATGTATGTTAAATAGTTTCAACTGTTTTCTAGGCACCTAGTGAGATGATAGCTATAGATTGGAGTGTGGATCCTCCAAAATAGATACCTAAGTTCTGGCTCTCATATTTTGGAATATATCCTGTTTGGAAATAAGATTTGTTTTTATGTTAATGAGGTCAGACCTAAACAGGTATATTTAAACCTAATCACTCTATGTAGTGCTGTCACAACAACCCTGTGGGGCAGATGAGAACTGCCCCCTCAGGGTTTCCAAAGCTGTCATCTTTACAGAAGCAGACTGTTACATCTGTTTCCTGAAGAGCGGCTAGAGGGGTTGGAACTCCTACGCATGGCTAACAGCTGCATGCTAGACTTTTGTACCACCAGGCTTCCTAAAACCCAATCCCTATAAGCAGGCACATACACACTGGAGAAAGGCAGACACCGAGAAACAGCAGGGACTCCCCAGAAGGAAGGGCCTCCTCTTAATGTCAGGGTCTGGATTTGGGCTTTTCACCTCCTCAACGGTGAGAAAGTAGACTCTTGTTCTTTGAAGTCACCCACTTCTGTTATTTTGGTTTTGTCTGCACTCAGTAGCAAGGGTGATGATCATCGTTTTGTTGTGGTTATTTTCTTTTTTTTTCTTTAATTTGCTGGCGGGGTGAACTTCTGTGATTATTGTGAGTTGCCATTGAGCTGATTCCGACTCAGGCTCTCCTGTGTGCAGGAAGTAGACCTGCTCTATAGGACATTCGAGGCTGTGGCCCTTCGCACGCGAATGGCCTGGCCTGTTTTCCAATGTGCCTCTTGGAGGGTTCAGACCACTAGCTTCTTGGTTCATAGTCGAGTACTTAACCATTTGCCCTACCCAAAGATGTGGTCAGTTATGTTATTTTTCAATTTTGAACCAGTCTTGCATTCTCAGGATAACCTCACTTGGTCATGATTTTTAAAACTCGGCGTATTTCAGTAATACCCACCTATAGGCTGATTCCAGTTTGCGTATTACGAGCCTATCTCAGAGGAAGAGTTCCTGGTAGATTTCTTGTAAGGGGCTAATCCTTGCAGATAATTCTTTGCCAAGCCTCACAGTGCTAAAGGTTTAACCTCTATCAAAATGTGCCAATTTTTCCAAAAGAAAGAGGAACTATCTTCCAAAATCTCAGAGAAGGAGGTAGTATACAGGGATAATAACTTACAAGACTCATAGCCTCCATCTCTCCTAAGACCAGAAGAATTAGATGGTGCCAAGGTACCCTTATTGACCATTCAGATCATCATTCAGCTCAGGGCCACAATAGGTGGACCCTGATAAAACAGGGGACATGTTCTAATTCTTTTTTTTTGGGGGGGGGCATCACTGCCCTCAGGTGGTGGGAGTAAGAGGCCCAGCCTTTGCTCCGTGGAGCTGGCATCGAAACTCCATCCCAGTGGGCCGCAGTCCCGCACACAACCACCACGCCACCAGGGCTCAGCCCTATGTTCTAATTCTTGAGACAGCAGATGAACATGAACAAGTTTCAAGTTCAAAGACATCAATCATTTTCTGAACTGATACAAGCAGTTAGAGAACTTTCCATTTTGTGTTTGGAGAAAAGATGAAGACAGCAGCAAGGAACTCAGTCTGTGGTTGGAAGAGAACCAGATGCGGCAGGACCAAAGCAGCAGTGCATCGATGTAAGATCACAGGAGGCAGATCTGGGTTCCTATCCTAGTTCAGACACTTAACTAATGTGCCCTCAAGGACAAGGAATATATTGTCTTGAAATCTTCATTACTTTTTTTGTGAGCGACCTCTCTCATAGGACCGCTGTAGGAGGAAAATAGCGAAGCAGTGCCTGTAACATACAGTCGGGTCCATGGAAAGAGCTTTCAAAGTTATTACTATAAACAGGAGGTCTGTGGCTGGAAGACAAAACTGCTTAAGGTGCCACGAGTTTGCAGATGGTCTATCTTAATATGGGTAGTGCAAATGGCCATGTGCTGGGCTGTCAACTGAAAGGTTAGAGGTTTGAGTCCATCCGAGGTGGGCAATAACATCAACCACTGCAAGCCCCACAGAGCACAGCCCTACTTGGACACGTGGTTTCACCATAAGTCAGAATTGCCTTGATGGCAACTGGTGATTGGTTTTTCTTTACTTGCCTTCAATGGGAAGGAGCGTCTGAGCTCTAGCTTTCATGCCCCAAAGTGTCTCACAGGATATGATCAGAGCCTTCTTCAACCAATCTGGAGTTTATCCTTGAGTTTCTGTGACTTCTTATGGCATCTCCTGTCTTCAGCTGAGGAAACGATGACAGGGTCCTTCCTCGGCAGGAGGGGGGGGGTCCAGTAATCTCACCACTCTAGATTCACCCTTCCTGAGTCTTCCTCCTTTCCTTTCCCTCCATCCTTCAGTTGAATGGCTCTCTCACTTCCTCTCTTGCCAAGGGGGAATTGCTTATATCCCCAGTCCTCAAATGCAAAGTTAAGATTCAGATCTTTGATCTCTGACTTTGATAGGTGAAGGAAAAATTGACATTTTATTTTTTAATACAACCTGACTTTGACTTAAAAGAATTTTCTCTCATTCAGGGCTCAAAAAAAGGAAAAGTTTTGAGTAGACACCTTGAGGAAATGAGTCATTGGGGTTGGAGGCTTAGCCCCACAGGCTCAGAGGACATTTAGGTCAATTGGCATAACATAGTCCACAAAGACAATGTTCAACATCCCACTGTAGGGAGTAGCAAGGGTAGTCTTTTTTTTTTGGGGGGGGGGGTGGTGTGCATCACTGCCCTCTGCTAGGAGTGGGAGGCCCAGCCTTGCTCCTGTAGAACTACTGCTGGATTTGAACCGCCAAGTCAGTGGGCCGCAGTCCCACACTCAACCACTATGCCACCGGGGCTTAGCCCACAAGGGTAGTCTTAAAAGCGTTTGTGTTAGACTGGTTTGACCAGAGAAGCAAATTCTGAGACACCCAAATATGTATAAGAAAGAGCTTTCTGTCAAAGAGCAATGGTATATGAAGAAAGCATCCCAGCCTCATGCAGACACAAGTCCATAAGTCTGATATTTGCCCATAAGTCCGATTCTAGTCCATACATCCCTTCTAAGACTCACGTAGTCCATGCAATGATGCTGGATGCAGGAAGATCACAGGCCAGTGGGTGCAAGGTCTTGTGCATCAATCCAGTGGTGGAGGAAGCATTTCCAGAGCTCTCGCAGGTCTCAGTGTGGTTTCACATGGTTTGTCAACAGGAAGGAGAAAGAACAGAGAGGGACTCTCACAGGTCTCAAAAAGTGTCTACATAGCTTGTCCACCGGAAAACGCAGGCAGAGACAGAGGAAGCTTCCAGAACCCTCCCTATGAGAAAGTTGCACCCAGAAGGAGGCATCATCAGACTGTGACCTAATTGACTGACTTGACCCCACCCCTACAACTTATTTATCAAGTTGACATGAAATTATGTAAATATCACAACCTTCAAGAAGTCAGCCACAATGCCCCCATTGGTCTCTCCCTGTCCAGAGCAAAAGAGAATAAAGGACATCAAAGACTTTTGTAAACTATTATTCCAAAGGACTAACGAACCTAATTAACCAGTCTCCAGGATGCTGAGAACAGAGAGATCACATGCCACCTGGTTACCCCTCCCCCCTGCTCTGACTAGACCATAGAAGGTGGTGGACATCACAGGAGGAAAGTGTAGAGCAAAGTTCAGAATAATTTTAAAAGACCAGACTGATAGAGACTACTGGAGCTCCGAGACTGGGACCCTTAGACATCCTTCGAACTCAGAACTTGATCTACCCCCAAGGACCTATTTTCAGGCATACCATAGACAGGCCTATAAAGTGAATAAGAACTCAATCGGCCTAATGTGTTCCTCAGAACAATGAACAGGAGGACACCCAATGAGTAGTAGTGGCCTGAAAACCAAGGCCACAGGGCAGGAAGGAAAGACAGACACCGGCAACCCAGGGAAGAGGCAGGAAGAATAGTGCTGCATTGAGAAGATTACAAGGTCGCCACACCAAATGCATAACACACATTGTTATAGGGGAACCAATCAATAAGTAAACGTTCACCCAAGTTACCTTCCTTTAAAATATAAAATTTTGACAGAACTGAGCAATCACCATTTTGTTCTAACTGGTCTCTGCCCCATTCTTTAAAGCACTTTTATGAGTAAGAAGGACAGAAATTAAGGGAAATGTCTAACTACATTGGTTTAATATTTTAAAAATTATGATCTCTTGCTAAGGTGAATTTTTTTATATTTCTAAGCAAAAGGAATTATGGGATTTTAAATTAGCTTAGACTATTGATGATGATGAGTAAATGCTGATATTTTCAGACATTGTCAGAGGCAACAGGCTTTTACTAAATGAGTAAACCTAGAGTTTTCAGTGGACGTCTATTGTGGTTCATAACCTTGTTCCTTCTGCTCATCTCTCCCCAACCCTCTCCTCTCCTTCTCTGAAAATGAAGAGAGGAAGCAGTGGATAGGGATTCTCCAACACCGAAAAGCATTGAGAAAGAAGTATGTTAATGAGTCAAACGGCCAAACTCACTGACACAGAGTTGATTCTGACTCATCTCAAAAGGAAAAACAACTCACTGCTGACTCACGGTGACTCCTGGTGGGTTTCTGAGACTTTAGAGAGGTAGAAAGTACAGTCTTTCTCCCGAAGAACTGTTGGTGGTTTTGAACTGCCGACGCTCTGGATCACACGCCAAGACATAACCACTGTCCCACCAGGGCTACCTATTTTGACACATAGTGGCCCTATAAGGCAGAGTAGAACTACTTCTGTGAGTTTCTGAGACTGGTCACAGAACGCCTCATCTTTCTCTCAAGGAACGGGCTAGTGGTTTTGAACTCTTGACCTTTTGGAAAGCAGCCCAACTTGTAATTCACAGCACCACCAGCAATCCTCATTCAAATCACAAATGCATTCAAATATATTAAAGTCATCACTTCGTGTTTCCATATATCTTTCAGAAGTTTAGATATTGTGTATATTCCCTCAATATGCAGCAATGCATTTTCTGCTCATGAAGATACTTATTGATCTTTTTCATTCTGGAAGTCATTTGTATTTTCTTTATCCACAACCTTTGTTAAATTCCAGATTACTGCCACTGTTGATGTCCCTATGGGGAAAGGAGAACTGTCCCCATAGGATTTCAAAGACGGGAATCTTTCTGGAAGCAGATCACCACATCATTTTTCATTCTGCCTTTGCCCTGAAATTTAAGAAAGAATGAAGAGAAGAAAGGAGGTGTCTAAGGACCTAGTGCTGCTTTAACAGAATTACCAAAAGTGAGGGTCTTTTAAAAGCAGAAATTGGTTTTCTCATCTTTCTGTAGAGCAAAGTTCCAGATCAGTGTCTCACTCTTTGATTCCTTTCTTGTTGGCGGTTCCAGGTGTTCCCAGACTCCGTGGCTTGCAGAAGGACCTCCACAGTGCCTGTCTTCCCTCCCTCTACTTCATCTGCTCTGTTTTTCACTCAGAAATGACTACCTTTAGGGTCCGCCCTACACTGGTACGGCTTTATTAGGATAACAAAAGGAGATTCTATTTCCCAACAGAATCACACCCACAAAAACAAGGGAAAGGAGTTGGGGGGAAGCAGACACCATTTAATCCCTAACAAAAGGGGGTAGTGTTATTAAAGAAATCATACCACAGAACCAGAAAATAGTTTACAGTCCATGCCCCAATTATGATTCAGTCCAGGACATACCAAGGAACTTCAGAACCCCACAAATAAAGCAAAGATTCTGAAACCTCCTGGAAAAAAAATTAAAAAACAAAACAAAACACATCATACACTACAAGTTAAGAGTCAAAGTAACATTAAAAATCAGAAAAATGTAATAATATTCAAAATTCTAAGTAAAAATATTTTAAGATATGCAAAGTACATCAAAACGTAGCCAGGATTCTGATGGACACGGGCAATATAATATGAACAAGATTTAGTGAGTGAAGATAGTTGCTTATTACAAGGGGTAAAGCAGTTGCAGTCAAGTTTGTTCCAACTTGACCTGGTTCCAGGTGTCAGAGTAGAATTATATTTCTTTGGGTTTTGAGTGATACTTTTTTGGAAGTAGATCACTAGGGCTTTTCTTCTAAGACTTCTCTGGGTGGACTCCAAACCATCAAACTTCTGGTTAATTGTTAGGTGCTACTGAGCCCTAGAGACCCTGCCCACAACAGAATGAAAGAGTGGGCCATCCTCACAATCATTCCTATGCCCAATCCCGTTGTTCTAGTCACTGTGTCAATCCATCTCATTAAGGACCTTCATCTTCTTCTCTCCCCCTCCACTGTACCTAACATGAGGGCCTTCTCCAGGGCCGGGCCTCTCCTGACAATGTATTCAAAGTGTGTAAGATGAAGTCTTCCCATCTGTGGTAGTTACGTAACTCCATATCAACTCAATGATAGATGAAAGTCTAAGAGTGGAGTTTAGCCTTTCAATTAGGCCATCGCCTGATGGTGACTCTTTGTGGGCATGGTCTTCTCCTAAGGAGGGTCCTGGGAATCTCTCCCCTCTCTCTGCCTTCACCTTCCTGCTACCAAGCCACTCTGTGACCTGTTAGAGCCCTGGAGATGCATCCACCACTATTGGACCCACAAGACCTTGCACCCACCGGCCTGTGGTCTTCCTGCATTCTCCATCTTTGCATGTGGCTGTATGAATCTGAAGAGGGACTTATGGGCTACTATCGGACTTATGGATCTGAGTTGGCCTGGGCTGGGATGTTTTCTTGATGCATAGTTACTTCTTGATATAAAGCTCTTCTTACACATGAGCATCTCAGCCTAACACACCATCCTTTCTTCTAAGGAGCACTCTGGAACTATTTCTTCCAATAGAAATCAGATTGCCCTTTGAGAAGTCTATGGTACTTTCAATATGCTTCTCCAGAACGACAATTCAAATCCATTGATTCTTCCAAAGTCTTCCATCTTCAGTGTCTAAGTTTCACATGCATGTGATGCAATGGTGAATACCGTGAATTGGGTCAAGGGCACCTTAGTCCTCAAAAGTAACATCCTTGTTTCTCACCATTCTAAAGAGGTCTTGTGCAGCAGATTTACCTAATACAACTCATCTTTTGATTTCTTGACGCTGCTTCCATGGACATTGATTGTGGATTCAATTAAGATAAAATCCTTGACAACTTCAACCTTTTCTCCATTTACCTATTGATCCAGTTGTGAGGATTTTGTTAATAAGCCTTCCTCCCATCCTGATGCCACGTTCTTCTTCATATAATCCAGTTTCTCTGATGATTTGCTTAGCAGACATATTGAAGAAGTATGATGGAAGAATACAACCTTGATGCATGCTTTTCCTGATTTTAAACCATCCAGCATTCCCGTTTTTGTTCCCATAACTGCCTCTTAATCCATATACAAGTTCCAAATGACCACCATGAAATGTTCTGAAATTTCCATTCTTCTCAAGACTATTCATTGTTTGTTATGATCCACACAGTTGAAGGTCTTTTCACAGACAAAGGTAAGTAATCAACCCTTTGCACTGTCCAAGACTAAAGGAGAAAGAGAGAATCATAAAGAACATGTTACTGTTGTATCCCAATGATTCAATTTGGACTCAGAAACTCACAAAAGTAATTCTACCCTGTCCTGGAGGGTCATTATGAGTCGGAAGCAATGAGTTTGCTTTTTTTAAGACTGTGACTCATTACAGGAGTAATGAGAAAGAAAATCTCATCTTTCTCCTGGGAAGTGGCTGGTCGTTTGAGCTGCTGACCTTGAGATTAACCTCCCACTCTGTACCCAAGGCTCCTAAGTCAGCAGTAGGGTGATGATAATGAAAGACTCAGTTGACAGCAGGGTACAGTATATGATTGGAGCAGGTAGAAGGCTCCAGGAAAGATGGTGATCAAAAGAGGCAGAGGAAAGGAATAAATACCTGTAAAAGAAAAAGGATATAATATGCTTGAAAGAAGCCATCTTACTTTGACAAAAAAATCACAATAAATCTGTAGAAATTAATCAGAACCAAACAACAAAAGCAGGCTGAGATTGTTATGGTTTATTGTGCCAACCTGGCCAATAAACATGTGGGGTTAAGTGAAACGCGGAGAAATAAATGGTTCAGTGAGCCTCACCTTTCTAGCTCTCGGGTCTTTTGTTCTCTGATGGTTGGACCAGGATGCACCTGCCTTAGCCAGTTCCCCACTTTAGCTGGCAAGGCTCACTTCCTGCAAGATATCCTTAAGGAGAAGCCACATGGACCTAACTGGAGCAACAATATGGGGCCCCTTCCAGCACTGAAATACTTACATGTTCATTGATTTGGCTTTCCTCTTGCAGTCAGCATCACTGCATGTGTTTCATGAGATTGAGGAGGACTTTATAGATCAGTGTCAGACTGATGGGCTAATGTTGAACATATGGGCTTGGGTAGCACTGAGTTGGGATGCTTCCTTAATGTACACCTACCCCTAACATAAAACTCTCTTATGCATATGAGTTTCTGTGGATTTGTTTCCCTAGTTCACGCAGATTAACACATTGACCATAATGAACCCTGGAGAATACAAAACATTTACCAACAAAGCAAGAGTAATAACAGTTCACTGCATGGCTAATTGTATAATCTATTTAAGTTGTCATAAAAATCTGAACATAGATTATTCAACTTGCCCAAATGCACAGTATAGCTATATGAGCAAGATGAGTTGAGAATGAGAGAAGAATAAAAGGAGATGTAAGACAATCAAAGCCACATCTTACAATTTTATTTTTAGTTTTACTATCATATAATTTACATACTATACAATTCAGTAGTCCAATCATATTTAGAAGTGTTGAGAAATCATCACCATGATTAATTTTAGGACATCTTCGTATTTATTAGACTCACTGTTGCTAGTTTCCTATTCATCCACCCCCACCTTCACCCCATCCTCCCCAGCAAAGCCCTAAGGAAATTATTATAGAGACAGTTACTGTCTATATAGATTTACCTATCCTGGATCGCATCTACTGGAAAACATACCAAATATCAACAGCAGTGATAAAATAGTACTGGAAAAACCTCAATTTAAAAGAAAATATTAAAAACTGTAACAAATTCAAAATGAGTTGCAAGGGAGATCAAATGATAAGGTGTTACATTTTGACCTAACTACATTTGTCATATTCACTTTACAATGCTCTGATAGCAAGGGCATTCACATTCCTGGGGTATAATCTGAAGGAATTCACCAGAAGCTTCATCCATGTGGGGATGCTGCAAATGAGTTTTGTACTTCCACTGTCATCTATAGTCCTCTACAAATGGGATGTTGAGAATTTTAACTCTAATACTGTTCTCGCCTCCAAATTTGGATTTTTCTCTATCTACCTCGCCCCTCCCCCCATGTGTCCACAGCTATAGTTGAACCCTACAACTCCATCCTTACCACCCACACCACCCTGGAGCACTCAGATTGTGCCTTCATGGTAGACAATGAGACCATCTATGACATCTGTTGCTGGAACCTCCATATCAAGCGGCCATCCTATAACAACCTTAACTGTCTGATTAGCCAGATCATGTTCTCCGTCACTGCTTCCCTCAGATTTGATGGTGCCCTGAATGTAGATCTATCAGAATTCCAAAACAACTTAGTGCCCTACACCCACATCCACTCCCCTCTGGCCACATATGCCCCTGTCATGTCTACTGAGAAAGCTTAACATGAACAGCATACTATAGCAGAGATCACCAATGCTTGCTTTGAGCCAGCTAACCAGATGGTGAAATGGGGCCACCACCACCACCCCCCACCGCAGAAAATACATGGCTTGTTGTACTGTGGTGACGTGGTTCCCAAAGATGTCAATGCTACCATCAAGACCAAGCAGTTTCCGGTTTGTGGCTTGGTGTCCCACTGGCTTCAAGGTTGACATTAATTACCAGCCTCCCACTGTGGTCCCTGGTGGAGACCTGGCCCAGGTGCGGCGAGCTGTGTGCATGCTGAGGAACAGCACAGCTATTGCTGAGGCCTGGGCTCGCCTGGACCACATGTATGACCTGATGTACAGCAAGTGTGCCTTTGTTCACTGGTACATGGGTGAAGGGATGGAGGACGAGAGTTCTCCAAGGCCCAGGAGAACATGGCTGCCCTTGAGAAGGGCTATGAGGAGGTTGGAGCAGATAGTGCACATGGAGGGTGGGGGAGGGGTGAAGAGTATTAACCTGTCACATTGTACGCTTTGTTGTCTTGAGACTTTTATATCTGTTGTCCTGTAAAACTTTCCTGTGACCCCTAACTGTCAATAAAAGTGTTTTCTTTTTAAATGTCAAAAGAAACAATATTAGTTCTCTAATAGTGTTCCCACCTCCTTGGATTATGCAGGCTAATGTGCTTCTGTGTGGATTTAAGGGGCATCTTCCTTAGATGTCTGCTTGTTTTAAGATAAATGTTTAAGCCCCCAAACATTATTCTTTCCATTAGCCATAGGCCATTTGACTTATTCTTCACACTTTGCTGTAGCACAGTGATTTCTTTATGAGGGTAATTAGGGAGTAGAACCTTGTCATAGGAACTATTGTTCTTAGATTTATCACCTTATCTTTTTAAAATGTCAATAGATGACCAAAATGGAAAGTAGAAGGAAATAAAATCATCACAAACTTTCTTAGGATAATGAAAATGTATCAAGAGAAAAATCTAAATATGTCACAAGAAGATGATTCTTGGTAGCATTAATTAGGGATAAGGTTTATTGTTTTTAGGTTTAAGATGTACAGAACTTTGATTTTTTAAAATTGTGTCTTAAATATCTTCAATAATGAAAAAAATTAAGTAGCCAAGGGGAGATTCTTAATTTGAGTAGGAATTTGGGTCTGTGTTAACACATGCCTTCAATATGTTAGAAAAGTGTTGTTGCAATGAAAAGTTGATCCCAAGCTTCTACTTTGGAAATAATCTCACAGACATCAAGTGCTTGAACAGGATTCGCTTTTTAAACTGTGTGATCAGCAACACCTCGGGGTGTCAGAGAGAATGAGAAAGCAGAGTGTCACCAGGACCCATCATTTCAAGAGAGAATTCATTTTATCCAAGAGTAATGAACAAAATCTTTTTATATGTTTTATAAAACTGACCTATGTTATAGAGTGTAAAGGAGCATTCAAATACATTTCTAGGTAAAATATCATGAAATGTCCTTATTCTTGTTATTTTTGTCATTCTTGTTGAAATATGCCATTTTTGTCGCCTGTTAGAGATAATTCAGGGTAAAAAATTAAGATCACTAGACTACCACTAGCTGAGACCAGAAAAACTAGATGGTGCCAGGCTACCATTACCAACTGTTTTGATGAGGAGCACAAGAGAAAGACTAGATGGAGCAGGATTAAAATTAGGACAAAAATTAAAACACACAAAAAAAGGCCAGACTTACTGGTCTCACCAAATCTTGTGGAGTCCCCAGATCCATGGTCTTATCTATCTATCAAGCTTGAATGCACCCCTAAAGATCACCTTTCAGTCAAACAATCAACAAGGCTGTGCAGTGAGCCATAATACCACAAAGGAAAGGATTTCTCGCTGTAATCAGCTACAGGAGATCCTGCAGAAGACCAGACTCACTGCCATGGTCCCAATTCACAGCAACTCAGAAGGACAGCTGGAACTGCCTCTAGGTTTCTGAGATGGTAACTCTGTTTAGGAATAGAAAGTTCGTCTTGTCCCTCAGAATAGCTGGTGGATTCAAACTACTGACCTTGAGGGTAACAGCCCAACATGTAACCTACTAAGCCACCAGGGCTCCTTGGAGTAGACCAAGAGGGTGGTATTTCCCCAAAAAATAAATGTCAGAAGGCAGGAAAGGGCTGGAGAGGAAAAGTGGGAATGAGGAACCCAAGGAAGAAGGGAGAAGAGAGGTGTTCCATTGTGAGGATTACAACCAGTGTCACAAAACAAAACGTGCATGAATTGTGAAATGGGAAGTTCATGTGCTCTGTAATGTTTCACCCAAGCTACATTACAACAGAAGGGCGAGCTGAAAGATACGGATTCCACCACTGAAATATCAATGTCCTCTCAAAACATTGCATGTGTGCCTAACATGCTTTTTCTGCTTAAAAACTCTCTATTCCCCAGTTTTCTTTTCTTCGCAAATACTATCCAGAAGATCCAGATAGTTAGAGTCTATCTTGCCAATATAGCTATATCATGATTTAAACCAAATTCTTCTGGGCAGCAATATTTGCATCGCGGTTTATGTAAAAGTTTTGGGAGGAGCTAGTAGAGAAAGAAAATGTGATTAGCGATTGCTTTGAACTGAAGGAATAAATTTGCTTTTAAATTAGGGAGCCAAAGAGTTCAAACACTTGGACAGTTGCCAGGTGCCTTACTTACCTGATTTTTCAACTGCTACCGGTCCTTTCTGTGTACATTGGATTTGTGCATTTTCTGAAGATATCAATGGATTCTCATAGTGGATGCCTTGCGTTTTATCTCTAGATATGTTGTGGGGAAAAGTACAACAGAAACATTTCCTATCCAAATGATTCTAGTCAGGGATTCTCGTGTGTGTCAGAGGCCATAGGGTTTTCAGAGGTTGTTTGGGTGGGTGGGTGGGGGGGAGGTCAGAAGTTGCTTGCCAGGTCTTTTTTCGAAAACACCCCTGGGCAGACTCAAACCTCCAACTATTCCATTAGCGAATGCGCCCATGAGCCATTGGTACCACCCAGGATTTGGCGAGGCAAGAATACACCCATCTTTCCAGGGACAGCATAAGAGTCCATTGTCCTTCTCAACTCAACAACATTATCCCAAGTCCTAGGTAACTCTGGGGCTTTCGGGATCTGTGAGTACAAGTGGAATTGTCGGCGTTTGCCACACAGAAACGGCATCTCTAATCACTTGCATGCACCAGTCTCGGAACCCAGTCAATTACAGCTGTCTCTGGAATACGGGGCCGATCTCCATCGGCACTTTTGGAGTATCTCTTGAGCAGGGCCCTGAAACAGTTTTATTCCTCTTCATATTAATAGGAATTTCAATTCTGGCACTTGAATCTATGCTTTCAATGGAGAATTGAGAATTGTAATACAACTCAGCTGGCAACTCAAGTTAAAAATACCTTTTCTTTGATGATCTGCCTGTTGTTGTTCGAAGATACAGCTCTCAGCAGGGCTTTTCACCTCTAGGGTTGAGGCCATTGTCCTTCCATTTTGCCCACATGAGCAAGACCTGGAGGAATTGGTTTGCAATGGAGTGTGCGTAAAATCTCGATTGAAAAGTCATTCTTAACTAATAGTCAATCAGCAGACAATAGTAATAGCAATTCCTTATAGGTATGAGGTTTTTCAGTATCAAGAGAGTGCTTCATGTCTTCTCTTAATGAAAAGGTCCCTGGAGGTGTCACTGGCTACTCATTGAGCTGCTAACCTCCGAGTCAGCTGTTCGAATCCCTCAGCCTGTTCAAAGGAGAAGGAGGAAACTGTCCATAAAGATTTAAAGGTGTCTCAGACACCCAGAGGCGCTGTCCTGTAGGGTTGATTTGAGTTTGAATCACCTCAATGCCAGTGAGTTTGGTTTTAGGGTACTAGCTGATCTAATCTTTCCAGCCCTTCCCTTTCCCCTTTTAAAGCGGGTAATGGTGAGAAAAACAAGGATCCTTGAGGTTAAGGAACTCTGTGAAAGTTATGCAACCCTAGACTCTTGTGTCCTGGTTTAGTGTTCTTCCTACTACCCTCTCAAAACTCCAATCAAACTAGTGTCTGCCCAATGGATTTAGGCTTGTGTCAATTCCCTTCATTTCAAGAGTGTATTTGATATCCAGCTTGGCATCTGTGTATGGGTGGAAGTCGACCTGCCAATCAGGTTACAGCCTGATGATATCTCCTGGGAGGTACGGCTTTTTTAATGAGAGACACTAAGGACCTATTCTCCTCTTTTTCTGCCCCTTCATCTTCCTGCTTGCTGGGACTCTGTGCCTACCGCTAGAGGTGGCCCCACGTGAACTGCCCAACTTTGAGCACTGTTGGCACCTTGCCAAATTGCCACCACTTTTGGAACCTTGGGACCCTGAACCCACTGGCCCGTGATTTTTCCTGAGTCCCATTTCACCTTTGTGTGTCATGGACCTGCAGCTATGCAAGTCTAAAGTGGGCGCTGGCTAGCAAAAACCCTGTGGATTTACATCGAACTGGATTGGGATGCTTTCTTGATACAGACATTATACTTTTTTTCTAGTCAGATCAAGCCTCTGGCAGATCCTTTCTGGTGGAGGGCTGTGAACACCTTTGCTATCAGGTAGAGATTATGTCAACTTGATTTTGGTGGGTGGAACTACAGTTTGATATGATGACACCTGGTCAGGTGACCTCCCTTGTGACTCAACTAGAATTTGCCCTAGGTTGAAATATCTCTCACTTGTTCATGACAGAAATTTCTTCTCTGACTTTTTTTTTTTAATACTGCTGGTGGTCTTTTCTAATTCGTATTCTTTGCTTTTATTTTTATCTTTATATTATTAGTATTTCTTTCTGTTTCATTTCCTTTCTGTTTTAGTTATTGTTGCTGTTGGGTTTCCCAGTTTATAAAGTGCAGAAGGAATGGTTGCATCAAGGCAATAACAGATGCAATGGTTTATCAGCATGGGGGCGAGGAAAGAAGAAGGGGAGGATTAGGGAGCAAACAATGAATGCTGGACGGGAGAAGGAGCATGAGAGTCTATTGTAATGATGTTTATATAACTTTTTTAACGGTGACTTAACTATGAGAATGTATGAGATGTGAATTTTATATCAATAAAACTTTAAAATATTACTTCTTGATGTAAAGCATATGTATGTGTATATATATATGAATCATATATATATATATATGAAACTTTGGTTCTCTAAGCAACCTAACGCAATAGATTTTCTAGGCCCTGCTCCCAAGCCACCTCCAAGTAGATTTCAACTATCAACCTTTCAATGACTAGCCCAGTATTTGACCACTGTGCTTCTCAGGGACTTACTTCTATATTAGGGGATTCTTAACATATTTTTATATTATGATCCTTTTGGGGAAACAGAACTTTTTAGAAACACAAATACAATTTTAAAAAGCATTTTTCAGGCAAGAAGATAACAAAAGATATTAATTATTTTAAAGTACACTTATGAAAGTATTTTAAAGTTCGACTATCCATACTACAGGTGCTTCTTTGTTGATGCGTTAAATAACAAGATTCCGCAGTGGATGTATTAACTACCACAATTTCAAACTAGTGGTGATATTGTTAGATGTCTGCAACATTTGTCACCTGGTGTGCAAATACCTGTGATTCTTGGTGGTCATGAAGTTCCTGGGACTACACATAGAAGGCTGTGGGAGTTTCCAGTAAAATAGTAATGCAAACATCATTGCCATCTGAATTCTGAATTGAGTTCAGTATCTGATCAGTTGCTGGAGGAATTCAAGAGCTGTTGTAGGAATCTGAAGAACAAGACTAAGATCTTAGGGCTCTTGGGTAATGGACAAGGGTACCAATGATACCACCACTGAGAGGTTTGAGACCCTCGAATCTGGATTCTAGAGAAATATATGAGGATACATTGCAATGGCATTTATTGCTGTGAGCAGGTACTAAGTGGAAGCCTTCCTCAGCAGCTCTAGCTATTCAAAAATAGAGGAATAATATCCCAGGAAGCTATAAAAAAATAGCAATCCAGGCTGAGCCCCGGTGGCGTAGTGGTTGTGCGCGGGACTGCGGCCCACTGGGACAGAGGTTCAATTCCAGCGGTGGGGTTGGGCCTCCTACTCCCACCACCGGAGGGCAGTGATGCACGCCACCCCCCCAAAAAAAAATAGCAATCCACTAAATCAAACAAAGCTATACTTCTTGATAGTTGCACTAGACATTCAAGACAGAAACAAACATTCCATCTCCAGTTCTGCCACGTGGTCTGTCTTGACCCGTTCACTTTTGTATGGATATGTGTATGTGCACACTGCCAAAACACTTGTGTATATTTTTACTCCTTTTAAACAGTTTTAGACCTAAAGAAAACTTATGATAATAGTAATGAGTTACCATATTCTCTGCAGCCACTTTCCTATATTATTAATTCATCACATTAGTATGGTCTATTTGCTATAACCTGTGCTCAATGTTGCTAGATTGTGATGATCTATAAGAAAGAATTGATGCATTTACATTATGGTGTTGGTGAATGATATTGGAAGAACCCTGGACTGCCAGAATAACAAATCAACCTCTCTTGGGAGAAGTACAGACAGAATATTCCTTAGAAGTGATGACATGTTTGGATATGTTAGCAGGAGGGGCCAGTCCAGAGAAGAAGACACCAGACTAGGTGGAGTTGAAGGTCGGTAAACAAGAGAAAGACTCTGAACAGGATGGACTGATACAGGGCTGCAACCACGAGCTCTAGCAAAGCAACGACCGCGAGAATGCTGATGGACCACACCTGTGTGGTGGTGTTGTACACAGGGCTGCTTTGAGCCAGAGAGGACTTGCTGGTACCCAACAACAGTAGCGAAGAACGAAGGTTAACCCTTTATTCTGATTTCGTTCAGTTTTGCCTATAGCCTCTTCCTGTTCCAGAATCCCCTCTAGGCCACCACATAACACTTTGTTGTCATGTTTTCTCTGGCTTCTGTTGACTGTGCTAATTTCTCAGACTTACCTTCTCCGCCCTCCTCCCCCCCCCCCACCCCCTTTAAGGCTCTCAACAGTTCTGAAGAATACTGGTGGTCAGGCATGCTGTAGAATGTCCCACTGTTAGATTTGCCCTTCTATTGGATGTGTTTTTATTTACTGTGGTTACACTGGGGTTATGGATTTGAGTGAGGAAGACCCTAGAGGCAAAGTGCCATTTTTCACACATCATGTCAAGACTATATGCTATCAACATGACTTACTGCCACGGATATTGACCTTGGTCACCTGGCTGAGGTTGCATTTGTCAGGTTTCTCTACTGCAACATGTTTCTCTCTGACCCCTGCCTGTTCACTTTGCTCTTTCTGAACAATTCTCAGAAAACATAATGCTTTATGAAGCATCGTTCTAGAAGAGATTTGGGGGAATTAGTCAGCCCAGTCTCTGCTCCCATCTATCTGGCACAGATGGGTTTCTGTCTACTACTTCTAAAGACTGAGAATAAAAGGAGAAGAAGGAGGAAGGGAGAAACTCCCCAGTGAAGAACTCTGAACTTCTGATGTTCTGCAGCTCCATCACAGACAGTTACCACCATGGGCAAGTGGGCATGGCTCCAAGGCATGCACACCACCTTAAATCATTGTCAGAGCAAGATGGCTTACAAGTAAATAAATCTATGAGTGGAGAGACAAATGGCTGAGTTAAACACAAGTCAGTAGAACCATGGGAAGCAGTACCAAAGAACAACAACTCATGGTTCTAAACACCATGTCTGCCCTTATCTCTAACTTTCAACTCCAAACCAAGGCATGTGATTTAAGAAAAGTCATTTACAGAACCATTCCAGGTCCCAGGTTCTCCATTGTTATACTGGGGATAATCCTAAAACCTGATGATGACAAGTGGCTTCCAAATCCTGGTAACCCCATCCATGGGTTACTCAGTATAGTAACTTCTTAGGATTTTCTTGGCTGCAATCTTTACAGAAGCAGAGCACCAGACCTTTCTTCCATGAGGCTGCTGGGTGGGCTTAAAGCATCAACCTTTAGGGCAGTAGTTGTATGCAAACCCTGGGTGCTACCTCGGGACCTAGAGATAATCGTATCTACTAGTAAAGGCTATGAAAATCAAATGGCATAGAGAAATCACCCGATCCTCAATCTCTCATAATTATTGTTGTTATAGAGGCAATAACTAAGAGACCCATGCTAATATCACGATAAATGTGGGGTTTTTTAAGATGAGCAGTTCTCTTCAGGGGCCTGGACTGAGGAAACGGCGCACTGTGCATTTGCATATCCCCTTTAGTGTGTCTCGCTTCTCCAACCTCATTCTTTTCTCTTCTCTCAGCCTTTTTTTTTTTTTTTTTGCTTGAATCCCGTTACCACTTTCCTGCTCGCTTTACTGCCTTCCCTGCTGCCAAGCCGTTCTTGCCACACTGCCGCTTCTGAAGCAGCAGAGCATCTTTGTGACTGAGAAGAACCCTTCTCCCCCCGCTAGTCGAGAACATCGATGAGCTGGGAGAAGCCTTCTCTGTGCGAAACCTGGATCCTGTGTTTGTTTGACGTGGCTGCTTTGCTGATCCCATTACTGTAAAGGGTGATGATATTTGGGAATCAATGTCTATGAATAAGTAATGATAAAGGAAGAGCCAGAACGGCGGGGTAGAAGCTTGCGTTAAAAATAGTCTGTCATTTTCAACTCTGCCTACTAAGCCTTTTCCTAGACAGAAAGACATAGACAAGAAATTCCTCGGCGAGCAGAGCGAGACACTGCACGGGGGCCAGTCCATGCCCAACACCCAGCAAAAGGACTCTTTGCTGCAGCCCAACTCCCTGTCAGTCACCTCCATGGGAATGGAGTGGTTCTGATGCAGACACGAAAGCCAAGTGACCAGAAGGACCAAGGCAAACGGCATTAGCAATGGACACGCCAGCCTGAGACCAGTTCAGAGTCTGCCTGGAGAACTTTTTGTTTTTCCAGGTAGTGGTTTTCTTCCCAAGGAATTATCCTCCCCAGGCCACACAAGAATCCCAAGGTCAGAAAAGAGCAAGACTGAAGGATGAGAAAACAGGAGGACACTGAACTTCCAGGTGAGGATTTAAAAGGTGGCGTTAGGGCCGTGGCGAAGGTGGAGCCACAGCCCTGCTCGCCAAGATCCTTCTCAGCGCTGCCCCTCCCCCTCCCACACACACACACCAATTCCAGGTGAGTAGACAACGGTCTGCAGCCAGGGGACAGCAGATATAGCTTCCCTTCCCTTCGCTTGCCCAGCTGCCCCATTCAGGTGCCTTTCCTCTGTGTGGCACCTCGGGATCTCACTGCAGGCCCATCTGGCACCCCCTTGGCCTCTCCCCACCTCCCATACCTCTGAATGTCTGCCATGCTTGGAGGGCAGTGCCACGTGAATGGAAACTGTTCAGTGCCTAACCCCAGGACCCTGAGAGTGGCAACCCTGTGAGCATTTTACTGCCTAGAGCGGTGGTTCTCAACCTTCCTCATGCTGCCACCTTTAAATGCAGGTCCTCATGTGTTTAAAATGAGTTTAAAATGAGTTTTAAAATGAGTTTCGTTGCTACTTCATCAGTGTCATTTGGCGACTGTTATGAATCGGGTGACTCCTGTGAAAGAGATGTTCAACCCCCAAGTGTGACCCACAGGTTGAGAACCACTGCTCTAGAAGCTGGGCCAAACTGAAAGGCCACCCCAGCACACATGACTGCCAGCCTCCAGGTTCCAGCGGGTACAGGGTAAACAGCCAAACATTCAACCTCCAGCACTGAAGACCAGCTCCCAGGCGTGCAAACCCAAGGCTTTACAACCGACGCCAGTAGTGGCTCCGGTGCCAGCGGTGGCCTGGGATTGATTGCTTTCAGGGCTAAGGTCATGGGCTTAGGCGCTCTCCGGACTCTGCTGTTGAACACAGACACTCCCACCCTTCGTGCCTCCCCCACCCCCTCCGTCAAATACCGGGAGTCTGCAAGCGCAGAACCGCACAAACGGGAAACACCCATCAAATGCAGCAGGAATATTAACTTCACTAGGAAGCCTTTATGTGCCATTACTTTAGAAAGGATTCCTTGTTAGGCCTACCATTAAACAATTAAATTGTCAGAGATGAATTCTGTGCCTGTGAGTGCGGAGCGTGCGTGTCTGTGCAGGATGTGTAATTTCCACTCAGGTGATGTCTGCCGCACACTCACTCACGCTCTCCCTCGCCCCCACCCCGATGGTATGCTTTTCCCTTTACATTGTTGAAAATAAATACATCTTCCTGCTGGCACGCACGGTTTTTTGTTATGAACTTGGATATGCCTACATACTTTGTACTCCTCAGAAGATAGAAATACAAAATGAAATGCTTGAAAATCTGTATTATTTTCCCTTCAGGTTTCTCCCCTCCCGGAACAGGATTCCTTGCTTCCCTTCTCCTGGCAGTAGGTGTCAACGACGTTTACATTGGGTGAGAGGGTTCTCAAGTCCAGCCAGAACAATGTGCACAGAGGGGAGGGTGATCGGGGTTTCCGAAGCCGACTTTCTGACCTGGGCTTGCTGCATTCTTACTGTGGACTTGCTGAGGCCAGGGCTCCACTCGGGGAGCGGGCTGACCTATGCAGATGATACTTGCATTTCCCTTGCACGTGCTATCAGCTATTTTATTAAAGAGAGCACACAATTGAAAACAAACCAGATCACATTTAATAAATATAGTTATGACCACATATGTATCGTTGTGTGTGTGGAGGGGGGAGCATTAATTACAGCACCGATATTTTTCCTTAGCAGAATGTATTTTGCTACTAAAACACTTCTTTAAGGGATTTTCTTGTAAAAAAATGATAAAACAAAGAATAGTCTTATGTCAAATGAAGATGAAGGCTGTCTGGAAATAGCATCAGGGAAAGGAGAAAGGGGTGTTGTGGCAAACAAAGGTTTCCTCGATCCACAAGTTCTCCAGCCTTGACAGGACCAAGCGGGATGCATTGTCTATGTTCCCATACAATAATGAGTCACTTAATAAGTGCTGCTTGCTTGCGAAGAGGTAGTCTGTATCACAAATAGTCACTGCTCTTCAGATATTAGGTGTATAGGAAGTTTAACTTATCTGTTTAATAACAGACAAGATTAATAGGAAGAGAAATGATTTTGGAGGTACCTCATGAATGATGATCATTTTGGTGATAGGATTTAGGTGTTGGTTTGCAGTTCAAGGTAAGCCGTTCAAGCTTATCAGTGGCTTCCTGGATGCCACCAGGACTCTCTCTCTCTCTCTCTCTCTCTCTCTCTCTCTCTCACACACACACACACACACACACACACACACAATCTATTTCCCAGTTGATCACTAGATCTTTCTCCCAGGGCACCACTGAATGGACTCTAGTCATCATCAGTCTTTCAGTTACTAGTTAAGCGTGTTAACCCTTTACACCACCCATGGACTCTGCAGAAATTACAGCCAAACCAAGCCTACTGCTCTCGAGGCAGTCACTTCAAATTCAAGGTCTGCAATTCAAAACCACCAGCAACCCCACAGGAGAAAGGTGAGGCTTTGAAAACCTTAGAGAGACTAGCTTGACTCCAATACAGAGAGACTGACAGCTCACTGTTTCCCCACAGACTGCTGTCCCTCTGAGATCTCGTGGCTACATCTTGGGGATTTGAAGCCGGCTCTAGTTACAGGGTCAGATTTGTATTTATGCAGAAGGTGATCAGGACTACCTCTGCTATCTTGCTCAGTTTCCCTCCTATGTCCCTTGCTGTAGACCCCTTCCTCCTCCCTGGCCTCACACACACAACCCTGAACCTCTTCCTCCAATAATTTGTCATTCTAAACCCATGTTTGGGCACAGTGTAGACTCATGTGTTTGGATGTTTCATCAAGAAAAATCTATACGGGCCTGTGATGGGCAGATTTGTTATGTCAACATGGCCACAGACGATTGGTAGGTCTGTTGTGACAGCACAGCCAATGAACACAGGGATGAATTGAAGGGCAGAAATAGGAAGGGCTCAGCAAGTCCCGCCCTCTCTCTTGCTTTAGGATCTTCAGACCAGAGAGCTGCCTTGTTCGTCCTGTGCCTCGACCTCCAAGCAACACTGTCCGTGGGACACCTAATCATGGACTGCGGAGCTGTGAGTTGAGGTTCCTTCAAGCCCTGCTTCGCCACACTCCTGGGATATACATCTCTTGAGCTGGGGACTGTTGGACTCTGTCATCTGGCTGACTGTTGGTGACCTTCTCTGCTGTTTGCTGCCTGTGACCAGATAGTCTGAATTACTCTACAGAGGGCTACTTGGCGGCCCTCAAGACTCGAAGGACTGCCAGTTTTCTAGCTGTCTCACGCAAGGGAGTTGCACCGAGCCATTTGTACTACTTTATAGATGAGTTAACTGTTTCTTTCTTATCTTATATACCCTTCTCTCTATATAAATATATAATTACTAGTGTCCTGGTTTTATTTCTCTAGAGAACCCTCTCTGACACAGGGCCCTTTGTTCCAGAGGAAGGAAAAGAATGTGGGATCAGGGTGGGCAGGGAATTCTCTGAGAGAAGAAGAGAAAATAGCGCAGAAAAAGAAGTAGTACTAGAGAGCATTTATGACACCATTTTTCTGAGTTACCACTTTAGCTCATGATAAAGATTTTAAACACATCCTACTACCAATCCACACACTCCCCACACATACACAACATACACACCTCAAAGCAAAAACAGACAAACTCACAGCCATCAAGCTGATTCCAACTCACAGAGACCTGCAGGGTAGGGTCGAATGCCCCCTGTGCGTTTTGGAGACTGTAAATCTTTATGAGAGTAGAAAACCTCACCTGTCTCCTGTGGGGTCGCTGGTGATTTTGAATTGCAGACCTTGTAGGTAGGTAGGTAGTATTTTGAGCAGGAGGCCCCACAATGCAGGGCCTACATGTGTACTCTGAAGGACTCCGGAAACACATCCACCGAGAAATAATACTGCTTGGTTAGCATTACATTATGTTGCAACCATGTAACCAGTTATTCATGCCTTTGATGAAAGTTTTGTAGCATTCGGGAGAGACATATTTAAAATATCCCTGAGGTGACTAGTACTCCAAACTCCTTATCAATGATTGGTTTCTTTTCCAGGATTATCTGGGGATTAGCTGACACAATAGGAAATCAGCTTCCTTGTGAGCAGGTAGCCTTTTCTGTGCTGTAATTATAGGAAGAGTAGAGAGATGCTTGACAGCAGAATTCCACCTTTTTTCTTTTATATTTTTCACCAAAGGGACTTTGTACAAAGCTCATGAAAATACACAAGAAAGCACGGCTATCAGGTCAATTCTGACCCATAGAGAGCCTATAGATGGTTTCCAAGGCTGAAACTCCATAAGGATTTTAATCAGCCTCGACTCTCTCCCAAGGAGCACCTAGAGGGTTTGAACCACTGACTGTGTAGTTAGCAGCCCAACACTGCCCTGACAGTGTTACCACAGCTCCTTCATATTCATGAAAGAGGTCATATATTAGCCTAAAATGCATTTTCATCTGTGAATAAATACATATGTCAGATTCTTCCAAGTCCTGTCCTAAACCCTTCCACTTTTTTTCTCTGTTATGTCATCCATAGTTACATTAACCGCTGAAACTTCAATCTCAATATTAATCGAAATAATTTAAAGTTTTTATTATTTGTTCACAAATTTTGCCTATACTAGAGCAGTTGTTTACTGAGATTACCATCTGTCTGTTCCAGAAACAGCTCATCCTCCACATACCCAGAACCAACATATTCTATTCTCTTCACACCTGCTGCTTCTCACTTGGGATGGCTCGCTTGGTCACAGATGGACCCAAGTAGAAATCGCATCCCTGCTCACAAACAAGTAGGGCCTCTATTATCAGGATTCCAAGGAGGTGAGATCTTATTCCGCTCCTTCTTCCCAGTCAGCCTGCAGCAGTTCTACCTTGTCATGGAGGGTCACTATGGGTCAGCATTGCTTCCATGGCAGTGAGTGTGTAACTGAAAATAGGCATGTATTTGCCCTCATCCAGACTGTGGAAAGAGCTTTCTACGTAGTATGACTGGCCCCACGCGCCAGGTCACGCCACTCTTCTGGAAGCTCGGCTTTTGCTTGCCATTCTTCAGTTCCAGAGCTTTTAGTGCTCCCCATTGCCTATCAAATCAAAAACAAATTCATTTCTTCTTAATATAATGGAACAGGGCTGAGCCCCAGTGGCGTAGTGGTTGTGCGCAGGACTGCGGCCCACTGGGACAGAGGTTCAATTCCAGCAGTGGGGCTGGGCCTCCTACTCCCACCGCCAGAGAGCAGTGATGCCCCCCCCCAAAAAAATATATATATATAATGGAACAATTAAATTGTATGATATGTGAATTATATGCCAATAAAACCATAAAACAAAAAACCCCACCCAAATCCATCTTGTATGTTAGCATTTATTATGACAAGGCTTCATCTACCTTCTGCTTTCACAAACCCTCACAGTTTAGCAAAACTCAATACTCTTATTCTCTAAAGATGTTTTCTTGGATTTCCAATCTTCACACTTCCCCTCAAGTTGTTTCCTCCCCTTGTAATACTTTTCATCCATCCCATTTCCACCAAGTGAGTGTCTACCTAGCTAGTACCTCAGGGTCAACTGTAGATTTTATTTTTATAAGCTAGGCTTTCCCTCTTCTCCTCACCCTTAATTGGATGTGGCTTGTCCCACTAAGCTCCCATGGGACCCACTAAGCTCCCATGGGACCTACTATCCCCTAAATTATCCTATAGTACCATTTCTTCCTGTGTTTGTCTTATGCTCTCCACTATATCTGACAACTCACTAAGTCAATGGAGCTGACTCACTTAAGTGTCTTATTTTTCTCTACTCCACCTGCACTACCGAGCTCAATGCCTGCATATAAAATGCACATAATTATTGAAGTGCCTCCGAGGAGTTTTGAAGGAGGATGAGAAAGACAGTGAAGAAGTTCATGGCTCCTGAAAGGGTGGCTTTGCCAGGAAATAACATTCCAGGGTTCTGGAGAGCAACTTCATAGTCTGCAATTATTTTTCGAAGACAGTAGCATAGGAAAAGTATCTTGGCAATGAATGGACAACTAGGAACTAGGGAAGGAGGGTGACAGGTCCAGAGGGCCAGCTTTCACCTGGATAAAATGTTGTCTGGAGGATCTTTAGGCTGAAACCACCGGCTGCCTGTAAACCCTATAAAGGTCTTCAGGTCTGGAAATGTGTTTGATCAGAGTACTAAACCAGGGGATTCTCCAAGAGGCCAGTATCTTGGTAAGAAAATTGCCTGTTTGTATCACCGTTCTACATACACTTGACTAGAGTGGATCTAGGACCCTGGTGATATAGTGGTTACATGTTGGTTTGCAATCCCCACGGTCAGCAATTTGAAGTGACCAGTCAGTTCCACAGGTAAAAGACTGGGTTTTCTACGCTAGTAAACAGTCTCATGGGGTGTTCACTGTGCATCAGCAAGGAGTCAGTGACAATGAGTGAGTGGATCTTTTTTGAACTTGTTTGAACTTCTGTCCAAATTGCTTAATTTTCAGTGTATCAGGCACTGTGCTATTGCTATACACCAAAAACCAAACTTCCTGGTATGGATGAATTGAAAAAAGGACTAAAAATCCTGTCCTTAGGCTGAGCCCCGGTGGTGTAAGTGGTTGAGTGCAGGACTGCAGGCTTGGCAGTTCAAATCCAGTGGCGGCTCTCAGGAGCAGCGCTGGGTAGCTCCCACGACCACCAGAGGCAGTGATGCCCCCCCCCCCCAAAAAAAAAAGAAAAAACCCTGTCCTCATGGAAGTTGTCATCTAATAGATTCTGGCTCGTGGTACCTAATGTGTGAAGTAAGCAGAAATATGCTATCTAGAGTTTTCATGATGCGACTTTCAGACCTCTCATTCAAGGTGCCTTTGAAGGTGTTCCAACAGTCAACCTTTCTCAAGTGCCGGACCAACGATGCTCTCCTGAGACTCCTGAGATTGGCACATACCGAGATCCAACAGCAGAAAAGAGGGAATCACCTAGGAGGCTTTGAGAGTTAGTTACCCAAGCAAAAGTGAGTAATGTTGTTTGGGACCAGGCTGATGAAGAGAGGTGTTCAGATTCTGGAAACATTTTTCTTTTTTGGGGGGGGGGGCATCACTGCTCTCCGGCGGTGGGAGTAGGAGGCCCAACCCCACTGCTGGAATTGAACCTCCGTCCCAGTGGGCCGCAGTCCTGCGCACAACCACTACGCCACCGGGGCTCAGCCCTCTGGAAACATTTTAAAGGTCGTGCGAATCAACGCCAATGGAGAGCCAGAACTGACCTCTTCTGGCTTCCCTACTGCCACCAGGCAGGGGTCAGACAAAACACTTTGATCATCCAAACCTTCCTCCCATGTCTCTATCTATGCTGGGTTCAATCATGCCTTGCCATGACCACAGAGAACTCACAGACAATATTCAAAAGCAATGGGACTTACTAGGCATATGTTAAGATGTCTCAAGTCAGGATCAACACAGAGGAAAGATATAGTCATCCGTCTCCTTGGGCAGCAGCTACGTGCCTCACTGGTTCTCAGTCTCTCAGTCACTCGGGAGGCAAGTTTCTCTCTGGTTCATAATTTCTCAGTCGTGTGCTCCCTTGCTCTCTACCTCGATGGGCCAGGAAGCTAGGCCACCTGTCCCCTGTCCCACAGTTCCGAAGGAGGAAAGAATATCCCCTTGCGCTGGCACTGCTCCCCTGAGTCTCTGTGCCACATCTGTGATGCAGCTGGTCTCAGTGGCTGCCCCCTACTTCAGACAGAGGTCTTGTGCATGTTCTTCCAAAGATAGTTCATACTCCTCCCCTATTTTACAGCCAGGACGCCCATAACAACAACTAATCAATCCCCTCTCTTCGTGTTGCACTCGTCCTATGTGCGTAATCCTGCCAAGCCATTTGGTGGGAGCTGGAGTCTTGGGTTGGAGGGCCATCCTGAGACCTTTCACTCCGTCACTGGTAGAATGCTGGCAATGTCCTGATGTATTGCGCATGAGGCTGGTCGACCTCCAGAAGAGTTGAAGATGAGGAGAGAGGTCTGGACTGACCAGATGCACTAGGGAGTATCATTGGAAGCCAAGCCACGAGCTTGGGTATGACAATAGAGAAGAGAGACGGTTTAAGGACTGAGCTTGAGAGAGCACGTCAACCTTAAGAGGTCACTGAGCAGAGGAGAAAGCTACGCAGAAGACTGAACAGGCCCAGCCAGGAAGGGAAGAGTCAACCAACTTGGGTGTGTTAGCCTGGAAGCAAAAAGAAAATGTATTCCAAGGTCATTGTTGCTCAAGAGCTTGACTGCTAGAAAAAACGTCAGTGGCTCACGAGGCACTTCACAGGAGTAAGAGTTGGCAGTGTACTTACCTAAGGATGACCATCTTGGAAGCCCTAGGAGGAAGGTCACTGTGTCCTATAGAGTCACTCTGAGTTAAAATCAACGTGATGGCCAGGGGGTTGCTACCATCCTGTCAGACTGGATGTTGACCTCATGATAACAGAACAAATTGCACTCCTCATGACCACCAATATCCTTGAGGTCATTGTTTGGGCTGAAGCAACCAGCTGGGTTGAATGTTGCTTACAGGTCAAATAAGAGGTGAGTCCACAAACCATCTTTGACTAGAGCCACTGGGGAACCTTGGGGACATTGCCAAGAGCGGTTTCAATGGAGGGGTTTGATGAAAACCTAGCTGGACGGAGTTGGAGAACAGGAGACTTGGAGAGGTACCGTATAGATGACTCTGTGTGAAGAAGTTGCGCATGAGGGAAAGGAAAATAAAAAGGTTGACATTCGGATTATGGGCATCAGATATTTATCAGTGTAGTTATGGAAAATAAAATTTTACTTGTGACATCTCTCTTCCCAATGGCAAACCGGTTTTTTTGGGAAACGAGCTTCATCTGTTTTATGTCTGGCACTTTCTTTGTTCCAGGAGAGGGAAAATTAAAATAAATTTTTTTTAAAAAGCAATCATTGCCTTCATTCATTTTGCAGCTCAAGTTACGGCAAGTTTGGCAATCAATCCCGTCTCGGAACTTCCTAGACATGCAAGTACTCGACCATATCCCAAGAAAGTGACCTCATTGTTCTCAAGTTGGACATTGTAATTTCCTGATAAATGAGCTGTCTCTCATTCCAAATGTCTCGCTATTGATTTATAGCGATTTCTTTCCCTCCATCATAGCCACCGCTGGCTGGACTCAAATGTTTACATGTAGCTTCTCCATGTAGTGAAAATTTACTACCACCTTCTACTTGTAGGCACAGGTTCCTGATGTCAACGGTTGGGCATCGAATTTCAGAAAATGTTAAGCTTGAGATGAAAAGTGGAGCGGGGAAAGTTGTGGATTAAACTTGTTAGCCTAAGGGAGTAGAGCAGGGCGGGGTCAAGTTCATACATAGATTCACAAGAGTGCTGTAAAACACAATGATTTTATATTTGTGTAGTGATATCATTTTGTGGGAACATTAAAGCCAAGAGTCCTCCCACCCATGGGCAATGCCAATTTCCCAGAAGGCCTGTTTCTCAGAGCCAAAGCTCCAAAGATGCCAGTGCAACCCATGCTGATCCTTAGTCTCATGTTATTTCTCAATTTTATGCTTAATTTGCTCCTTTTGGTTTTATGTATTTTGACACAGCCAAGTGTACATAGGGATTTCCCCATAGTCCTTTAAATGCTATAAAACTTTAATATAGGGAGATAAAAACAATAATAAGCCATGCCTCCAAGCCCTCCCATTGACTTCCCGATTCCAGTTACACACTGATCAGGGTTCCCAAGCACTTGCACTGCTTGAAATGCCTTGGACCCTTTCGGATCCAGGCACGCGGTCACACAGGTCACACAAAATGGCATCATGCGGTTCTTAAAGGATCACCTTCTAAGCCTCCATGATGCATGAGTCAACACCATTCTAAAAGACTCGGAATAAAGCCAAGAGAGATGCCCCGATTCCCAATTTTAGGCATCCAATTCTGGAAAATCTTTTGGAAAAACTGAAATAATGCTTCCGAAAGTCTGCTGGATTGTTCTGTTTGCAAACTAATTGCCTCTCCTTAGCTTCCCAGTTCCCTGAAAACCTTTGAGAGTCTTTAACGTATGAAGTTCAACAAAAATACCTTCAAAACAGATTAGTTCTAATTATGCTTAATATTTGTTTGCTGTGTGGTTGAATACACCACATGTGCTTTTTTTAAAAAAAAATCACTTAACTGTATGTCAGTCTCCCAAATTTTAAGTGTACAAATGAAATGGAAAACATTTATTACACAAATTTAATTACAATTCTAAGAAATAAACATGCAAATTAGATAGAGTTCAATTTGCAGATGCTAATCCCCATCCTTGATCTCCTTCCTTTCCTCCCTGATTTTCAGTCTGTGCGTCTCCACGGTTCCTAGGGTGCCAGGCAGCGAGAGGTCTGGTTTGTCACCGTTGGAGGATCACTGTCTCAAAGAAGTGTTATATTTAGCACATCTGGCATAGTAGCAGTAAACAAACATTATAGTCTTTGTAACACTTTTGTGCAGGTGCCTCTCCCGGACTTGATTAGGTCTCTGCCTTCTATAGCTCTGTATTCATTACACCTGAAATGACCCATCTAGACTATGGAGGGGGTCCCTAGACAGTAGTTATAAATTAATGTTTCAAAAAACAAACTCCAATTGAGCCCAATTCGGGATAAAATAACGATTGGCAAAATAATGTGATCCCGGGGCTTAAATTATATTTCGCTCGACAAAGGACTATATCTCCTTTATTACTTTTCTTCTCCTTCCCTACCCCCCCCCCGCAGGTTTTCCCTGAAGGCTCCCCACCCAGAAAGAGTTGCCAATTCAAGTTGCAGCAGGACCAAGGTTGCTTTTTATACAGACGTCGATCAGGGTGGGGGCCGCGGGCGGCGAGGGGAGAATAACTGTTTAGTCCTGCGAAGACATCTGTTTCTCATCTCCGTTTGCTGTGGCAAAGGAGAAGAAAGTCTTTTGCAAAGGGTGGGAAAGGCACCGGTTTTTTTTTTTCCTTTAAATCACACACACACACACACACACACACACACACACACACATCTCCCAAGGTTGCAGAGTGAACACATTATTCGGCTGGAGCCAAGCCCCCGCGGCTAGGGCGGGAGCCCGGAGCGCGTGGGGTCTGGTCTGCGGGCTGGAGCTGGGCCCGCGTGTCCCCGGGCACAGGGAGGAGAAGAGAGGAAAGGGGGGAGGGAGGAGGGCGGGCGGGAAGGAGGCAGGGGGCGGGTTGGGGTGGGGGTGAGGGGAAGGCGCCCCGTGAGCTGCCTTAGGAGCGGCGGCGGCGGCGGGAGCAGAGGGAGGGAGGGAGGGAGGGAGGGCGAGCGGGCGGGCGGGCGCGCTTGTCATGTTCCCTCTCTCACCCCGGGGGCATCCTGCAGAACCTCTCCTCGGAAATCCACCGGGAAATGGCAAACAGGATTGACGGGTTTCACACGCTCCTCGCTAGACAGAGCCGCTCATTACCATAACCGTCTACAGCGACGGCGGCGCAGCGCCCCAGACGCGGCGGCGGGACCTGCCGGGACCCTCGCCCGCCGCGCATCAGCGGCCACCGCCGACCGGGCCGCCGGGCCGGGACCGGCGCGAGCGTGCACCGGTGGCCGGGCTAGCGCGGCTCCCTGAGCGGACTCGCCGCGGCTCCAGCGCTGCGGCCGCCGCCTCCCCGCTGACCCCGCGGTAAGCGAGAGGCCGGGAGCGGGCGGGCGGCCGGGCCGGGTGGAGGGCGAGGGTCGGGGCCGGGGGAACGAGCGCTCGCGCCCAGCGCCCAGCGCCCAGCGCCATCTCCGCGGCCTCCGGCGCCCCCGGCCGCCGCCGCCGCGGCTGCTCGGGAGTCGCCGTGCGGACCGGCGCGCTGCGGCCGGGGCGGAGTCGGGGGTGGGCGGGCGAGTTGCTCCCGGGTCGGCGTGCGCGGCGGCGCCGGTGCCCGGGCGGGAACCGCGGGCGCTCCGGGGGACGCCCGCGCGGACCCAGGCGAGTCCAGCGGCGGGTGGAAGCGCGACGCGGCTGCCAGCCCAGCCTCCTTGCTCGCCCTCTTTCGTCCCCCAACCTAGGGGACCGGGGTCCCTCGGGGATGCCCCCCGCGCCCCCCACCCCAGGTCTGGCGCCGCGGCCCCGGACAGGTGGGGAGGGCCGGCCTGCCGTGGTCCGGAGCGCGCGTTTGCCAAGCGCTGCGGGAGCTGACACCTTCTGTCCCCCGCCGCCTCACCCCCGCACCCTCCTCCCCGCAGTCGAGTCGCGCGGCGGGCGGCGGCGGCTCCTCTGTCCTCAGCTCACCTCCCCGGCGGGCTGAGCCTGCTGCCCGCGCGGTCCACGCCCGCGCCCCGCCGCCCCAGCTCCCCTCCCACCTCCGCGGCCTTCGCAACTTTGCCGCGTGCCGGGCCAGGGCGGCCGCGGCGGGCGAGCGCGGGCTGGGGTGGCGCGGGCAGTGCCCTGGCGACCGTGGCTCTCGGGCGCAAAGGGCGCTCGCACGGCCGCGGACTCCGCCAGGCTTGGCCCGGCATCTGCTGCGGGCTGGAGCGCGGGGCCCGAGGCCAGCCTCGGCTCAGCCCAGCCAGCCGCCGTGAGTCATTTCCTTGGAATTTTACCTTTGGTGTTTATTTCCCTTAGAAGGAAACTCGGGGTTAAAAAAAAAAAAAGGCAGAAGAAGAAAGGAGGAAAGAATAATCCTAACGCTTATTCTTCGTGGAAAAGGCACTGCGCTCCTCCCGGCGCAAAGACAACTTGCCCTTTGTTCCCAGACACTTGGGGTGTTGTTTACTTTCTCCTGCGGACGGTGGCCTGGCGGGCGCTGCTGGCTACCCCGGCGGGAGTCAGAGGCTGCAGAACCGCCCACCCTCCCCCACGCGACCCACGCGCCCCCCCCCCGGGGGGGGGAGAGTGTTTGGTGTGTGTGTGTGTGTGTGTCCGTGTCCCAGTCAGCTGGAGCCAGCACTCAGGGGCCACTGCCCTCCCACAGGGATAGGGTCTTAGAAACCTAGGACCTTCTTACCGGATCTGGTTTGGGGCGAACGCAGCGCCAGACCCCAGGGAGCCTGACAACCCTGGCTCTGCTCAGACCCAGCAACAGCGTCCCCAGGCCCAGGGCCAGGCGGAAAGCTTCTGACCTCCTGGGGCTACATTTGAGAAATGTATTTCCCAGAGCAGACAGGTGTACTGCAGGGATTGGCAGGAAGTGGCCGCTTAGAAGGATGCAAAGATTTTATTTTGCCCATCCAATCTTCCACACCTCTAACACCCGACGCTGGACCAGCTGTTGCCGGGCTTGTCGATGGCAAGGCGTGATTCCACCTGGGCAGAACATTGAAGACTGGCAGCTTCAATGAGGGATTGGAAATGACAGCGTTTTTATTTCCCCTCCTTTGTAGTATTGGAGTCCGACCTCCAGCTGCTCTTAATATTCAAAACCGAGTATTCTCCAGTGGTAGAGGTGAAGAGGAGGACAAAGAATGACCAGGTTACACACCCCACCCTCATTAGAATGTTGAGTGTCCTTTGTGGGGTGTCAGTCACTTTCGTTAGCAAGACAATGACTCCAGGGAAAGAACAAGTCCAAGTTACCTGAAAAAAGCAAATGATGTAGAAATGCCAGGTAACTTCCCTATGAACAGGTGCTGGAAAAGCTTGGCATTTTAGCCCTCAGTCCTATGGGGATGTTGTCTGTGTGATTTCACTACACCCACATATCTGACAACATATGTGGCAGAATCTGAGGGTAAAGGGTTAAAGGTTTTTGTTGTTGTTTTAAGATCTTGTATAGGCACACTTTCCCACTCACCTTTTGTAGCCACTAACCTCTGATGTCAAAAATGAAAGACAAGAACAAATTGTACTCCAAATATAAATCTTTGGCCTCTGTATAATATTACCTGCACATAAACTTGTGGGCTTAAATTTCTTTCTTTCTTTTTTTTTTTTTTGAGTGGGGGGAGGGCATCACTGCTCTCCGGCGGTGGGAGTAGGAGGCCCAGCCCCACTGCTGGGATTGAACCTCCGTCCCAGTGGGCCGCAGTCCTGTGCACAACCACTACGCCACCGGGGCTCAGCCCTAAATTTCTGAATTCAGTAACAGCATGATAAATCTCATCCTCATCCCTTCACAAAGAATGGGTAGTTTGGACCTGTACATGTTCTATAAATAAGGAATCTTGTGAAACGTTGGTGCTTGACACTGCACACTCTGTTGTGGGGGGCGGGGGCGAGGAGAGGAAGAAGAAGAGAGAGAACATGTTAAAGGTATCTTCTGAATATAACATTCTGAGTTGGGCTGCTAACCAAAGTTCAATAGTTCAAAACTACCAACTGCCTCAAGGAGAATGACAAGGCTTCGTATTCCCCAGGGAGTCTTGGAAACCCACAGGGGTCCTTCTGCCCTGGCCTTACAGGGTGGCTTTGAGTTGGGATCAACTGGATGATGGCAGGGAGTGAGTGTGGGTTCTAAATAGACAAGGAATGCAAAAGTACCCCAGCCCCCAAATTATTCTGTCATTCATGTTTTGTTCAGACTTACGTAAATCACTTCCAGAATTTGGCCTCTCCAGTTTAGGATTGTGTGTGTGAAGGTTTTCCAATTCAAAAAAAGAAAGAGCAAAAGCCACTCTAGTTAGATATTGTAAAGAAAATAAATAGGTGAGGTCAAAAAATGTTGATGCTGAGTTCAAGTTCACATGCAAAATGATGGAACTGAATATGCTGGAATTAATAATAGCAACTCAAAACACAGAAAAATCTGTATCAATTCAAAAAGTTTCAAGAGTAAGCCATTAAACAACTTTTGACTAAAATTAGACAGCAGAGAATCCATAGAAAGGTGGATTAAACAAAGGTAATTGCTGCTAGAGGTCTATAAGTGCTTTACTTTCTTTAGGGACCATGTTTTTGTTTATATGTAATCAGAGTTCTGCATAATGAAGTTATAGGTAATAAAAGGCAGAAAGATGGAATCTGGAGTGAGTGTAAGTTTTTAGCTGGAAAAGATTGTTGGAGCCATCTGATAGATAAAAAAAAAACTCTGACCCATTTGCTCCTGAAAATAGCATTACCTGATACAATTATCTCTTAGAATCAGTTAAGATATTGGACCAGTTCATGAGAGTCTTCCAGGGAATAAATACTCATAAGCCTTGCTGAGTGTGAGGGAGGGGTTGTAGACAGAATGGCTTGGTTTTGTTAATTTCATGCCGGCTCAAATTCTTGGTTGATGGCTCAAAAAGCCAAAATAAGTGACATGCCTCCCTAATTCTTTATAGAGAACTAATTGAACAACCCCCGCCCCTCCCGTGATGAGGTGTTTTAATGAGTCCTTGCTGCTGTCTCTTTAGAGGTGCCCTAGGGCATCTTGAAAGACAAGGGATAACTGACTTAGCAGTCTACCTCAGCCTCATCCCGGCCACTGACAGAGAACCCACTCAGCCCTTCAGAAGGTTGTGTGACTTTGAGTCTGGCTGCAGCCTGACGGGGACAGGATTGTGGACCTCAAAGAGAAACCTGGGTAAAGGGTGGAGTCATTGCTGGCAAGAGCTCCTCAGTTAGCCACCAGGACATTGTCACTTTAAAGAAGCTCCTTTCCTTGCCCTGGAAGTGGACAGACCCTGTTACCCTGTTAGAACATGTAGGTAATGATAGTCTCCGGTCAGACAAGGTAGATTCACCCATTTCTCTCCTCCCACCCCCACCCCCGAAAATTGGACAAGCTATGATTTGAAGAAGAAAGCAAGAATTAAACCCTTGGTGTATATTTGAAAGACAGTCCATCTTAAAAAGCCCGCCTGACATCACCCTTGTTGACAGTTCTTTCAACCACAAGGTGGGCTCGTGGTGGTGTTCGTCTCCTGAATGAATGAGTTGGCAGCTCTGTTGAGGTGGTCTGTACTATGATTCCTATCTATGGCCCGCAGGTCTTCTGTCGAATACTTCTGCTGGGAAATCACTTTTTGAATTTTGTTGTTTTGTCTATTGTGGTAAACACACAGGCAACAAAGCGATGCTCCCGATCTCCTGATCACCATCACAAGAACCCTCGAGTGAGGGAGTGAAGGTCATCGTGTGCCCCCCCCCCCATCTCCCCTCACAGAAGGGCCCCTCCCCACCAGGTCTGGGCTCTTCCATTCCCCCTCTTCCAACCAGTAACCAAGATGAACTTTCCACCTAACCCTGAGCCCTCCTTAGCACCAAGTAAAAAGCCAGGCCTGTTGTGTGTCCCACTCCAGAGGGAACCAGAGTGAAGGGCAGTGGTGCGTTGCCTCCTGGGAAGTTCCTGCCTGGGCTCTGGGTTCTGCAGTGTAAAGAGTTGTCGTCGGCTGCCTCTGGCTCCTGCTTAATATTCCGCCTGATCCCGGTGATGTTGTGCTTGGCTCGTGCGGGGCTGCAACGCATGGCTTGCTCCCGCAGCCAGTTTTCTGTCTTCATCTCACAGTGTTTTGACTGGAGGCAGAGCTGGTGCAGTCCGATCAGGGCTGAGGGAAACAACTACCAAGCGTCTCTGTTGGCTTGGCTCTGAGAGAAGAAAAGTAGAGGGATTCCCAGAGTGTTGTAGAGGGCCTGGGCCTGCACGCACCAACCACCAACGGGGGAGAGGCTGGGGGGCATTGGGAACCAGAGCTCAGTTGGGATGACGGTGGAGACCCTCCACCCCCCACCCCTCTGCTTCTTTCCCCTTTTCTTTCTTTCCTTTTGATTGATTAGCAGGTTTTCATCAAAGGAAACTCTCAGGGGATTGACTAGAAAATTGATCTCCCCCCCCCCCACCCTTATTCATAGAAAGGAAGCGCAAGGGTTTCAACCCTGCCTCTTAGCAGCACATTTTCTGCAGGAAGGTCATGAGGAAAAATGTGTTTAGGAGGCAAAGCAGCTGTCTCTGTGAGGGTTGAGGGGACTGGAAGAACAATAAGAAAGGGGGGTTAAAGAACCGCCCCTGAAATGCAGATTGCTGCACACACAGGCTGAGCTAATAGCGGTGAGTTTGCTGACGTCTCCTTGGAAAAAATAATCAACTGTTTCAGGGCAAAGGGGAGGATGAGAAGGAAAAGTTTCCTCAAAGCAGAGGAATGAGGCCCTGGGCTTGCCCCTAATGAAGCCTGTTTTCTTTCCCCATCCCCACCTTTTTTTTTTTCCTCAGATCTGAGGCTGTCAGAGATGACTCTGGTCCTGTCCATGAATAGATTCTGCGAGCCCATCGTCTCGGAAGGAGCTGCTGAGATTGCTGGGTACCAGACGCTCTGGGAGGCTGACAGCTATGCAGGCACTGGGGGTCCAGGACCAGCACAAGCCCCCCTGCAGGGAGACCGGGGAGCCGGTCCCCCACTGGCAGGTAACTCCCTGGACTGTGTCCCCTGCTGCCCTCTGTGGCCAGACTGGCAGGGAGGAGGCACTGTCTCTCGGGTGCCTGATGAGTGGAAAGATTTTGAGCTCCAGGGATTTCCCTGGCTGTCTAAGTGCCTCTCATCATCCAGCCCAGGGCTCCAGGGGCAGCACCAGAAGGGATATTTAAATGGCATCCAAACCTGCATCGACATGTGCTGCTGCTTCAGGTATAAGTCACGGGTCCCTAGTTTGCAGAAAACCAAACCAGATTTTCAAGCTCTGGATTTGGGCTCAGGTTTTCTGCTCTGGGAGACCCTATGACTTTACCATGAAATCTCATCCCATGAGACATTAAAGAGTCTACCTTTGGGCCAGACTCTGGGGGGTTGACTTTCCTCCCCACTCTCTTTTACTTTTGTTAAGCACAAAGTTGGCTTTGGTATTCTGAGGGGCGGGTTTCTTTTTAGCCAAGAAGGTAGAAATATTTCTTCCTGATTCTCTGTTCTTACAG
The DNA here is from genome assembly GCA_004026705.1 of Nesogale talazaci. Lineage (NCBI taxonomy): Eukaryota > Metazoa > Chordata > Mammalia > Afrosoricida > Tenrecidae > Nesogale > Nesogale talazaci. The sequence continues at coordinate 34,254 of PVJH01001164.1, read as the reverse complement.
TCTACATTCCTTGGGGTTTTTTCCTACAGTAGCAGTGATGGAAGAAAACTAGAATGTAAAACAGAAGCTCAGTGATGCTTGTTTTACTAAAAAAGGGATGAATACTCTGAGCTTTAAAAAAAAATAAAACCCTCTTCAGACTTGATTTTCATTCTTGGTTGACATTTTTGAGCGTGAACTTGACTTGTAATTGTCGAACATCTAGTTTCAAAACTTTATGTCCCTTCCCATAAATGAACGAGGGACTAGTCCATCCTAACACCAATGTGGGTGTACTAAGCCAGAGCCAATCATCATTTAAGATGTGCTAGTTGGTTAGGGTTAACGATGTTAAAGGTGTGTGCATTCCGATAGGGGCATTATGTTCTCCTGGGTTTAAATCAACAGTCTCCATTAAGTAATCATACTACCTCCGAGTTGCTGTGCCCTTTCGCTGTATGGATTTTGCTGTGCAGAGAATTAAGATCCTGGTCCCCAGTAAATCATGAGCCTCGTCATTTTTCTCTATAATTGGCTAGGAATCAGCGTGGGTCACAGGATTCTGTATGAGAGCAGCTACGGAGACACATGTTTATTTTTTCATCACCACAGGCACAGACAAACGACGCAACCCAGTTCTCTTCTTGGAAGCAGGGAAACGAAAGTATTTTGTTTGGAGAACCTCTGGCAAACCGCATGTCATTTGTCCTATCTGATTTATTACCGCAGGATCACATTACCGGGGAATTTCGACTCCTCTAACAGCATCCAAGATCACATACTTTAAGAGGAAGTATGTGGAAGAGGAGGATTTCCACCCACCACTCAGCAGCTGTAGCCATAAAGTATGTTGCTTTTCTTTTAAATAGTCATTATTTTTATTAAGAGTGTAAGCTACTTAGTAACAGTTGCTTGATCCATTTCCAGAAATTAACTTGTTCCACCCAAGCAATGAGCACGAGTCATCCCTAGCACGGAGGGAGGACAACCACATTCATTGCTGTCACTTTTTTTTGGGGGGGGGTCCTCTGTTTGGGGGTTGTCATTTTTTTGTCTGTGAAGTAGTGTAAGAAGGAGTCAGCCAGAACTTCTGTACCCAGATAGAAAACAAAACAAAACACAAAGTAAAAGTCCTAGGGATGCCTTTTTGACTTAGGAATTTCATTTTCTTCAAGGGGTATGGAGGGTTAGCATTCATCTGAGCCCAGAAGTGTACTTGTTCCAGTCTGACCCGCTTTCCTCCTGGAGCTCTGCCTGCCCGGCGGGTTCTGGGGCATCACTCAGGGCTTTTCCTAACCTCTTAGTGGTCCCCTCACAAGTCCGTCTGTGTGTGCATGAAAGAAGGGCCCCACGTTTCATTGTACATTCATTATCTGTGTGCCACCCCCCCCCTCCCGGAGGCTGCTGCAATGGAGTTCTGATGTTTAGCCACCATAGGTCGGGTTCTGAGACTGCACATCTTAACTGGCACAACAGCCTCGTCTGTCTCCCAAGGAGCACCAGAAGGGGGGGGGGTGGAGTTGCCCACCGTGGGAGAGACACCGGTGCTTCCCTCCCAACAGCACCAAGACTCTTTTCAGACTCATTCCCCCAAAGAGAACCAAAGTCAATGTTTTCCCTGATGTGTAGGATGCAAATAACAGGTTCAGGCAAGGGGGTAGAATGATGACACAGGCCAGCTAAGTGTGTGAACGAGCCATTCTTTTTCTTGATGGTGATCTTTTAAGAAGCAGCCTGCTGATTCAATCCTCATGGCAGGTACACCAGACAAACTAGGAGCCAAGTCAAATGCCAAATCACGATGACCCCGAGGGTGTCAGAGAACTCTGTTCTGCAGGGTGTTCAGTGACTGATTTCTCAGAAGTTGATCACCTGACTTTTCTTTCAAACTCCCTCTCGGGGGAGTTGAGCCTCCTTGTCCTTCTGCTCCGATTGCACCGCTCAGGAATAACCCAGACCTTAGTTGCATGAACTGCTCGGTCTTTCTAATTCATCCTCAGTCCTGTAGCTGAGGCTTATAGCGACATCAGGATGCCCAGGCACACAGATTCCTTCCCTACGTAGGTCCGGCCTGTGGTCAACCTCGGCGCTCCAAGTTAAGTCACAACTCCTCAGGTTAAGCTACCAGTTTGCTTCTTTTTTCCTGACCTGAAAGTGCTGCCTCTGGGGACACAAGCAGTCTATTTCCTTTTTACTTCCTGCTTTGTGGTTGTAGCCATTTTCCAACTGCTACTGGAATGACACCAGTCACCGCACAGGAGTAAGTCTTCTTGTTGTGTCTCTGCCCAGTGCCCAAAGGAAGCCTGAACTTGCCCTGCCACTGACACATTCTATCTGAGTTTGAGCCTCATGCAGTATTGTTGCCTTCCTTCAAGCAAGGATGATTGCAAGCACAGAGATGCCAAGTGAGACAGACCTGAAAGCCCGATTGCATGCCCCTTGAGGACTGTACCAGGCTGGAAATATGCGCATTGTCATCTGCAACTTGGCATCTTCCAAAAACATCATCTTGAAGCATATTTTGTATATGCTATATAGACATCTATACCACATACATATATATGTGCAAATATATCAATAGATACACACATACCATATCTACTGTGTTTCCTCAAAAAGAAGACCTAGCCCTAAAATAAACCCGAGCAGGATTTCTAAGCATTTGTGCAAAAAAATCCCTATCCTGAAAATAAGACCTAGTGATGGGCATGGCTACACACCTTATCGGCACAACCCATGCGTTTCATCTCGAAGTGGTGGTGAAGACCGGCAGCCCCTCTCCTCTGCCCCATCGTGACCGCTGCTGTCCCAGAGGTGACCGGAGAGGGGCGGGCAGCCCCACCAACAAGGTGGGCACCCTTGTCAAGTCCAGCCCCCTGTGCATGCTGTCAGTCAAGGGATGGCGGGGAAAGTCCCCTCAGTGAAGTGAGGAGCGGGTGCTCCGCTTTAGGGACTGTGTGTCCAGGGGAAATAAAGACAAGCTGTGACTGTCATGCGACTCAGCACTAGACCTCTCTCCCCCAGCACCAACCAACACCACTCTGCAGCCTCTCTCACCCCCACAAACATCAGGGCATAGGGGGAAAGCTTCAAGATAGAATTTGGGGTTTGGAGAGTTATGATGATTTTCCAGAAGAACACGATTTATTATATTTGAATAAATGTAGACCGTTGTACCATACTGAAAAATAATAAGACACCCCCTGAAAATAAGCCCTAGGGTGTCTTCTTGGAAAAATAAATGTAAGATCCTGTCTTATTTGGGGGGAAGCGCTGTATATCATGAGCACTGGGCACTAGGCAGACAGTCAGTGGTTCGAACTTGCCGCCCACTCTGCAGAAGAACATGTGGCAGTCTGCATTTGTACCGGTGACCAAGTCCAAACACCAAACTCACTGCCATGAAATCGATTCTAACTCCCAAAGGACAGAGGAGAATTGCCCACGATGAGTTTCTGAGACTGTAACTTTTTACAAGAGTGCAAAGCCTCATCTTTCCCCCATGGAGCCGATGGTGGTTTTGAACTGCTGCCCTTACAGTTAACAACCAACTATACCACCAGGGCCGGGGCATTTCTATTGTGCCCCCAAAGGTCGCTATGAATCAGAATCTATTCAATGTCAGTACTCAAGACCGTTACGTTGATTCACACTCCTCGCAAGCCTGTAGGATGGTCGAACTACCCCTTGTGCGTTTTAGAGACTGTAAGTCTCTATGAGACTAGAAAATCCTGTCTTGCACCTGCAGAGTGGCTGGTGGTTTTGAACCACTACCAACACGTAGCCTGTATATATACATGGTATGTGTATGGGGTGTGTATGTATGTGGTGCGTGTATATATGTGGTGTATGTATATAGTATGTGTGTATAGATGTGTACAGTTTATAGACAAATATATACACACACAAGGGGCTTTTGGAAGTTTGTGGGAAACTTCATGATTCCATTTTTCAATCAGCTGTTGAAAGCTCCCTTGTCTGAATTGGAACAACAGTTGTGAGGCTGGTGCAGGATGTTTCGTACTATGAGTATGGACTTCAAGGCCCACAGTTCAAAGGCACCAGCTGTTCCTGGGGAGAGAGATAAGCTGGCCTGCTCCAGGAAAGAGTTACCGTCTTGGAAACCCTAGGGCCTACTTCTGCTCTGTCTGATCGGGTAGCTATGGCTTGGCACGGACTCGGTGGTCATGGGGAGATTATCTATGTCATAGTGGAACTAGGGTCCTGAGATTTTTTTAAGGACTGACCCTTTGCAAGCAGATTAACTAGACCCCACTGCTAGCTATATTGGGATTTCCATCCTTCCAGTTGACAGCTGAGCACCTAAGCATTTGAGCAGTCACTAAGGGGCATCCACGACAGTACAAGTGTATGGTTTCTGCTGGATGAATTTCACCCAGAGTGAACATACCTGTGAAGTTCGCGTCCAGATCAAGAAAGAAAGCATAACCCATCACCCAGTAAGTCCCTCGCACCCCTTTGTCATCATGACTCGAGCCATCCCCAGAGTCATGGCCCTTCTCACTTCTAAGAGCACTTCCCCTGGGGTGGGGGGGCCCATGGATGAGGAGCAACCCAGCGTCCTGTCACTGCCGAGGCCTGCTGCGTGTGGCTGAACTCGCTCGTGTTTGACCAGCAGTGAGGCAGGAAGGACATGGGCAGGCCCTACCAGGTAAAAGAGGAGCAGCAGTGGCAGCAGCATCACTCATCAGCCCCAGAGGCTGCAAGACCCCAGCACTTCCAGACACACAAACTGCCCAGGGAGAGAGGCTGTGATGGTGCTTGTGTCTCGTCCATGTCCTAAGCTTTCTCTTCCTTTTTTGGCTTGTAGACCATCTCCATATTTGAGGAGCGAGCCCACATCCTCTATATGTCCTTAGAAAAGCTCAAGTTTATCGACGACCCTGAAGTATACCTCCGAAGATCTGTCCTTATAAACAACTTGATGAAAAGGATCCACGGAGAAATTCTCATGCAAAATAACTGGTGCTTTCCCGCCTGCTCTTTCAATGGCACCTCTGCCCAAGAATGGTTTATGGCTCAAGACTGTCCTTACCGGAAGCGACCACGCATGGCCAAAGAGGAGTGTGAAAGGTTCCATGCCTGCTGCTTTTACCAAGAGTGTGGCGGTCACTACCTAAATTTACCCCTTTCTGTCAATGCTAATATTGGAAGTGCCTCCACTGTCTCTGCCTCTCCCCCCTCCTCTTCCTCCTCCTCCTCCTCCTCCTCCTCCTCTCCTTCCTCCTCCTCTTCCTCCTCTTCCCTTCCTCTGCCTTTACCAAGTTGTTCCCACCAGGTGGATTTTGATGTAGGTAGACCACCTCTTTACAAGAGTGACAGCCAGCTCTCTGGCAGTGAGATGTTCATCACTCATGCCAGGTCCCTCGGTGTTCAGGAAAAGGCCAAATTACATGACGAGAAAGCCAGTGAGGACAGCGGCAGGGATGGTGGCCTCCCCAGCCATGAACCTGTGGGAAACGACCTTGCATTTGAGTGCAAGGGCCAGTTTTATGATTATTTTGAGACTGGATGTCACGAGAAAAACAATGTGAGTGAGTCTTGGAAAAAGTCCTTGAGGAAAAAGGAGCCTTCGCCGAATAACAAACTGTGCTGCAGCAAAGGGAGTAAAATATGAGCCATCTTTCCACGGGAACTTTGAAGCATGCACAGCATGATCAATTAGCTCTCATAAATTTTATTTTGAATGGATTTTATAGTTTTGTACAACGGATGAAATTATGCCATGAACACGCCGTGTCATTTTAATGCCTGGAGAGCAGATTGCATAAAACATCTGTATAGTAGGCATCCACGAGCAACTTAACCAATGTGGTGGTGGTAGCGAGAAGGCAGCTGACTTCATGCTTGAAAGTACCTATCTTCATTTTCTTACCGAGAAGAGCAGTAGATTAGATTGGGAGGGGCGGACCACATGCCCTTGTGATATTTCCATTGCTTCACCACTATCCCCCCCTTGGCCCCCTTCCTTTCCTGCAAGGAGCCTGTCACTAGTTAAGATCCATCAACATGTTTGCCAATCAATTAGGTAGTTATTTGGTGAGCAAATCAATATAACCAGCAAAGGAAGTCTGCTGCTGCTTTAGGATACAGTATTTTTTTTTTCCCCTGAACAAATGCCTGAAGACGGGGCACTAGATGACACAGCTGCAGCATGCTGTTCAGTGTTTGTAATTCACCATCTCGCGTGACAGATGAAACGGGATGGAACGCGATGAGCACACCTGTCTCAACGGTGGCAAGCCACAATCCATGGCGAGAGCAATCCCTGCAAGCTCCTGGCTGGCCTGTGATGGGTGAGGAGGTGCTTAGAGAGGCGTGATACAGGGCGAATTCTGGTGCCTTACTTGATCTTAATTTTTGCCAGTGTGAAAATTAAGGGTAAATCAAGAGTTACAGCAGGGATTTAACACACAGAAGAAAAAAAACGAAATATACACGCACACACACAGGGTGGATCCATATTGTTTGAAACCTTTGAACTATCGCATTCCACTTTTGATTCAGCATCTCCGTTCTCCCTGAATTTATGTTCAATGCTCAGTTGCTTTGGGATCTGACGTGTTCGGAAAGGGGTGACGGGGGGCAATAGAGAGAGTTGTTAGGGACCAGCTTCTGCGGCTGCAGCTTTTGTATGGCAACGATCTGTTGCGGGGGTTGGGTTTCTTTGGGGGCTTTGGTTGTTCTCTTTCATTCTGTTTCACTGTCCGATGGAGTCCAAGGACCCGTGTGGCATGCATTATACTTTGACCTGGTTTTGCAACATTTCACTCCTTGAGCTTATCAGCGCATGTGATTTCTTTTTTTTTTTTTTAATATGATGACTTTCGCTGTTGATTAAGAAGCACAATGTTAATAAATGATGTGGTGATCGATAAGGTTTGATCTTAAAGAATGTAAAGACTTTAGTTTGGGCAGAGTTATTTTGGAGAAATGGGACTGGATCTGTGAAGAGTACGACACATTTGGCCAACATTTTCCTCACTATTTCTTTGATGTGTACAAGCAGGCACGTGTTCAGAGTTCCCCTGTGAACACCCCCTCCCCCCTCCACAAACACACACTCCAGCCAGCCCCTCCCCCTCCTTCTAATGTGAGTTCCAGTTCGCAAGCTCCCTGACCGACTCTGGCCTCCTGAAAACAAGACTTCCCAGGAACCAAATGCCAAATGGAGGTGATCAGAAAGTCCTCCCAGTTTCTCCAAGATAAAATCTTTTTTTATTATTGCTATCAATATTAAATATAGGTCTCATTCATACAGTGTATGAGTAGGATCATCATTTTGGACAATTGTCCACAAGGACCAATTTTTAAACCGTGTTCTTGTGTTATAGCTTACTAGTCTAGGAATGCCTGTTCTTTATTTTCAATATTTGATAAACATTTGATGTCGGAAACCTAGGTGATAGATGCTTGTATATGAATGTGTTGTAATAAAGTGAGGTTTTCTTGATATATATTTATTAAAATGATCAAAATTCATTAAGATTTTGGTGTTTGCATGTTATTGGCCAAGTTTCCCTTTCCCCTTACTCTGTTCTTTCAGGGGTTAAAAAAAAAAAATTCAAAATGCCTTTAAACGCCTATGGAGTTTTCAAAATAAACATCAATGTGAAGGTGTTTTAGAATGGTTCTAGTCTGTAGTCTTAGGTTTCTTTTGTGCTAGAACTAGGCAGCAGCATAATGCCCTACTCCAGGGGTCGGCAAACCGGCTCTGTCAGTGTGAACGTGCGGCTCTGAAGTCATATTTAGAACATTGGAAGGTTCTTATTCAGATCACGGTGGGTGAGTTCATTGGTTTGGAAGAACATATTTAAGGCTCTTGAGTGATTTTATAGTCTTTCGGAGGGACAGGATTGGCCCTTCGGTCTCAAGAGTTTGTCAACCCCTGCCCTCATCCAAAGGCTAACTGCTCACTTTTTAGAAGGTCAAGTTGTCGAGAAGATGACCCCTGTCGGTGGGTTTAGAATCTATGGTCACTGCCAGTAGAGTACCATGCTATTCTGTATTGTTGATCTCGGAAGCTAACATTTCATGTGTTAAAGGGGAGAAAGCTAGCTGGAAGCTAATGAATGTGTCTTAAGAGTCAAACACATAGGAAAGGAAGGACGTAACACTTCTTACTTCTAAAAAGCCCTTCACAGTACTAGATACTGTTTTCCTTGATGGCTTCAGCTTTAAAATGCATTCATCACCGAATTTCCGCAGTGCACCAGAGCAGTGGAGTGCATGTACTCAGTGGAGACCACTAGGTTGTTGCTTTTCAGGATGAGTGAGGCCCCTGGCTCCCACAGCACAAACTTTGTTATTTTTAGTCATTGAGGTGTTTTGTGTGTTGGAAACTAGCCTGTGATTTAAGTCAACTTCAATTTTATTTTGCCTCCCTAAACCCTCAGACCAATGTTTAGGTTTGATGGGTAAAAAGTTTTGTCTGTAGGGTTTTCCCAGCAGATTAAAAGAATTATTTCATTTTTCCTTCCTTAAAAATGTCATCCCGGGCTGAGTCCCGATGGCGTAGTGGTTGTGCGCGGGACTGCGGCCCACTGGGTTGGAGGTTCAATTCCAGCTCCCAGGAGCAAAGGTTGGGCCTCCTACTCCCACCACCTGAGGGCAGTGATGCCTTAAAAAAAAAATGTCATCCCTAAACACCTATCAAAAGAACAGAAATGTCCCCACAGTGGCCTGAATGCCTTTCCCCACCCCCACATCCCCACACTGCCCTGTGTGCCCAGCCCTGCCATTTCCACTTCTTAGATAGTTGTTTGCAGGGGCCAAGTTACCTCTTCAGAGTGGGTTTGTTAACATGTTTGGAGCTATATCCTGAGTGACTTGGAAAAGCTGAAGACACCCAACACCCTACTTCACTGTCTGCTATCCAGGAAGTAACACCTTTCCCACTGTGCACTGCATTAAAGAAAACCTGATACTGCAGAAGCCAGACTGAAGAAAAATCAGAGGCAATCTTTCATTGCTACTCACTTAACAAGTGTAGTTGCCTGCCAGCATCCAGCTCGGGTGACTTTGCTCTCTGAGGCCTCTTTCTTAAAAGTGAGGGATCGTGGAAGATGGTCCACCCAAGGCACTTGAAAAAGGCAAAAATATCCTCAACATCCCCCTGTCCTCCAAATCCTCCTATTCAATACCTCACCTCCAAGGCGTGTTCAAGAGGGGACCAGGCGGCAGAGGAAAGGAGGAGAGCACAGCAAGGCAAAGAAGCGGCTGACAACCAATCACAAGTGTAGATGAGGCAGCTCTGGCAGGAAGCTTTTGAGACAATAGGCATTTTAGAACAACGAGCTTGCTATTTCATTAAGTAACTGCTGAAGCGCAGTGAATGAACGCACTTCTTGTTGCCGTTCATAGTTGACTCCGTCAAAGCCTGACTTCCTACTCCTTCCATCAGGAACTTGCCTCTCTGCTCCCCCTGAGGACAGTAAGACTGTCTTTGCATGGAGAGGGAGGAGAGTGGGCAGCTCGTGTGGAAAGCCTGGGCTTTCGGCGATGTTGCGGTCACCGCCAAAGGTGTAAGGATTCCTATGAGATGAGGCTCGGTATTTCATGTGCCTCAAACCAATGTGAGCAATGAGTCTTTTTGCAAAGAATTCCTGTTCAATTCCATTTCCATGGCAGCTCCTTGCACTTGAAATCCATTTCGTGCAGTTCAGACTCTTGCCGCCTTGTCAATCTTACTAGGCATTAAAAAAAAAAAAAAAAAAAAAGCAAATGGGACCTGCACAACTTTAGCAACAATGGTTTTAAAGTAGGGGCAGGATTTGTCCCATGAAGAGAAGGAAATCAGTCTTTAATGATCATGAAAGACAAGGCCACGTATGATTTCCAGTCATCCAGCCTCCAGTGCCTGGGTTTGAAATAACTGCAAGGAAAAATCCTGGAAGTCACTGCAGGGCACCTCCGTGGTTTCTTCTCGAGGTAGGGAGCCCAGGAAGGCCTATCTGGTGAGCGCTAGTCTCTCCACGGCTGACCATTCTCCAGCTAAGAGACGACTACCTGACCTAGGTGCAACGGCTAGGCGTTCAGAGAGGATTTCCAGCCCGGAGTCTGTGGCGTGTTTTAGCTGGGAGAACACACTTAGCAGTAGCACTTGCAGAGACGTTAAGTTATGAACACTTGAGTCTCGCATCCTGCCATAAAGTGCATCAGCAAGTGAGTTTAATAAAACATGCTGTTTAAAATAGTCTGTAATTTCCTGTGGCTGCATTTCCCTTCGGTCTCTGTGACAGGCTGAAGAGCGATGACTCAACAAGGGAATTTACACAAGCGACTGGTGGTGTTTGCAAACCATCACCAGGAGCTTCATCTTTGGTAAACAATTCTCCAGTGGGGGATTGTTTTCCTGTTTTTTGTTTTTCTCCTCTTTGGTATCAAACCAATTTTTTAATTTTGAACAAGTAAAACCATCTCTTCGTCGCCCGGAACACCTGCTTATGACCACAATAAAAGTGATAGACGGTATGCAGATGGATTCGTCATTTCTCATGGAATTTCCCATGTTCCTTAACTTTTTTTTAATGCCACTGTCTCCTTGGTTTAAAAATCATAAAATCGGGGCTGAGCCCCGGTGGCGTAGTGGTGGTGCGCGGGACTGCGGCCCACTGGGATGGAGGTTCGATTCCAGCTCCACGGAGAAAAGGCTGGGCCTCCTACTCCCACCACCTGAGGGCAGTGATGCCCCCCCCCCAAAAAAAAAATCATAAAATCGTATTAAATGTCATTTGTTGTCGTGGGGGAGAACGCACGGAGAGAAGAATGGAGGTGCCAGAAAAGGAGATCCTGCGTCCTTCGGACAGCCTCAAGACCAGAGCTCGCGGTGGGGGGTGGGGTGGGCACACAAGGAGGCCAAGCGCACTATGAGGTGCTTGGGCTCGGCCCACGGTGGGTCCTTCACTGCCAGATCTAGATCGGGAGTGCAGGCTCCACCCACGTGATGCCCCGTTGCTCCTTATTGGTCAGCTCCCACAGACACAAACTAGCGCTGACAACTCCAGAGACCGTCCTTTTTTTTTTTTTTTTGGCATCACTGCCCTCAGGTGGTGGGAGTAGGAGGCCCAGCCTTTGCTCCTGGGAGCCGGAATCGAACCTCCATCCCAGTGGGCCGCAGTCCCGCGCACAACCACTATGCCACCGGGGCTCAGCGAGACCGTGCTGTTAACACAGCCATGAAAGTGATCTGTATGCCCCTGTGACATAGCCCTTGTGGCCTCCCAATTGAGAAAGGAACAGACAGCAGTGCATCTCTTGCAGGACCAGGCAGCTTTGTGTCAGGACTGTGAAATGTGCCAGGCCTGGTAGTTAGACAGCGTTCACATCATCTTCAAAATTCACAACCCGACACCCCCCCCCACACACACACACTGAGTACAAGATAAGAAAAGGAGGGATGTGGGCAAAAGATTCCTGCCATCAAATCGATAGTGACTCAGAGTAAGTATGGAGCCAGAGCAGATCTGCCCTGGGGGTTTGAGACTGGTGAACTCTTCATAGCGTGGAAAGCCTTGTCCTTCTGAGAGTGCCTGCTGGTTTTAAACTGCTGACATTGCAGCAAGCAGTCCAGCAAGTTAGTCCTTGTGCCACCGGGTTCCGTTTCAAGATCCTAGGACACATCCCAAAGTAGTCACTGGCATCCCTGAAATATTTTTAATGTTTCCTCCGTCTCGTTGGAAAGCATAACATTTCCCGAAAGTGGCTGCAGTCTAACTCGCGTCAGATTTCTTCTGCGCTGGCTGGACTGAAATGAAGTCCTCAGGTTATCCCAAACTGAGAAAGAACTCTGGGGTAAATGAATCTATTATAATAAGTGCAATTTGGTTAGTAGACCAAATGCTTCACAATATTGCCTTTATGACAGGAGGAAGTGTCGCTAGGAAGTGACAGGATTTAAAAACCACTGATCTCTGACTTGTCCAATGCTCATGTCCATTCTGTTACTGTATTGAACAGTTTCCTTAGATCCAGTTTTTACTGAAGAGAAACATAGGCTTGTGGAAACATGTGGATGATCTGGATGAAGCTCAACCCCTCATGTTTCCATATCTGATCATAATGGCTAGAGTAGGATGTTATGAATAACTCTAATTTTGAGAATGTAGCCTATCATCAAATAATTAAGATATAGTTGGTGACCCCCATTTCAAAATCTTGTGTCTTTAAACCCAGAGTCCAACTGCCCAATTTATGGCTTCAAAACACAAATTATGTACCACCACCCCCCCCCCCAATCATCATAGTCCCATCTCATGTTTTTTCAAGCCTTCATATTGTCCTCTAAGGTAAAGTACCACTGCAGTGGTAGTATTTAAAATGAGAACTAAACAGAACCATGTCCGAAGAGGCTTCAAAAAATTTGTCGGAAAGTTCCATTACCATTCCATTTTCCCATGAACTTTGGAAACCCCTTTGTGTATGGTTTGGGAATGAGAAACAGACATCAGAATGTTGTAAGAGTGAACTCAGTGTTGTGGCGAGATGGTTCTAGGACTTCTCAGCCTTCCTTCAACCTACTGGGTGCTCTGAGATCTCACAACTGTCCATTTCAGCCGAGAGACACGAGGACCTTTGGTTCATGTTGAGCTGCTAACAGCAAAGTCAGCCCAGTGGCTCAAACCCACTAGCAGCAACAAGAGGAAAGATGATGAGTCTGCTCCGATAAAGATTTACCGTTTCAGAAACCCACAGGGGGCATTTCTACTCTGTCTTTTGGGGTCGCAGTAAGAGCAGCAGATCTCAACCTGGGGGTCGCTCAGTTAGGGTCCTTATAAGTCAGAATTCACTAGATCAGCAGTTCTCAACTGAATGACTCTTTCATGGGGGTCACCCGATTCATACCAGTAGCAAAATGACAGCTATGAAGGAGCACCGAAGACAGTGTATGATTAGGGGCCACGACAACCCGGGGAGCTGTATTAAAGGGTCACACCATTAGGAAGGTTGAGAACCACTGATCTAGGGTTCTCAAGAGGCATTGCGCTGTAACACCAAGCCCCTCCACGTGTCCCAGGAGATCCAGACTGAGCCTCTCCAAACCTGTCCTCTCAGGACTTGGCAATTCAGCAGCTGGAGACAATATTTTTGTTTTGCAGTGGGTAGGCCACGAGATGGATGGACACAGGGGTTGGAACAATGGGCTCAAGCAGAGGAACAAAGGTGAGACTGGTACAGAACTGGGCAGTGTTTCCTTCTGTTGTTCATCTGTTCATTAGCGCTCGAACCCACACAATGGCATCTCACAACAGGATTCCAACTCGTGTGGATGATCAAGTTAGAATTCTAAACAATCCAGCCTTGACCTACTTAGTTTTACCCAAGGTACTTATGTCTAAGGGTCATGGGATGAACAGGGATCTTGCTGTCTGAAAATAATATTAGTCCCTAAATAGATAGGGCTCTTAAAGCGATATTTGGGGCCCTATGCTCATCTAGCCATCTGTATTCAGCTTCTCCAGCTCAATTGCGATTGGCGTGGAGGATTATGTTCTCCACTCAGACAAATTCAAGTCTCACCTTTCATTTGCCTGTTCCAGAGGGCATGTTTCTCCCCCCCTCCCCCCCACCGCCCCCCAGTGCATACTTAAAGCAGGGAAATGGATGGATCAATCCGTACAAGGAGGAAGCCCAGAATGGAGGTAACAGAAATTGATTTCCAATTCTTTTCATCAGTGATCAGGCAAGGTTTAAACTCAACCATTCTCAAATGTTCCAACATGGTCATCTTCTTACAGTCTGTTAGATTGGTTTCTGGATAGCTGACTGTTGCTTCTTAATAACAACATTATAACCAAGTTAGTGGCCAAAACGCAGGAGTGGGAATGTGGGGTGAGGTCCTGGCTGCGTTCTGTAACCCACTGTCTGTCCTGCCCTGAGCCAGGCCCTCCACTTCTCTGCCCTGTGATTTCCCTTGAGCCAGATGATGAGGCTGGATTCCCAGGAACCCAGAAGTGGGGCTTGTCTGGTCCTAACATTTGCAGTTCTAACAACCTTTCTGAAGATTTTCACTTAAATTGTCTGCACATGTCAGCAATCCACCCTTTCCTTTTCCAGAAGACCACCCCCCACCCCCACCCCCAAATGCAACAGAGAAACTGCTTCTGGATGTTTCTGAAAGAATGAATCACAGCACTTTCCCATCCAGAAGGATCGTTTTCTGCATATGGCTGCTAACCTATTGTCTGAAATACATTCCTCCAGAGAGCCCCTGCTCCCCCACGGCCGCTCCATACAGCCACCCTCCCCCACTCTGCTGCGCCTCCGCTGCTCGCTCCCAGCCCCCACCAGCGCCTGTGCACCCAGAGGCAGTCAGGCTCAACGCTACGCCTCCTGGCACAAGACTGTCCTCCCCTTCCAGCCACCAGCCTGGCTGCGTTGTGCGGGGAGAGAGTCGAGTATCCCCTTTCCTCGCATGTTTATGAGTCATAAAAAAGCGGACTTTCCCCCTTCTTTTTTATGAAGACAATCTTTGCAGCTGTGGCTATAGCTGCCCCCCCCCCTTATTTTCCATACAAGCCAAGATTATGGCCCCATAACCCAATTAGTGTCATTTGGTGGTGGTCCAAGTGCTTCCCCTGCACGAGTTTTAATTTGGGGATCCCCGGAGGCTGCACTCCACATCTGTAGCCGGCCTGTTCTTCCTCTCTCCTTATTTGCTCGAGGTTTATCGGAGGATTAGCTGTGTGGTCTGGGAGGCGGCTGCTTCCCTTTCATCCGCACCGAGCTGGAGCCCCAGAGGACAGCCTTTTACTTTCCATCAAGTCCTGGCACCTGGAGGGCGGGCAGCCTGGGCGCCTGGAATGAATCAGTGGATGCCCTGCAGGCCCCAGGGGCGCGGCCTCGAAAGCGTGTGGGGAGAGGAGTGGGCAGGGAGAAGACTGGAAGGCAGAGGCTTGTTTATTGGGCAACTCACCACTGAGCCTAGCTCGGCTGGGGCGCAGGGCAAGGTGCCCCCCCCCCCATGCCCCACCCCCACTCCCTGGCTGGCGAGGGCTGGCGAGGGCTCCAGGCGCTCATTGTGCAGGCAGCTGGCACCAGCTGGGAAGGGAAATTAGCATAACAAAGAGCCGGAGCAGCTCAGCGCGGCCTGGCGGGGGCTAAGCATAGCGCCCCGGGTTCCGCGGAGCTGCGCTCTCACCCGCCGCGGCTCGCCCGGGGCCGCGGAGCCCGGAGACCCTTGGAACAGCCCGACCAGGCTCCACGGAAGGTGTCGGTGTCCTGTCCGGCTCTGCCTGGGCCGTAAGGCTCACCCAGAGAAGGCAGTGGGTGTGGGCGTGGGGACAAGTGAATGCGTGTGTGTGTGTGCGCGCGTGTGTGTGAAAGGATCACCAACAGACGGGGAGGGCACCCCTGTTTCCCTCTCCCTTGTTTATGCTATTCTCCAACCCTGGGGGGCGGGGGATGGGTTGCTTATATCTTGGCTCTCAGCTCTTCGCACTGAAGTACCTGAGAGAGGTTTTTTTTTTTTTTTTTTAGATTTTTTTTTTCTTTTTTGGGCATCACTGCTCTCCGGCGGTGGGAGTAGGAGGCCCAGCCCCACTGCTGGAATTGAACCTCCGTCCCAGTGGGCCGCAGTCCCGCGCACAACCACTACGCCACCGGGCTCAGCCCCCTGAGAAAGATTTTAACCAGCACCCGGGTCCCGGCCCCACCCTCAAAACTCGAGTCCTTGGCCTCTGGTGGGCCTCGCTATTGCTCTTTCTTACGCCCTAGCCTTCTCGTCAGAACTCCCGGAGCCCGCTGCTGGGAGCTGCCATCTGGGGCGCGAAGGACCTGACGGCTCTCTGGCCTTGAAGCATCTTCCAGTCTTTCCTGGCTAAGGTGACATCCACATTCCGTCAGCTGTAGGACTCCTATCTCTCACCTCAGTCAGTCTGGGCACCTTCGTCTGCGTTTTTGCACCGAATCGCTATAGCAAGTCCGTTGGAAAGAAGATACTCTAGAAACGAATGCTCAGTTCGTGTCGCCAAAGGTCACAGAGCTCGACAGTGGGCTCACCACATTGGAGCGCGGGGCTGTGGGACTCCAAAGCCCGCGTGCTTCTCCCCATATGAGTTTAAAATAAAAAGCCCCGTGTGGCTAGACCTGCAGCTGACCAGCGCTCCGGGATGAACACGAGGGCCCTGGCGAGGGCCGGGGGCGCAGCTTGAGCCTGCAACGGGGAAGCAGATAGTGCCCACACCCATCCCTAGGAAAGACTCTCCAACCCCAGTCTCCCTCCGTCCCCCACTTCGACCCCCAAATGTGTCAGATAGGCCCTCCTGCCGGCCCCCTCCAGAATCGGGCTCCTAGCTCCCTCCCTACGAGAGAGAGATGACAGCTCTAGGCGTTCGCTGTCACCCAGGGGCTGCCAGCAGCCCCTCAGCCCCGGGCTGAGTGAAGAGGCGGCGGCAGCGGCGGGAGGGAGCGCAGCGGCCCGGATCTGGAGCCCCCGGTGGGAGCTGCACCTTGGAGCCACTGAGACCTGGGCCTGGGCCTTGCTCCCTCCAGTGCGCTTCTTCCCCCTGCTGGGAGACTAAGTCTAGGAGGACCTTCATTTAATTCCCAGTGGGAGTCCCCTACCTGGAGGGCTTGCTCAGAGCAAGGCCAAGAAGAAGATGAACCCCAATAGGCCGCCACGTTCCAGCAGCTGCAAATTCTCCTACCCCCCAGCAGTGTGTATGCTTCCACGAGGTGCAGGCCCCATGATCCCATCTCCGCAGCATCATGGTATGGGAGACAAAGTCCAGAATCCTGAAGGGTGCTCTGGAGGGGTCCTGCCCCCTACGAGTCCTGCTTGGCTAGCTTCTGGAGGCTTTGGCCTGGAATTCGCTTAGGAGATACTAAGATGCCTTGCAGTGCTGGGGCCGGAGCAGCTGCAGGCAAACACCTAAACCCAGCAGCACCCTAGAAGGAAGGAGAGGGTCAAGAGCAGGTGGGGAGGTTGGCCTCTGCTGAACCGCAATCTGAATTCAAGAGTGGACGGGGTGGACAGGTGGTGGTGCAGGACTGGTAGTGGCTACTGTTGTTATGATGAGTTCAGAATTCTCATAGGTTCTACCAATTGTTCATTCTCAATAAATGGTTCCTTAATAATCATTTTAATTAGCAAAAGGCTGTCTTATTAAAGCTAATTAAAGGCAATTTGGGAGCGTATTTTCATACAATCATAAAATTAGAGAAACAAGAGGCTGGAGAAATGGAGGCTGTCTCAGCTTCTCTGAGAAAGGGGCAAGGGAGAGACTGGGAAGGGAGGTCATAGTTTCCAGCCAGGCCTGGAGGGTGGGGGTATCTAGTGGGTAGAGGGAGCCCTGAACTTGAGTGCATGCTGCCTGCAAGAAGCATCAGACATCTTCCTATACCACCTCCTCCCACAGCCTACCGCCTCCTCCCTCTGCTCCTGTAACTAGCTAGTCTCTCCTCTAACCATACCAGTGGTCATGGAGAAAATTCTACCTTCTGGAAATCTCATATCCGTGTCAAGTATAACTGTGATCTATAGAGTTTTCCATGATTGGATTTTTGTTTTGTTCCTTGGAAATTGATCACCAGACCTTTCTTGCAAGATGCCTTTGGAGAGACCTTGGGTTAGCAAGTAAACTCATTAACTGTTGTTCTAGCCCAGACAATCTGTCTTCTTCTCCAGTTACTTTGAGCTTTAAAAAAAAAAAAAAAAAGGCAAAGCCTTGAAAAATGTACTTCATCTGCTAGGTGGAACTTTCAGTGTCTTACAGACTTCTTCCCAGTCCACCTTCTGTCCTTGCCAGGAGCCTCCTGTGCTGGCCATGTCTGCCTGCCTACTGACCTGATTGCAGCCACCTCCCAGCCTTCATCTCGCCTCTCCTGATCCTGGGAAAAGCAATCCCTGCCCACCTTGATAGCAGAGAGTAACTTCTCCTTGGGAATACAAAACCCTGTCTTTCCTTTGCAAGGCAGCTGGTGGTTTTGAACTGGTAACCCTGTGGTTTGAAGCTCCTGGTGTGACTCACTAGGCCACCAAGGCTCCATAATATTCACCATTCTCTAGAATTACTTTTCAACCAGAATAATTATGTTTTGGTTCTTGGGTGTTGTTGTTGTTGTTGTTGGTAGAAAGACATTGTAAGTATGAATTAAATGTGAATTTTGGATTCAGAACCTTAAGAGCCAACCCTGACTTCACATACTTTGTGTCCTTGAGCAAATGACTTGGCCTCTGCACACTAGGGTTTCTTTGTGAGTAAGACAAGGGTCAGAACAATAAAATAAGGCTAAGATTTTAGACTGTTGGAGTTTATACATAGAATAAACATGTAAATACCTTCAGATAAACCCTGACACCTAGTAATAATAAGTTGCTCTTATTGTGGTAAGATGCCATTGAGTGACTTCCAACCCACCGTGACCCTTTGTACAATAGAGGCAGACACAATAGAAGTTGACCCTTCACCATCCTCACAAGTGTTACCTGCCTTGAATACATTGGCGCAGCCCCTGTGCCAATCCCTCTCCTTGAGGGCTTTTGGCTTTTTTTTTTTCACTCTCTAATTTTCCCAGCCCAGCCTGATGTCTGAGAGACTGGTCTCTCCTGACACTATGTCCAAAGTACAAAAGACAAAGTCTCATCTTCCTTGCCTATACGGAGCACTCTGACCAGACTTTCCCCCAGACTTGTCTGTCCTTTTAGCAGTACATGACACTTGCAATATTCCTCTTTGACCTTCCTTATTCAATCATGTTTCACTTGTTCAATTTTTGCATGCATACGAGCAATTGAAAATACCTAGACTGGGGTCAGGTGCACCTTCTTCCTCAAAGTAATATCTTTGTTTTTAGACATGTTAAGGAGGTCTGGTGAAGCCGATTTACCTACATACCAGGTCCTTCAATCCCTTGACAGCCGCTTCCATGGACATGCTTATGCATACAAGCAAGACAAGATCCTTGACAACTTCCAACTTTTCTCCATTTATCATGATGTTGCCTATAGATCCAATTGTGAGGATTTGCAGTCTTCTTTGCACTGGGTTGTATTCCACACTGAAGACTGTATTCCTTGGTTTTTATCAGTAAGTATTTCAAGACCTCTTCACTTTCAGTAGGCAGAGTTATGTCATCTGCATATCGAAGGTTGGTAATAAGCCTTCCTAAAATTCTGACGCCACTTTTTTCTTCTTACAGTCCAACTTCTCAGATGTTTTTGTTCAGCACATGGATTGAATAAGCATGGTGAAAGGACACAACCCTGACACACTTTCCCGATTTTAAACCAAGCCGTGTCCCCTTGTTCTGTTTGCACAACTGCCTCTTGATCTGTGTGCAAGTTCTGGAGGAGCACATGAAATGTTCCGCAATTCCCAGTCTGCTCAAACCCGCCCGTAGTTTGTTATGGATCCCACACAGTCTGATGCCTTGGCAGAGTCCATAAAACACAAGTGAACATCCTTCTGGTGTTCACTCTTTTGAGCCAAGGCCCATCTGACATCTGCATAAGCTCTGTGATTGATTGTCCTTGTTGATGTGGGGGACAATCAGGAAGCAGGAGTAAGTCCACAGGAAGGGGGCCCACACAAAGGTTTCCCTGGCTGCCTGAACTCCCACTAGCCTGGCTCCTAAAGGGTTTCATGTTTCCCATCTCTCCTCACCCCAGACTCTCCCCTGGGGTCCAGGTTTCCCATCCAACCAGTGGTTTTAAGGCCCATGCTTACTCAAGGGCCTAGTACCAGACTTCAGCTCAAGGAAGACGCAGGATTCGGTGTCAATCCCTTGCCCTTCTTGCTCTTAAATTTCCAATCCTCCATTCTAAGCCGGCTTTACTATAAACAAACTATCACAATGGGGATCTAGCCATTGGAAAGGACCCTCCAGTAAATCCCACCAGGACACTGAGGAAGGATTCTTGTGTGCCTTTGAAAAGGTAGTTTGGTGCAAATGCAGATTTAGCACAGTGGGCAGGCCTTTCAGCTCTCCTTCTCTGTCACTCAGACCATAGGACAGTGAGTAGCCATGAATCAATTGGGGGGGGGGGAGGTGTTCCCCATTGACCGACCCTGAGCATCCCCTGGATGAGGTCCAAATCACAGCCCAGCTGTCCAAAGGAGGGCAATAAGGTCAGCGACATGGTAGTGCTTAGCGGGATTCTTTTTAAAGTGGTTGGTGAAGTAGGGGCTTCTGCCTGGTTTATAATTATTATCAACCAGGCTTTTGTTTACTGGAACCTCCTCACCCGAAGGAACTACAAACTTGTGACATTCTGGTCTGAGAAGCAGCACACTGTCACCCACACCAGGGGCTGTAATCAAAGCAGAAGGGGTGCACAAATTAACCACCCCCCTTCCCAGCAGTCTCTGTGCAGATTTTCTTCATCTCAGCCGAGAAGGGGACTTGTCTCCAGTCCCTGAGCATCAGGGGCCCAGCTCACCCCGCTGCTACTGCAGCGTCTGATGGGGTGGGAATTATCCTGGCATATCTGATTAAAGCTCAGTGTTCTACAACAGTGGCCCCGTTTTCAAGGAGCTGGAGGAAACCTCACAGGACCCCCGGGGCAGGACACAACACTGCTCCTCAGAAAATTCCTTTTTAAAAAGTTGTCATGGAATCCAATTAACCAGCTGGAAGTCCAGCGTGGGCAGCCCTCCTCAGGGTTAATAAATAATAGAACATGCCCAGAGTTGGAAGGGGTCTCTCTCTCTCCTCCGAGCTCCAGGGCTGTGACAAAAGCCCTCCCAGCAGGAAGAAACATGGACCACCCCCTCCCTGTTCGTGCCCTTGAAACCCCAATGGGTTTGGCAGTGAAGGTCCCTTAGTGCAAAATTTTGGGAATAGCGACCCCTTCTCCGCCACCATCAGCTCAGAGAGTTCATCAGTCCTGCTCAGAGTCAGGGGTGAGGCAGGCTGGTCCTGAGGGAACAGAGCTGTGGAATATTCATTGGTCCTAGTTACAGGCCTGGTTTATTCTCCCAGTAAGCTGCTCAGTGGCTCATGTCCTCTGGGTCACAGGTTGAGTTATTAACTGCAAGGTTAGAAGTTCAAAGCCACCAACTACTATGCAGAATAGAGATGATGCTTCGTATTCCCGTGTTAGTCCGATATTAGCCTATATGTTCAATATCAATCTATAAAGTCTCCAGACTCACAAAGCACATGCAATGACGCCAGGACAATCACAGGCCAGTGGGTGCAGAGTCTTGTGTATTCAGTGGTGGTAAAAATATCTCAGCGCTGGTAGGGGTCTTTCTGTGCCATCCCAAGTACCTCAGCACTGCCAGAAGCCTCCACGTGGCTTCTCCAGCCCCAGAGGTCTGCTTCCATCAGGGTAAGCCCACGTGCCTTCTCCCCCAGCTCCTCCAGGTTCCAGGACTCAGGATCCATCAGCATGCTGCCATGTTGCCTTGTCAGTCGAGCTTCCCAAGGAACTGAGTTTTGTGTCTTGTCAGTAAAGCGACTCCAAGTGACTGAGTCAATAGTCTCTCACTATTGGGGGAACTATTGTGAGATCTCCCAGAATTCTCAGAGAAAGTCATGCCCACACCGAGGTCTCATTGGCTCTCTCCAGATGGACAGGCTAGACTCCACCCCTACACTCCCAATCCTAAAATTGATAACACAGGACATGACTGCTAATCCTCTAAGAAGTCGCAGTCTTGGAAACTCCCAGCGCAGTTCTCCTCTGTCTTCCAGGATTGCTGTGAGTTGACACTGACTCCGTGACCGTGGGGTGGATCTTTCCGAAAAGTTCCTGAATGAGGCGGTACTGTGCATACACATTCCAGACCCCAAAGGCGGACCCCTGTGGTGGACTGTGCGCACAGCTGTAGCTAGACCAGGCCTGTTCGGTAGAGGCAGAATGCAAAGCACATGTAAGCTTGACGTGGTCTCATTGTTGTTGTTGGCGGCCATCGGGTTGGGCCCTCACACCCCATCCTGCCCCAAACACAACGAAATGAAATATCCCCCAGTCCTCCAGGACAGGCTCAAGTTAGGCCTCTGTGACCAGGTGGGCTCGATGAACTGATTTTCAGATCAAGCTCGCCCCGGTCTTTCCTTCTGGTCTGGCTCCGCCTGGAAGCTGCCCATCGTTCTAGCAGCACGCAGGTCTCTCTGACAGACGGGGAGGGGCTGTGCGCAAAGGGCACTGGCCGGGAGTGGACCCCCGGTCTTCCCCACAGATGTTAAGAATTCTACCTCCACCCATTATAAATGAGAAGAAAGAGGAATTCGGAAAAAAATGCAGAGAAGCAAGTGACCTAAATTTTAATACTTTATTTGGAAATAAACTTCATTTTATATAAAATATGATTGTGTCAGCATATGACCAATAGAAAAATGATCAACCAGCTTCTTTGCTTACTCTCTTGTACTCCGTTTCACCTTAAAAACACATATGCATTTCCACCAGACACACGTCAAGTGCTCCAGTTGCCACACATGCTCGACAACTGTGTTGGGTCTAGGACCTGGACCCTGGCCTCATCTGTACCTGTATCCCAGGATCCCTGATGCCGCCGCTCTGCTTGACCCACCATCTCACCCCCCTCCGCCCTGCCCTCTGGGCAACGTGTGCTTGTGTCTTGGGTCTCTTCCACAGGAAGCTGCTACCCCTGCCAGCCGCTGCCCAGCGACATTCCCAGGCACAAGAAGACCAGGCTCCTGGGCATTGTGAGGCTCTGGCTCATCTTCCCCCAACACCCCCAGGAGGGTTTGGGTGGGGCCTTGGTGTGAAGAGTACAGCCAGGGCCAGGCCGGCAGGTGGAGAGGAGAGGAGAGGAGACAGAATTGCCCCCAGGGTGGTGGAGGCCTTTGTTAGGAGTGGAGGGGGAGGGGACCTTTAATCCTCTCCAACACCCAGGAAGGGAGAATGTGGGTGGCAAGTGAGTTCTTGTTGGGGAAAATGCTGGCAGGAAGGTGAGCCAGTCACATGCCCGAGTAATCACCGATTCCCCACGCCCCTGCTTTGATGTAGCACCAGGTGCCATGCAGGCCAGGTCAGGCCTGTGCCAGACGTGTGTGTGTGTGTGTGTGTGTGTGTGTGTGTATTTCCTGATCTCTGCAAATACATATGCCTGCATTTTACAATCTAAAGCATCCCAGGGCAGGGCAGGGGGAGTGGGGTGGGGAGTGGGAATGAGACCACATCTAGGTTCCTATGCCTAAGTCCCACATTGAAGCCTGGGGTCTGCACAGGGAAGACTGTGGTCCCGTCCTCACTGCCTCTACCCGTGTCTTCTTTCCCGGTGCACTCTGCTACCTTGTGGAACAGCGGTGGGTGGATGACTGCAGATCTGTTCCGGGTCGAGGGCAGGGTCTGAGAGATGCTGCCAGGCAGCCATGGAGTGCTGAGTGGGGGTGGCAGAGGTGGGGAGGGGTACAAAGAGAGGAGCTCTCAGGAAAGTGTCGTGCATAGGCCTGGCTCCGTGGCTCTGCAGCGCCTATAAGGCCCAGGGTCCCCTGCTCAAAAGACGCTGCCCCTTAGAGAAGGGCAGGACAGGCCCTGGAAGGACAGAGCTAGGGTGGAGCAGGCACTTGGAAGGAAAGCAAGTGGGAGGGGCTGAGACACTCACAGAAGCTCAGGAAGGATGCTGCCACCCTGCTGCAGACTTTCCAAAAGGGAAACCTGAGCTGCCTAATTGCCCTCTCATGCTTCTAAAACCTTTCACAGCTTACAAAAGCCTTTCACCCCGATTATGGTATAATTCTCCTCACAATTCCACGAGGTTGCCAGAGCAGGTATTACTGTCCTTGTTTGGCAGATGAGAGCACTGTGATTTGAGGAAATGCAAAACCTTGTTGGGGGAGGGGGTGGTCAGCCAACAACCTCCCCAGTCGTGGTGTTCTCCAAAGACCCCATCTCAGGAGAGCTTACTGTGGGGACCCCTGGTGAAGTCACTGAACCTTTGAATGGCCTCATGGAAGGAGTAGATCGTCAAAGATTTTGACCCTGGTGGGATTTTACACCCAATGTGGCATGCATACTTTTCAGGGGGTTTGTGAGGGGCAAGAGGGAGGAAGATGGCGTCGTTATGATGGGATCAGCCTGTGATGTCCCACAGCTTAGGAATGACTCCTCAGGCCCAGCTCTTTCATGAGTGTATGTGGAAACTGCACTCCGAAGAGAGTCCTGCATTTTCCTGAGACCACACTAGCCTTGGGGCCAAGTTGGAACTTGAATTCTGAGTCCTAGTGTTCTTTCCACTGGACATTAGCCTAATGAGGCCCACAGCTGTCTATGCTGCTCCCCACCGGGGGGTGGGGTGCACCAAGTGTCTCCAGGAGGAGGACCCAGAGCAACAATGGATGTGTCATCCCAGCTCCACCCTTAGCCGGAGACACCACCGTGGCCAAGCCCTCTGCCCTTTCTACCCATCTTTTCCTGTTTCTGCAAACACCCTGACCACCCTGCTTCTGAAGCACAAAGTGCAGGTCCAGCAGGATGACCTGTGATGGAGCTCCAGTGAACCCTGGTCCAGGGGTGGGGGTGAGGGGGTGTGTGTTGGGAGGGGCGGGTTAGAACTAGGACCTGCATAAATGAGATGTTTTACAGCCCATTTTACTGCCTGCAGCTAAATTTCCCCCGGACCAGCCCATCCCTCACACTGATAGTAATGAAAGTCTCCTGGAGCCTATTGCACACAAGTCCTGGGTTTTTTCCCTCACTGTCAGTCGCTCTCACACCCAGGCCCTGAAGGATTTTAGGCAGGGAAAGTGGTCGAAACATGCCGGTTCATCTGGCAGAGGCCTTTGATGCTGGCCCCAGTGTAAGTGTGAATATCCCCCCTAGTTCTCCCCAGAAATGTCTCTTTGTCAATGACATGGCCTCCTTGTTCTAGGACAGGGGTCGGCAAACTCTTGAGACCGAAAAGCCCATCCTGTCCCTCCTAACAACTGCAAAATCACTCAAGAGCTTTAAATATGTTTTTCCAAACAAATGAAATCACCGTGATCTGAAATAGTACTCTTCAAATGTTTCCAGTGTCACTTCAGAGCCTCACATTCACACTGAAAGAGCCGTACAGGGCTTACGAACCACAATCTACAGACCTGTGTCCTAGGAGACGGAGCACCTGATAGGTGGCAGGCTTTAAGATGTGCGATGGAGATGCCACTGCAGCCTGAGCAGCTCCCCAGAGTCGATGTGAGGTGCCATCGTGATTCCATCTTCTCAAGATCCTTGGTACATCCAAAGGAAACACGGCCCAACCCTGGGGCATTCTCCCAATGGCTATGTATTGAAGAGCCCTCAAGGCTCAAGGGGTTGAGTCCTCCTGCCCTCCCTGCCCCCCCCACCATTAAGCTGAGGGTCTGAAGGCAGTCATTCTTGCCCACACCCGATGGCAGCCCCCAAGGACAGGAATCTGCTCATCTGAAGACAAATCTTGGCCTTTGGTGCCTAAACTTAGGGACAAGGTTCAAGGGTTGGTCTAGGTATGAGACTTATTCTCAATTGGGTGGGTGGAGGAGTGAGATGTGTGTCTGATCTCTCGCGCCCCCCCCCGCCTCCCCCAGCAGTTCTGATTTTTCCAGTCTGCCTGGGCCTCCGGGCTGCAGAGCAGGCTCCGTGCTTAATGAAGCGCAGCCTCCATCTGTGGTCTGGCCCGCCTGGCAGCTCCAGCTGCCTGGGGCCTGGCTTTGGGGAGAGCAGCAAAGTTCCCTCATCCTCAGCCCCGCACGCCAGGGGATCCACTCTCCCCCAGCCAGCCCTGCTCCACCCATTGGAAGCTAATGAGTCCCAGACCCCACACACCAGAGTGGCCCTGATTGGGTTGACCTACTTAATTAAAACAGCAGCTTCCAAAAATGGAGGTTTTGCTCAAAGGCTTCGCCCCTGGCCACGCACACGGACCCCCGCTGTCTCTGGCCAGTTCGGACTTTGGCTCTCCTTCTCAGTCTCTGTCTTTCTTCACCCTCCCCCTTTTTCCAACATCTGTGTCCAGAAAGGAAGAAAAACCCTGTTTGGACTGGCCTCCTTCCACCCGTCAATTTTAACCCCCCCTTTCAAAAGTCTTGTCTAAAGCAGAGTCAGTTACAGAAACATTCCACCTCTTTCCATAAATTGGCTGCAGTGTCTGAACAATAGAGTTACTGTGAAGGGGAAGAGGGAGCCCAAGGCCACACCCCGCAAGGGCTGGTCACTCAGCCAAATAGAACCAGAGACTCATTCTTTGAAAGAACCAAAGAGGAAACTCAGAATCTTCAGGCGAGAGCTTTTCTGTTGTGCTTGGATCGGTTCCTTCCCAGCCCTCCCTCCTGCGCTGCCCCTCCTGCCGCCCTGCTCCAGCTCTGGAGCTTCAAGCTGTTTGAGCTGATGCCCAATTTCTGTTTTTTTCCCTCAACTGTTGGACAGCACGTCAGTGTTCGTCCCTGTCCAGAGGGCAGTGTGTGTGCATGATGGTGGCGGTGGTGGCGGTGTTGGTGGTGTTGGTGGTGATGGTGTGTATGTGTGTGTGTGTGTGTGTGTGTGTGTGTGTGTGTGTGTCTGCGCGCGCGTGCTTTGGCATGATTTTTGGAGGCACACCCTGAAGACTTTGTGGCCATTTTCTTTAAATAGAAACAGTTGGACCTTGTTAATTTGGACCAGTTGGAGAAAAGTCCAGAGGGAGCGAAGGAAAAGTTTGACTTAACAGAACACTTGAAAATGTAAGCATCCCCAGTGCATCCAGTTATTGGACTTCTGCTAACCACGTTGGCAGATATGGTTTTATCAGACAAGGGGTACCACCTTCTTGTGTATCTAATTAGATGTGCGGACTATTCTGTGTAAGGTCCCTTCCACCACCACCACCCCTGTCCCATAGGCCAGATATCTTCAGCATCATAACATTTGACACTAGCGTGTCAGTCAAAATGTATGCTCTTTAAGAACACGGCCAGATCTTAACCAATGTACTACACGGTGTCCATTATAGCTCCCGGTACAAAGTATGTGTACAAAATATATGGATGGATGGAAAGAGCTAGTGCTACATAGGAGGAGAGATGAAGAAGGAGATTGACAGAGGGAATTTGAAGGAAATGAGTATTGCTTGCTCCCGAGACATGGGGAAGAGGAGCACAGACCTTGATCAGAGTGAGAACATATAACTGAAAGCATTTATTTCAGCTCAACTCCCAGAGCAAATGGTAGGAGATGGTAAAGACACATGTAGTTGGCAATATGATTGGGTGTGAACATTGAGACTTAGAATAAAGCAGAGGTAAGATCACCTGTGATTCAAAGGAGAGTGTGTGAGTGGGCCGATGAAGACATGTAGGACTGGAAAGCAGATGTGAATATGCAGTGATCTGATGAGACTGGCCTACTGTGGATAAGTAATGTTCTGCATAGGGTTGTCTATCACTTAAGATGTTAGTGGTTGCAAGTACCAGAAAGTTTTCTTCAGCTGGCTTACACCAATGGTTGGTTCTCAGCAGAGCACACTTGTCCTTCAGGGGATGTTTGGCAAAGACAGCATTTTCAGTTGTCACAATGGAGGCTGGGAATGTTACTGGGATCAAGTGGGCAACCTTTTAAACAAGGAATGCTGCCCCACACAGCAAAGAATTGAAGAGTCCCAAATGTCAGTAATGACAGGACTTAGAAACCATGGTGTAAACCAATAAGAAAAATGTGGTGTTTCCTTTAATAACAGAAAAGGACTGGTTATTTTATTTGCTTATTGAGTAGACTTGGCTCTGTGATCTCAGGGGTCTTCATTCCCACAGGGCCACTAGAGAACTGTGTCACAAGCATCACATCTTCATTGAAGCATGTCTTTCTGTCTCTTTTTAAAACTCTGCTGTCATTTGTTTTCTTTTGTTGCTTTGTCTTGCAATGTCTTGTTTTTGTTTTTTTTTTGGGGGGGGGTGCCCATTATTGTCTCTGGAGGTCTATCTGGATAAGATAGAGTGGATGAATAGCCTGAAGGAGAAAACAACTGGACTGATTGTTCTGGGGAGACATGGGAGAGAGGGAGGTGGGGGAAAGGAGGTGGTGTTGACCAACCCAGGGACAAGGGAACAACAAGTGATCCAAAACTAGTGGCAAGAAAGGTGTGAGAGACCTGATAGGGACTGACCAATGGTAATGTAATTGAGAGAAATTACTGGAACCCAAATGAAGACTGAGCACGATAGTGGTCCAAAAAGAGAATCAAAGGAAATAGAGGAAAGAAATAAGAAGGAAAAGGCATTTATAGAGATCTAAATACAGGCATGTACATAGGTAAATATATTTATATATGATGATGGAGAAATAAATCTACATGCATATACTTGTAGGGTTAGTATTAAGGCAGCAGTGAACATTAGGCCTCCACTCAAGTACTTTCTCAATGCAAGAGCATGTTTATTAAATCAGCATTCCATGATACTCACATTCCCAACACGATCACTAGAGACAGATGTTTGCATAATCAAAAGCGGTGAAGAAAGTTGATGGTGCCCAGCTATCAAAAGATATAGTGTCTGGGGTCATAAAATTTTAAAGGTAAACAAGCGGCCATCTAGCTCAGAAGCAACAAAGCTCACAAGGAAAAAACACACCAACCTGTGTGACCACAGGTGTTGAAGGGATCAAGTATCAGGCATCAAAGAACAAAAAATCACATCATTGTGTGCCTACCTTCCTGATATGATGGCTGAAGATAAACATGTGCATAAGCAAATGTGGTAAAGAAAGCTGATGGTGTACAGATATAAAAAAAATAGCATCTGGGATCTTAAAAGCTTGCAGGTAAACAAGTGGCATCTAGCTCAGAAGCAATAAAGCCCACATGGAAGAAGCACACTAGCCTGTGTGATCACGAAATGTTGAAGGATCAGGTATCAGGCATTAAAGAACTAAAAATTATATACTTGTAATTTTATATTATTGTAAATAGGGGGAGTACAGATTGGAGACCCAAAACCATCTGTATGTAACAGGACATTCCTTACAAAGGGGTCATGGGGAGGAGATGAGCCAGTAAAGGTACAGTATAGCAATGATGAAACATACAACTTTCCTCTAGTTTTTCAATGCTTCTTCCCCCCCACTATCATGATCCTAATTCTACCTTATAAATCCAGCTATACAAGAGGATCTACACTGGTACAGATAGGAATGGAAATATGGAGAATCCAGGACAGATGATCACTTCAGGACCAGTGGTGAGAGTGGGGATACCAGGGTGGTAGAGGGAGGGTGGGGTAGAAAGGGTGAACTGATTGTAAGGTCCTACATATAACCTCCTTTCTCCGGTGTGGACAATAGGGAAGTAGGTGAAGGGAGAAATTGGACAGGGCATGATATGACAAAATAATAAATATATATATATATATATATATATATATATATATATATATATGGTGATAAGAGTTGTATGAGTCCCCAATAAAATGATTAAAAGAAAAACCTGTTTTTTTTTTTTGGCATCACTGCCCTCTGGTGGTGGGAGTAGGAGGCCCAGCCTTTGCTCCATGGAGCTGGAATCGAACTTCCATCCCAGTGGGGCGCAGTCCCGCGCACAACCACTATGCCACCGGGGCTCAGCCGAAAAACCTGTTTATAACCTCTTCCGTTCAGATCACACTGACTCTGTACTCCATACAAAATCAATTTCTAAGGCAATCCTGGGCAAATGAATTCCAATAGTGGCTTATTCGAATTGAAATTCTTTACACCCACCTATCCTGGTACTGGAGTAGGGGATATGGAATTTAGAAAATGAATGTTCTCTGAGGAAACAAAGGGGGGAAAAGGAACTGCTGGGAAGGAGAAGAGATGCTGTGGCAGTCATGTACTTATGTTAATTTTATGATTGAAATGTAAGGGTGAAGTCTAGCCTGTTAATCTGGAGATAGCCATTGAGTAGCCAATGAGGCCTCTATGTGGGCATGGCTTTCTCCTGAGACTTCTGGGAAATCTCACGATATTTCCCTCATGAAGATGAGAAGCTATCTTCCCCAGTTGTTGGGAGTTAGTCTTGGAGACGATTAATCACAGACAACACAGGATGGCGGTGTCCGGGAGGCTGGAGTAGCCGGGGGAGAGATCACACAGCTTTGCCTTGATGGAGCAGGACCTCTGCGGCTGGGGCAGCCACATGGAGGCGTCTGCCAGCGATGAGTTGTTTCTGCCACCACAGGATGCTGTTGATGGACCCTGAGCCCTGGAAGTGAGGAGCCATGGGGAGACCCCTGTCAGTGCCGGGACTCTGCACCCACTGACCTGTGACTTTGTGAGTCGGAAGGAGACCTTATGGACTGATTTCGGGCATATGGGTTAATATTGGACTTATGACTTTGAGGTGGACTGAGCTGGGATGTTTTCTCAATATCCTGTTCCTCTTGTATGTAAACCCATTCCCTATATTCATATGCATGTCTTTGAAATTTGTTCCTCTAGTCTACCCGGACTAACACAGATGCTGAGTATGCAACTATCCTCTGGCCATGTCGAGGTCACAATGGAATCTTCCTGACTCTGAGCTCATGAAACTGAAGAATGTCCTCTTGGCCCTCCAGATGACAGCTTGCTGCTTGGTTAACCACATTGGGTCCACCCTTAAATCCTTCACTCTACAAACAAGGATATTTTCCACACATCTGCTCACTGTGCCTGGAGCAAAATATACATGGTGCCTGTGACCAGAAGCTGTTTATCTTCTAGGGGAGAGATTGCTTCAATGATCTCAGGGTGAGGGGTGATTATGGAGAGAGATATGCTATGTCTAAATGGTTCTCACAATGATGGGAGTATATAGCAAAGAATCTTAGAGTCGTGGCAGGAGAAGGGTCAGGAAAGGCTCCCTGGATTGAGCTAAGATCTGAGTAAGGAGTAAGGAGTAAAAAGGTGGACAAAAAGGTGAAGGATGGGGCTGAGTGATGGCACAGTGGTTGTGTGCGGGACTGCGGCCCACAGGGTTGATGGTTCAAATCCAGCAGCAGCTCTCCAGGAGCAAGGCTGGGCTTCCTACTCTCACCAGGGAAGTGATGCCAAAAAAAAAAAAAAGGAAAGGATGGAGGAGTTTGTCCTGAGAAAGCAACAACATGTGCAAGTCCCTAAGTCAAGAAGAACACAGAACAATCCAGGAACCGATCAAGCGCGGCGTTGAGCAGAGCAGAGCAGAGATCCCGGGGAGAACGGTACAGGTTATGTAAAGCAAGGTAAGGGATACATCTCGTTGAACTTTGTAGAACATGTTAAGGATTTTGTTCTTGATTTTTTTTTTTTTTGGCATCACTGCCTCTGGTGGTCATGGGCGCTACCCAGTGCTGCTACTGAGAGCCCCTGCTGCATTTGAACTGCCAAGCCCACGGGCCGCAGTCCCACACTCAACCACTTACGCCACCAGGGCTCAGCCCCTGCTCTTGATTTTTAAGGGTAAAGAAACATCACTCAGATGTTTTAAACAAGGATCACATTGAGTGCAATGAAGAATGACTTAGAGAGAATCAAGTTAGATTTGAGGAGACAGGAAACTACTGCAGAAGCAAAGCAGGAGGGGACCAAGATGTCAGTGGGGGTAAAGAGAAATTGTTAGATTTGTAAGACCTTTTAGAGATAAGAATGATAGACTTTGTTGATGATTTGTTGTGGTCGAGAGAGAGAAGGATGGGTTCAGGAGGTTTCCTAAGTTTCTGGACTGTGGAAATGGTTGGGAGATAGAACATTTACTGGGCAAGATAGCCCTGGGGGAGATCTATGGGGAAATTAGAGTGATTGCAGCTCCTCTGAGGCACTGAAGTAGAGATGATGAGTCAACAATTGGAGATATAGAACTGGAGGTTCAAGGAAAGAACTGGAAACACACAGGTAGGAGATACCAGCATGCAGAAAGGGTAGACGTTATGTCAACCCAAAATGTAGTGACTTACAGCTAGGACTTTAAACTAGTTCAAATCAATTCAGTCATGGCAAAATTGGAACAGATTCACATTTGTAAAACATGGCCATACTGAAATGATAATTAAAAGAGAAAACGCCACGGTTGAAGCCCCAGGATTGGAGACTGAAAAGAAGAGTCTTGAGCCCTGGCAGAAGCTTGGTGTGGGAGATTGGTTATTGGCAGAAGTATGGAGAGCAGGACACACTCACAGCAGCTGAGTTGGTTCCATTTTTGAGCCAGGCATGTTGTATATGACTGACAGTCAAGAGATTAAATTGCTAGGCAATGTGCTCAATGTCTTTGTGTTTTAGGAAAGGGCTCAGCCCCTGAATTTTCCCCGTTCCACTTACCATTCACAGTGTCCCTTCTGGTTTCACTTTGTTGGCCATGACTGAACGGAGCAGAATTGATTTGAAGCTCAGCTTAAAACTATAATCGTCTAGTGTCTCTTCTGGTTTTAGTGTGTTTGTGTTTTTGACAGGTTAGAGTGGGGATAGCTTGCCACTGCACTGTGTTATTTGAAGTATCACTTGGAAGACTCCACAGCTGGAGTTAGAATTTTCTGATGTTGATATTGGCTGTTGGCTTCAACCTTGGTTGGAATTGCTGACTGTAGCACACACAAGTGGCCTCTTCAGGTCGTCTAGGCTGACTCACAGTAAAGTGAGGGGACACCAAAGATGATAATACTGAGAGAGAATGCCAGGTAAAAACTGTGTCCTTTACATGATCTAACCTCAAATGTCATGATGTCATTTTCATTGTACATTCCATTATCCAGGAGAGCAGAAGCCACCATCCCAGAGGAGGGAATTCAAGCACCACTTCTATGCGAGAGTAAGTTATATTCTAAGAAGAGAATCTGGGGTGGGTCAAGTTCTAGAATATAGGTATGACTATCTTTGAACATTACAATTGGCTACAGATGGTAATTCAATGCAATGAATTAGATGTCCCAAAATAAGAGCTTATACAAGAGAAAAGAGAACCCAGGATGGTGTCATGGAGTGACCCTACATGGCAGAATGAAGAAGATGAATCTGCAAAAAAACAGATCAGGAGGTGGAAGGGAAACCAGGAGAGCATGCTGTGGCAGAAGTCAATGAAAGAGAGTGAGTCAAGAAGAAAGTTCACTCACTCATCTGTTCATTGAGTAGTGAGCAAACTCTCACCTTGTGCTAGATTTCTCTTAATGCTGGGGATATAGCAGTGAATGACAAAGCCCTCCAGTTCATGATGATTATATTCTCGTAGGAAAAGATCTCATGAGTTCAAGATTGGGGGTCGGGGGAAAGTGCCTTAGATGTAACAACATGAAAGTTATTGATGCCCTTTATAAGAATGAGTCCAGGCAGCGCGGGGTCGCCATGGCGGAGCTGCAGCAGCTCCGCGTGCAGGAGGCCATGGACTCCATGGTGAAGAGTCTGGAGAGAGAGAGAACATCCGGAAGATGCAGGGTGCCATGTTCCGGTGTAGTGCCAGCTGTTGTGAGGACAGCCTGGCTTCCATGCAGCAAGTGCACCAGTGCATTGAGCGCTGCCACGCGCCGCTGGCACAAGCCCAGGCCCTGGTGACCAGTGAGCTGGAGAGTTTCCAGGACCGCCTGGCCCGGTGTACCATGCACTGCAACGACTCGATGGACCAAAAACTCGATGGACGCCGGGAATAAGGAGCTGCAGATGAAGCAGCAGCAGCAGCTGGAGAGCTGCGTGACCAAGTGTGTGGACGACCACATGCACCTCATCCCGTCCATGACCAAGAAGATGAAGGAGTCTCTCTCGTCCATTGCAAAATAAACGCCGGCGCCAGTGGCCACTGGGGGTCAGGGCAGGGATCTCGATTAAAAAGGAGAAGGGGAATGTGGGTCTTTTAAGTGAATTTTATGATTAAAAAAAAAAAAAGATAGCAACTTTAAAGAATATCACCTGGCTCGGGACACTGGCTCTTTTGTCAGTTCCAGCTCACAGGAAGTAAACTGGGCAAAACCGGTGCTTTCACTGGCCTTGGAGGTTCCACGAGTCAGTTATATGGAGCCCAAGTTGTAGGTGGCAGGTGCTTATCCTGGCCGTGGATCTCTCCCATGCTGTCCCAAGCCAGAGCCATCCCAGGGCACCAGGTTCTCCTGAGTTTACAGACACCAGCGTGCTGGCACGTTCCTCCAATCTGCCTGTGATGATCTGGTGGAGTTTCAGGCAAAGTGGCTCTCTGTTTCTCGCCAACCTCCTGTGTCCAAGCAGCATTGTCACCCCATTTTCCATCAGCTCGAAGACAAAATCCATGAGAGCGATAATTCAGAAGAGGAAAACGGAAATGTAGGTTTTATATACAAGGGCCCAACATTGATTGAGTTGTCAAGTCAGGAGACGGGGTGGTTTGGATAAGCTCTTTGAAAGGCTCATTTGGCCTTCATCAAGATAGGCTTTTCTTGATATTCTCACACATGGAATCTGTC
>PVJH01001163.1:20209-229758 GCA_004026705.1 Nesogale talazaci | reverse complement strand
TGACATTATTACAAACCAGAACACTTCTCGTTTCCCTCATTCTTCTTGCTGGGCTGTCCTAAGGACCTTTTGTGGCGTGGCTGTATTGCACAAGAGCCCAATCTGATCGTCTGGAATGGACCTGCTGTTCTTTTGCAGACTGCGGGCAGTTTGTCTAAGATAAGGAGATGACAAATAGGCTGAAGCAGAGATTGGAAAGACAACGGCATGGTCTATACCATCCTAGCAGAAACGACGTCACCCTGGTGTCAGGGAGTCAGAGAATGATGAGCTTCACCTAAGGAGACCTCACAGAGATGGCAGTCCTGGAACAAAGAGCTCTAGAAACAGGCACGGGCATTTCACCGAGTAGACAGCAGGGAATACAGGAGGTCTTTGTGGATGGAACCTGTGAAAAGACAATGAGCAATTTGAAGCAGCCTCAAGTTCAAACCAGCTGAAACGAGCTGCTGTTGGGTCAATTCCAGTTGATGGTGTCCAACCGCACTCCGATGAGCATTCAGCCTTAGGGCCGTTCCTCCCAGGTGCCCTCTTTGGTCAGCAGTCAAACACGTAACCCAGTGTGCCGTCCAGGGCTTCCTTTCAAATAGACTAGCCATCCTGAACCCCCCAGGACCCCACGGGTCCTGACACAGAGATGTGCACTGTTCCCACCCCACCCCACCCCCGCCCCTGCCCTCAACTGCATCCTCTATTTTGGTGATATCACTTCTTCTTCAACACCGAGGCCAGTGATATTCAGAGCGCATGCGTGTCAACTGGCTTATCTCACAACCTAAGTTCGGCTCAGAGAAGTAAAAGGAGCTGCCCTCAAGCTGCAGTGGATCTGCACAGCAGAACCGGGCCCAGGGCCCAGACTTTCTGACCCGCAGCCCAATGCTCCCTCCAATCTAACCTGATAGGTGTCAGTACTTGCTATAGTCTGTCTCACATTTCAACTATCAAGAAATATCAGTAGTGGATGCCAGCCACGCCTGCTTTCCCTGCAGTCCCTACAACCCTTGCTACTGTTTTCGTGTGACACTGAGTTAGTTTTGCCCCCGAGTTCATTCCAGCCTCGCATCCATAGGGCTTCCTGGGCCGTTAGGAGTCAAGCACTCTGCTATTGTGTCGCCAGGCACCTTGCTATACCCCCCGAGACTGAGTAAGAGTGATTCTCCACACCGCACAATGAAGCACTGCCTGGTCCTGTGTCATCCTCACTACTGTTGTCATGTGTGGACTCCTTGTTGCCGCCGCTGTGTCCATCCATGTCACTGAAGGTCTTCTTTCACACTCCCCGTCTGCTTTACCAAGCTTGACGTCCTCCTCCAGAGACTGGCCTGGGCTGATAACATGTCCATAGTGTGTGAGATGAAGTTTCTCCACCCTTGCTTCTCAGGAGCATTCTGGCAGCTCTTACTCCAAAACAGATTTGTTTGTTTTTTTGGCAGTTCATGGCGGTGTTCACATTCTTCACCAGCACTAACTAATTTAAATGCATCAATATTTCTGGGGTCTTCCTAGTTCACGGTCCAGATTTCACATAGAGATGAGTCAGATGAAAATACCATAGCTTGGATCAAGTTCATCTTGGTCCCCACTTTAGAATGGTCTTTTGTAGCAGCTTTGACCAGTGTAGTATGCTGTTTGACTTTCTCACCATGACTTCTATGAGCACTGACTGTGACAAACTGGCATAGGCATAGTGGTGCCACCCCTAGGATGACTTTTTTTGGGGGGAGGGGGGCATGACTGCCTTTTGTGGGCGCTACCCAAGGCCGCTCCAGAGAGGCGCCGCTGGATTTGAACCGCCAAACCCGCGGGCTGCAATACCGCACTCAACCACTTATGTCACCGGGGCTCAGCCCAATGACTTTTTCTATAAAACATGTTTCGTCTCTGTTTCCTTTCTTTAGAAAGAACCATTTAGACCCATCTCCAAGATGCTGGTTTGAAAGAAAAATGAAATAAGAAAAGTGGTTGGACTTTTTAAACCAGACAAATGTTATTTCATAATTGTGTTAGTCTGGGTAGGCTAGAGAAATAAAGTCATAAAGATATTCATATGCATATAAGACAGAGTTTTATATAAAGGGTAATTGCACATTAAGGAAATATCCCAACCCAGTCCAGTTCAGGTCCTAAGTCTGATATGAACCCATCTGTCCGATACCAATCCATAAAATCCTCTTCAGACTCACAAAACACATGAATGATGTCGAATGCAGGAGGATCTCAGGCCAGTGGGTAGAAAGTCTTTGGGTCCAGTGGTGTTGTGAGCACCTCAGTGCTGGCAGAGGTCTCCACATGGCTTTTCTGGCTTCCAGGGCTGCATCAGGGAATAGGTAGGTCCAAGTGACTTCTCGTCAGGGATGGCTGAGAGGAAGACAGCCTTGTCAGTTAAATCTCTCAGGCAGCAAGTGTCAGTAGAAAGTCGCCAAGGAAGTGAACCGACAGAGAGTGTCTCCTGTCTCCAAGAAGAAACTACCACATTTCCCAAAATTCCCAGGAAAAGGCCCTGCCCACACAGAGGTCTCATGGGCTCTCTCCAGATTGACAGGCTAGACTCTACGCCTACACTCTTAATCCTCGAATTGACACCAGATTAGGTGCCTGCCACAATAATAATAATGACTCTATTATTATGTCATTGGAACCTGTGATAAGCATAGGGTGGGAAAAGCCAGTCTATTCCACAGCAGGGGTCCACTGTTGCCTACTTGGAAAGAAGTAAAAACACAAACTCCTGGTGTTCTAAATGGTCTCCATGAGTGGCTGAGCCAAGAGTGATAGACAGAGCTGAGGGTTCAAGGAGGACAACCAAGGCACTGGCGGCAGAAACACAGAGAACACTAAGAAGTCTCCGTAAGTGCTCTCAGAAAGACCAGAAGTGAGATATGCTGCCGGCACCCTTTTCAAGAGACAGAAGCCCCAAACAACCTGCTGATATAAAAAAAAGAGGAAGGCATTTGGTCTTTTAAAAAAAATCCAGAAGGAAAACAACGATGGCAACAGGGGTACAAATATGCATGATACAATTGATGTATGGGGTGTTATAAGAACCGTAAGAGCCCCCAATAAAACTATTTAAATAAATAAATAAAATCTGGAAGGAATTCCAGCTCTAGACACAGCTGGGTGCAGACCCTTGAATGAAGTCATCCTCTCAGATGACTTCCAGTTACAGCTGACCAGATTAACACCCCCAGCAGAAACCCCTCTGGAATCACTAGCTTCCCTGACTTAAATCTAAGGGTCCATCTTGATGAAACTGCTGAGAAAAGTGGGCTGGGGTCCAGGAGTTGGTCCTGAAGTCCATGAGATGGACCTTTCTGAGATAAAAGGACTACTGCGGCCATAAGAAGGGGGGTGGGAGGGTGGACAGCCTGAAAGCAAAGATACCTGCCCTGATTGTGAAGTGCTTGTGGAACTCTCCAGTAAAAATCATTTCTGTGAGCCAGCCTCCCTTAGTCACCCAAGAGGTTGCTCAGTCTTCCTCCCCAATGGCCATAGGAATTGTGCCCAAGGCTCACCAGAAAATATTTTTAATATTGATTCAAAGGAAAGCCAATTTTAGTAACTCTTTTCTACAACCCCTCACCATCAACAATAAAAATGTTCTTGATATCTTTGAAAACAAAGGGCACAGAAACTTTAAATCATTTGCTCCTCTAAGTCGTTCACACCGTGACTGTACTTCTTGATAAGACGTCATTGGCAAGTGGGTCTAATCTTTGTCCAGAGAGACACGGGGACACGGGTAAGCACCTGGCTTATTAATAAGATGATGTGATCCCAAATTGAGGGACCTTGACTCACAGTGACTCATGCCCTGCCCTGATCAAGGTACAAATCTCTTCCTGATGCCAGTGGGAGATTTCTGTGCGTAATTGAATCAATTGGGCCATGTTATTGTGTTACTTGCTGAGATTTATTTTCCAAAATTAGACTTGGTTTCTAAGCTCTTAAGTTGGCAAGGAACATCACCTTCGGTTCTGACATTATACGGAAAACTGAGCATCACAAAGAGTGACTCCAATTCTGTGAAATGAGACACAGAAGGAATAGCCTGAAGGGACCAATTATTTCCCGGATATGGCAGGCTTGGCTGTTCCACCCAAAGGGCCTCTAGTCACTCCACCCTCGCGAGGTTACAGGTGAGGCCAGGTGAGCTAGTGGCACAACTTTGCTCTGTGTCAGTGGCCCTTGCAGCTCCTATTCCTTGGACCCCGAAGCCCATGGTTTGGTTGCTGACAGCTGAGAGCATGCTCACCAAGTTGGGCATTGTCAGATAGCTGTGTGTCTGCCCATTGATATGGGAGATGGCCACTTATTAATCTACTCTTAGCAGACCATGGAGGGGGCATTGATGGTTTCATGGTAGGCTTCTCACCTTTAATGAGGATTCAGTTCCTGGCCAATGCACCACATACTCAGCCACTGCTCATCTGCCGATGGAGACCTGCATGTTGCCAGGGTGGGAGCACATTTCAGTGGGACTTCAGACAAAGGCAGTGGAGGAAGAAGCATCTGGTGATCTGCTTGCAAATTCCAGCAGGTGAGAACCTGAAGGACCAACAGTCTGACTCACCACCCACTCTGGGGGTGGCCCAGACCATGCAGATTTGGTTCTGTTGGGTACATCTGTCAGGGGCAGTGTATCACTGAGGAGGAAGGGGGGGGGCAGTGCAGACAGGATGTCATTTTCAGAGAAGTGACACCAGAATGACTATCTATAAATTGCTATGTCAGTTCTCAGCAGAAATTTATGGATTTTCATTTTTTAAAAAATCCCTGTAGCTAACTATAAGAAATAGGTGTGTGTTTGAAACACAAGTCAATATATTAATGAAAATGCAAAACCAAACAATTGCCACCCAGTCAACTCTAACTCATAACCACCCTGCGAAGGAGCTCGGTGGTGACAGGGCGGGTTATACAGCGGGGTGCTAACTGCCAGCTCAGCAGTTCAACATGATCCATGGGTCTGAGGGAGAAACATGAGGCTTTCTATTCTCAGACATCAATAGTCTCAGAAGCCCCCAGGGCAGTTCTACTCTGGGGGTCACTGAGTCATAAGCAGGACAAGGGGGCATCAATAAAACTTCTTGGGAAAATTTCATTCTCTTTTAATTTCATTTTCCATGAGCTTTCCGAAGCTCTCTTGTAAATCTACCAGGTGAGACTCTATGCTAATTTACTGCTTA
The DNA here is from genome assembly GCA_004026705.1 of Nesogale talazaci. Lineage (NCBI taxonomy): Eukaryota > Metazoa > Chordata > Mammalia > Afrosoricida > Tenrecidae > Nesogale > Nesogale talazaci. The sequence goes on along the minus strand of PVJH01001163.1, from coordinate 224,569 downwards.
AAGCTTCTGTTGTGCTCTGATTCCAGTTGTCTTTACTACCCGATGACACTCTGCTGCTTCAAATCCCAGAGTGTCCTCTGCATGTGCTACAAAAGCCTGTAGGATGTTTTCCTTGTGCCTGGTGGTTGTCTAGTTTCTGATTTCTTCATGTGTTCTGGTGTTTCAGCTACAACATTGTCACAGTGGATATCTGTGAACCTACAAGTATATCCATAACACTTTTGAGAATGAAGTATAGTAAGTGAAGGAAACAGAGGGGGTGTTAAAGAGGCTCCTGATCAGTTACTAATAATGCAACATAATATAATACAGTGTAGAAAGATCTCATGACACAATTTTGTTGTCAGTGTTCAGATAATCTAGGAAACATTCATGTAAGCAATTTACAACTAGAGTTATCACATATTATTCTATTATTAACTTAATGAACATAACTTAGGATTCTATATAGTGTGGTGTGGTGTGGTATGGTATGATATTCATGGGTAGGGTTGGGGTGAGAGGTGACACTATGCATTACTGCACTAGATGGCACCAACTCTAGTAATCTGTCTAGACAGTCAGTGACTGACTCAGTGACAACTAACAAACAACTAGCAATAAAAAGCAAGTCGTGTAGCCAGCACATTCCTAGACTCAGGGGAGGTCAGAGACCGACAAAGAATACAGAAACCTTTGATGGAAAAAAGACATGTGATCTCATGATTAGCCAAAATATGTGGGAATGGGTCATTCTCCCAGTTACGGAGCCACTCCTGATTTGCCAACTCACTAAACCTTTGTTCTACTTTGCTGACCAAGTAGTAAGAGGAAAAGGCTCTATTTTCCGTGATAAATAGCACCTTACTCTAAGGCCGGGTGTTCTGGAACATAGATCAAGTTGTCAAACAGCTGTAAGAACTGTTCCACCCTCAGTGAAAACCATAAGTTCATGCTGTACTCAACAGTGGTATAAATCTGAATTTGCAACTACTCTGTGCAGTCTCAAAATATGTTCTTTTAAAATTTTCGCTTTGACTTTTTCTGAAGAACCAAAGTGATATGGGGAGGAAAGTCAGATTATGAGTAAAAGTGGAAATGAATTTCCAGTAGATTTTATTCTTTGACTTAGTCAGGGTCTTCTTAGCACCACAAATCAGGTACCTGTTCCTTGACATGTTCATTTTGGAGAATGAGGTATGGAAAGGAGGTTTCTTGGTTATTTGTTTTTAATCATTTTATTGGGAGCACATACAACCTTTATCACTATCCATACATAGATGCATTGTGTCAAGCACATTTATACATCTGTTGCCATCATCATTCTTAAAACTTTTTTTCTACTTGAGCCCATTTTTTATTTCTCTCCCTCCCTCACACTCCCTCCCTTATGCGTTCATGATAATTTATAAAACTAATTTTTGTCATGTCTTACACTGACAAATGTCTCCCTTCACCCACTTTTGTGTTGTCTGTTCCCCTATGAGGGGGTTATATGTACATTATTATGATTGGTTTCCCCTTTCTGCCCTACCTCCCCTTAATCTCCTGGTATCTCTACTCTCATTATTGGTCCTGAAGGGTTTATCTGTCCTGAATTTCCTGGGTTTCCAGCTCTTATCTGTACCCATGTACATGCTTTGGTCTAGCCAGATTTGTAAGGTAGAATTAGGGGTATGATAATGCTGGGGAGGAAGCATTAAAGAACTAGAGGCAAGTTGTATGCTTCATTGGGGTTATACTGCTCTCTGATTGGCTCATCTCTTCCTGGTGACCCTTCTGTAAGGAGATAGCCAGTTGTCTACAGATGGGCTTTGGGTCTCCACTCTGAACTCCTCCTCATTCACATTGATAAGACTTTTTGTTCTAGGTCTTTGATATCTGACACTTGATCCTGTTGTCACTGCATGATCACACAGGCTGGTGTGCTTCTTCCATGTAGATTTTGTTCCTTCTCAGCTGGATGGCTGCTTGTTTATCTTCAAGTCTTCAAGACCCCCAGATGCTGTATCTTTTGATAGCCAGTCACCATCAGTTTTCTTCACTACGTCTGCTTATGTACCCATCTTGTCTTCAGTGATTGTGCCTGGAAGGCAAGCATGACAGAATGCCAGGTTATTAGAACAAAATGTTCTTGCATTGAGAGAGGATTTGAGTTGAAGCACAATGCCCATCTGCTACCTTAATACTTAACATATAAATATATGTACATAGATCTATTTCCCTGTCATTATACATAAATATATTAACATATGTACATGCCTGTATTTAGACCTCTATGAATGCCCTTTGCTTCCTAGTTCTTTCTTCTATTTCCTTTTACTTTCCTCTTGTCTCATTATCATGCACAGCCTTCATTCAAGTTTCAGTAGTTCCTCTTGTTACTTTGTACTTGATCAAGTCCTACCTGCCATCCTACTGCCTCCTCACCATCAATTTTAGATCACTTGTTGTTTCCTTGTCCATTGGTTTGTTAACACCACTTCCTTTCCCCCACCTCCCTCTCTCCCATGTTCCCCACTCCTCATTCAGAACTTTCAGTCCCCACTGTTTTCTCCTCCAGATTGTTTATACCACCTATCTTACCTAGATAGAAATACAGAGACAATCAAAAGCACACACACACACACACACACAAAAGACCACACACACACACACACACACACACACACACACACACACACAAAGAGCAAAACAAAGCAAACAAACCAAACAAAAACCAGGGACCACAAAAGAAAAACCTAAGAATAGTTCCAGGTCTACTTGTTGACCTTAAGGAGTGCTTTCCAGTCGAGTCTGATGGGGTGCCACACTGTGGTGCCAAAAGTTTATTTTTGGTATTTCCGGGGTCTTCATGGCTTTGTTCCCCTTGTTGCTCTATTGTATGCCCTTAGACACCCCCTCCCCCCAGTGTGGTGGAATCAGAATGGACACAGTTCCCACACTGTGCTTCCAATGTTGTCCCTCTAGCACTGTGGGTCAGTGAGGGACATCATGTCTACTGGTGGAGCCAGTCATATGATCCTCTCTACATTTGTTGCTCTAAGCATGAATATCTTCCTTGGGGCTTGTTCCACTCTCTCTCCTACCCTCTTCATTTGCTCCTGTATGCTCTGATCAAACACACCCCTCTCTCTGAGCTATAGCTTCAATGCTGTCCTCTGAAGTGCATTATTTCTGGGGTGGGGGGTGGGTGGGTGGACCACGTTGTTGAAATTGGGGCTGTGCCCACAATCTCTATAGATTCCTTGCTTCATACCGGTATGTTGCATTCATGTCTTGGTACACTGGGTTCAAGTCTGGTCCCTCTCTCCCTCTTCTGTGGAGATATAAACAACACACTTTCCTTGAGTGTGTTATTGCCCTGTTCCCCTGATATAAAAGTAGATTTCCAAAGTTCAGCCTGATCTCCTATTTCCAAGCCCATACTCTTCGCTTTCCAAGCCCATACTCTTTACAAGAGTAAACTTGTTCCCCATCTGTCCTCAGTCAAACCCTTCAGCTGGCTCCTGGCATTCCTTTCTACAACCTTAAGGAAGTGATTCCATCATTTATCAGCAGAAGCAGCTATAACTTATTTGCTGCTTGTTTAGGTCTGGCACAGTCTTAAACACATTTTATAGATTTTCTCAACTATACCTACTGCTCAGATTAAATTATTGGGGTGAGTATTATGACTACCACCACCCATGCCAATGATGCCAAACAGGCACAGAATGAAGAAATCACTCTCAGTCTGTCAGCTCATCCATGGCTGAGAGTCTGCCTGGCCCTCAGTTCTCTGTTCTTCTAACTCTCTTCCTGCCTTGCTTCATGCTTGCCTCTCCACAGCCAGAAATGTTCGAGCATCTTCTTAGAAGAAATAAAGAAAAGGGCTACCACCCTCATCTTATTCTGTTCATTCTATTCCAGTTGCTGCCACCTAAATATCCTGCCCTTCAATACCAAGCAAGTACTGAGCTGTGTGGAAAGCATGCCTGTTTCCCCTCATTCACGCCAAAAAGATGTGGATGGAAGCTTAAAAAATTGGCCTTGTTGGTTCCCATGTGGTTCCCATTGTCAGGGGTGGACATGCGAGCCAGATTTTTCACCCCACATGCTGATGTATAAACTTTTAAATATTGAGATAGACTAATGGATTAATCCAACCTAAAGAAGTAAATAACAAACAAATAAGATTCTTTTTGGCAAACAAAATCAAACTCTCAAGACATGGTTTTCATTCTGTCTTACTTTCTCACTTCAGCTACAATCTGACTTTAACTTCCGGAAACCTCTCTATCCAAGTCAGCAGTCACTCTCTAGCCACCAGGGCAATGATGGTTGACTTGGGCAACCAGGGTGACTTGCTCTGTCATTGACATTTGCCTGATCTCCTTGAGTTGTTCGTTCCTGGGCTTCCCTGGAATTCATTGGTCTCATTCTTTCATTTCTCTAAGAACCCTTTTTGAGACTCCTTTGTGATGTTTTTCCTTCTCCCACTGCCTCCTGAAGTGACTGTGTGAACCCAGGTTTCCTGACTCTCAGAAAGGTTTCAAACCACAGATTTAGTGCTCATACGTTGCATGTGATTTTTTTTCGTATAAAAACAACTCATCATATAGGGTCAATCAAAAAGAAACCAACAACAACACCATAAATGAGTTCCTATAAAGTCAAATGTAGTTCACGATAAATCCATAAATATCAGAGCAGAACTGTGCTCCCAAAGGTTTCAAGGTTTTTCAGAAGTATACTGACCTTCCTTCCAAGTTGCCTCTTGGTGAACTCCAACCTCTGCCCTTTCACTTAGCAGCTCAGCCCTACTCCCCAAGCAACTCCAGCTAAAACCAGAGTCTGTTGATTTGCAAGAAGGTGGCAAACAGCAGAAGGAGCAGCTCCTACTGAATCTCATCCTCCCTCTCAGTTGCACATTCACTGGGGCTGATGGAGGGAGCATCTCTCCTGGAGTTTTTGGAAGCATTTTCTCCCAAGTTGACTGCAAGGATTCCAGAGCCATTCGAAGTACTTGGAGGTCCTACATGAGAGAGTGCCTAAGTGTGGTGGCAGATTTATTACCTCACTGATGTCCTCGCATTGTACCTCCCAGAACCGAGGGTCCACCTGAGCTCATTGCAAAGGCTTCTGGCTTCCTCCAGAGCTTGTGTCCATCTCTAGCCCATACTCACATCTAACTTGCATTCCATTCACAGGCTCTGTGATGTCCCAACCTCACCTTCTCATGCATACTAATGCGCTGTATTCTGTTTCTCACTACTGTAATCTCTCTGGAAAAAACTGCAGTGGCAGATAGGATGGAGAGTCACTGTGTGCAACTGGTATCAATGTCAAAACAAGGAAAAATCCCTAGGTTGTGTTCAGAACAACTGGATTTCTTTCCTGCCTCTACCACTGACTGGCTATGTGACCTTAGGCAAGTCCCTAAATATCTCTGGGCTTTGGCATCTTTTTCCATAAAGTGGAGCACTATGATTTTGATGGCAGTACTAGTACTACATCCATAACCATGTAAAATGAATGTGGGCATTGCCCTCATTATTATCATGATTGTTTCCTGTTCTGTAAATGAGCAGACCATTGTTATAGCATGATAGACTGCCTGTCACTATGATGTTGAGAGTTATGCCACTACCTCAAATGCCAGCAGATCAGTCATTGTGATGGGTTTGAGCAGAAACTTCAGACGAAGGCAGACCTGGTGATCTGCTTCTGAACATCCGCCATGGAAAACCTTATGGGTCATGGTAGATTGTTGGAGGACAGCCATGCTTGGTAAGGAAAAGGCTAGAGATGGGGATGGAGACCCTCAGTGACGTATAGACTGGCACAACAGCCACATCACTGGACTTAGACATGCTGATGATTGTAAGAATGACCTGGGTAACACTTCATTCTGTCATTCATAGACCACCATGACTCAAACTGTCTACCTGAAGGACCAGAGCTTTTCAAGGTTGACAGCATGAAGAGTGACCACTCACATATTGGTTGTAAGGGAAAATATGTCAGTTCTGATAAATATGGATTATAGTTATCATAGGTTATTATCAATGCCCTGGTGATTTGGTTTGGTTTTTAAGCATCTCATAGAGGTTTTGTAGGAAGAGAGTTGCCATTACTATCCAGCATAGGCTATCGGTTAAACAAGCAGGATTTTGTTTGTTAACCTTGTACCCTGTTCTGTTCCTTTTAGCTTCTTTCCTTACATTCCCTAGTCCCCTGCTGAATGCTTGCAGAGTCTGATAGCAGCGGGTGAGGCTCAGCCTTTACCACATGCTCATCTGTTCCAGCTCATCCTACTTTCACACTGACTTCTTTGGACACCATTGGCCTATGAGTGTACCCCCACTGGGAAGCCAATAACTGGCAGGTTCAGGGTGGAAACCTGGACCCATGGAGAAAAAATGCCCACATTGAGGAGCTCAGCTATTGTAGGAAGGGAAGTACTGGTGGCACCTCTTGTACTTTAATCGTGGTGAGGAAAAGCAAGTGCTTCTTGGATTCTGCAGGCTGATCCTGAAGGTGGGAGAGGTTCTGGTTATGACTGTCTCATGATCACCATCAATATCCTCTTCACTCACAGGGTTTCCAAAGCCACCCATTGAGTGTCTGCTTACCATGCAAAAAAGCAGCTATGACTTACAACCATGCACCACAGGCTGAATGACAGAGGCAATGCACAGAGGTGGCCTCCTCTGAGTGGTTCTAATTCTTTGGGTAGTCAAACTGTATCCCTAAATGTAGATAAAATCACCTTCCTGATCGTGGCCATATCTGTACTCCTCATGATTATAGATTGAATTGTGCCCCCCTCACATCCATGTCAACTTAGCTAGACCATGGTTCTCACTATGATGAAATCTCCTTTATTGTGTGGTCTGATGCAACTATCCCAGGCGTTGTAGGTCCTAACCTCTATGAATGAATGAGATAGGATTAGTGACAGTCATGCTTTCTATAGGACTAGGTTGTATCTTGAGCCAATCTCTTGTGAGATATAAAAGAAATTGACTTACCGTGTAGATCAGAGGGACCTTGGTGCTACCAAGGAAGAAGAACTAGAGGTAGAGCAGAACCTTCTGGATCCAAAAGATAGAAAGAGAAAGCCTTCTGCAGGAGATAGTATTCTGTATCCTTCTAAACTGTGAGAGAATAAACATATGTTTGTTAAAGTTATCCACTTTGAATATTTAGGAAGTAGCAGTGCTAGATAACAAAGACACTGGTATATCGTGTTTTTTAGACCAAAAGACACACCCAGTTTTTAGAGCAGAAAAAACAAGAAAAAAATATTCTGAACCAAATAGTAGCAATATACTAAAATATTTATTGAAATAAAGCAAAATACAGTAATATTTAACAGTGTAAGCTCAACAGTGGTGTTAAGAACCATCATCACTTTCATTAACAAATGTGGAAAGACTAGAGGCTCAAGCACTTTTCTAGTTTTCTGGAAACCCTAAAAACTCCTCATCACTAGTGCCAGAATTTATGAAGCTCTGTTGCTCACAATCATTTATTCGTTTCATATTCTGGTGGCATTTTTGTGCAATTCTAGTTTTGGCGCACATAGCAAGGTCGCTTCGCCTCATAAATCTGTAGCCCCATGATGGTGAGCCAGTAAAATCCTTAATACCTTTTTCTACAGTAACGCATTTGGCTTCATAGATGATCATTTTTGGAGAAACTGAGAAGCCCATATTCTGGTGACGTGTGATTCAGTATTTCATGTCCACTTCTAACTTTGGCCATTTTTCAGCGTTCCCACAAAAAGTGTGCTTACTCGTATCAAGTTTTTGCAGCGGATGCTCCTGTTTTATCCACTCTCATCATTTTTTCAGTTGGAGGTGACCCAAAATGTCTCTCGGCTGCTGCTTCCATGTTCTTCGTCTGGGACCAGAGGTCAGCTCCCAACCCCCGCAGCTCTGCCTGTTTCCGTGTTCTTTTGCGTATTTTACTACCTCCGGTTTAAAGAGAATTTTATAGGCTGATCTTTCCGTTTTTTGACATTTTGTATCATTCGAGAAATGGTAGTTTTCTGAGGAACTAGAGCAGTGAAAGAACTGTCAGTTGTTCTGAGAGACATATGACCACATCAGTAGTGCGACTTACGGTAACTCAAACCGCTTGGTATTACTATGAAAGGGCACCAACCCTTTGGGCTTTTCATGGCAAGAAAGACTCTAAGTCTCTCAGCTACCATGACGGGCTCTTTGTCTGCCTGTCAGGACACGGTTTTGCATGACATAGTCCCGGCCAGGACGTTCCCTGGTTCTGTATCTAGCTGACTCCCGTCTCAATGTTCTCATCCTGTCAGTGTCAGACACACACAGGGGAGGTGTGTGCTGTGCCCATCATGTGACCTGACTGACATTGAGACTCCAGGAGGCGGACTTCCCCCAAACACACAGCAATCCGCAGCCTGCAACAGCAGCAGACAGTCAGCAGGAACCTGGGATCATAAACAAATGCTCTGGGGTACGACGCCTTCTAGGGTGCCACACGCTCTCATTCCCCCCCCACCTTTTGGGGGGGGGTACATCTTATGGCCCGACAATTTTTAAATATGTTTCTTAAAATAAATTCATTTCTTAAACATAGCTTACTTTAAAAGAGAGGGCCCTTCTGCCACTGTCACAAAACAAGTTTCTCCTGGACACTGCCACTCCTGTATTCAAGGCTCTTGAAATGAAAACGTGGGGAGCCCATGTGAACTCACATCTCACTAAGGGTCAAGACCAGCAGACGCACCCTGTTGAGCCCTGTCAACCTTGACCAACCCTCTGACCACTCACAGATCCATGAAAAGTAATTTATTTAGAGGTTATTTAGAGTTAGTAAATGTTAAGGATGCTGTAGATATCACCATTATGCTATTAACATATCCTAATTATATATTCAAGGAAACTAACTTGGTGAAGAGAAGAAACTCTAAGCAGGTTCCCAAGCCATCTGTGTGTGAGCTTTTGCACCTTCAGAGTGGGGATAACACTAGTGTCTACCACAAAGGGGTGGCTACTTTCTAATGTGCATTTAAAATCATCTGACTAATAACGTAAGATGTATTTATCCACGTTGTGGCCACAGCTGCCCTGAGAGCAGAAGAGCTCAATGATGCCTGGATGCTACTACTTGCCATTCCAGCTACGGACACAAGAAAGAGTCTCAGATGGAATGAAAGAAAGACGTAGAACAAAACTCAAACACATAATAAAGCCAGACTTACTGGACCGGGAGAGCCTATCACAGGTTCTCAAATTCATTTGGCCCACTGCTCCTTTTTTCAGAAAACAAAACAACAAAACTCGGCATTCCACTGGCAATTAAAAAATTTTGTACTACCGTCCGTACTCTAGGGTAAAGCAGAAAGCAAATGTTTTGAGACTGATGAGGACAACACATGTAAAAATGTGCTTGACGTACAATGGATGGATGTATGGATTGTGATAAGAGCTGATAAGAAGATTCAAAAAGAAGAAAAGGACCAGCTACAGAATTGTAGGACTGGTGTACCTCTTAATTTTAAAGTGAATTTTTTAAAAAAAGAGCAAAAAAGTAAAAAACATGGTTGCTATTTATCTAGACTTTTAACATGATGTAATTTGAAACGAATGAATTTCTACCCTGTGAAATATGAATACATGCATTTATTGCCCTGGGCTGTTTCTTATGAAAATATATTTTAATTTGGAAACATCCCCCCCCCAAAAAAAATGGGCTCTGCTAGCAATCTAAACCATTGAGAAATTCTGCTTTTGATAAGATAGATTCTGGGTTACCACATTATTTGCCTAATTGCAATTTTGTGCTTTACCCTAAAGCTCCCTCCACAAAAAGTGTGGCCATAGAGCCAATCTCAACGCATGCTGGCCTCCTTTATGTTCATGCAGAACTGTGCCGTGTAGGGTTTGCCTTGACTGACTTTTCAGAAGGAGATCTCCAGACCTTTACCCTGGGTCTCTATCCTTTCAGAGAGCAGGGCACATCAACTGTACTCCCAGGGATATCTCAAGCTTCTAAACTATACAAATACTGTAAAAATGAGATGGTCACCGGGCTTCGAAAAACCCAAACACGAAACATAAAGGAAGATGTCAAGGGGGCGGAATACTGACAGCTTCTGAATGTACATATTTAAGATGTACTAATAATACTCAAATGCTGTGATTGCTATGGAGCAAATAGATTTTAACTCTTTTCCACACATGCTTGTTTTTGTTGTGCTACTGTTTTACTGCATTTGGGGTGAAAGTATATACAGCAAATTGGACTCCCACTTCACAATTTCTACACATATTGCTTAGTAACCTTGGTTACATTTCCCACCTTGTTTGCACATTCTTCACATTCTCCTTATTTCCATTCTAGTTGTTTTGTTTCCATTATCCTTGCTTCTCTGCGTGCTGGCCTTCTCATCTTTTTTTGAGAGTAGATGTTGACCTTTTGGTCTTGAACAGATTATGGTGAGTGCTTATATTAGACAATTTAAAAAGTGCATGGAAAAAATGAAATTGAGACATAATGGATTTTTGTCCTCCCCTGAACTTCTTGGAGTCCCTTCATGTGTATATACTGCAATATACATATGAGCCTATCTACATCTATATGAGTCTATCAACATACCTCAAATGTGCTAGTCTTAATTTAATGAGCCAATCTCTTACTTAACTAAAAGGATGACCTTCAGGATAAGTTTCAATTCAAAGTTTAAAGTGCAACTTCATGCAATCCATCCTGTAGGTCCCATAGGTCTCTACCAGTCCCATAAGTCTTGCCTTTTGCGGGTGGGATTATGAGTTTCATTCCATGCATCTCTCATTTTATCTGGGACCATCCCATCTGTTGTGGTTTTTGTTCAAAACAGTTGGTAGTGATAGTTGGGTATCAGTTAGTTCTTCTGATTTCTAGATAGGTGAGGGCGAGGTTTGTAAAGGCAATCTATCCTAGGGACTGATTTCTTCTTCAAGCACAAACCTTTAAGAGCCCTATGGCAGTCATGTGCTTATGTTAATTTCATGATTGAGATGCAGGGGTGGAGTCTAGTCTGTTAATCTGGAGATAGCCATTGAGTAGCCAAGGAGTAACCATGTGTGGGTACGGCTTTCTCCTGATACGTCTGGGAAATCTCGTAGTACTTCCCTTGTGAAGGTGAGAAGCTATCTTCCTAGTTGTTGGGAGTTAGTTCTCAGAGACGATGAATCATGGACAAGACAAGATGGCAGCGTCCGCCGACGAAGAGACCATATGACTTTGCCCTGATGGACCCAGACCTTTGAAGCTAGGGCGGCCACATGGAGACCTCTGCCAGCGATGAGTTACTTCTGTTGTTGATGGACCCTGAGCCCTGGAATTGTGTAGCCATGTGGAGACCCCTTACAGCGCCGGGATTCTGCACCCACTGACCTGTGACTTCGTGAGTGGTAAGGAGACTTTATAGACTGATTTGGGGCATATGGGTTAATATCAGACTTATGACTTTGTACCGGACTGGGCTTAGTGTCCTGTTCCTCTTGTATATAAACCTTTTCCTTAAATCTATATGCGTGTCTATGAAATCTATTCCTCTAGCCTACCCAGACTAACCCAAGCCCCCTAAAAAGGAAAATAGGATCCCAACATATATTTATGAGGAAGAGATGTGTCTACCAGGACAAATGAAAATGTTTCTGAGAAATATTAAGTTGTTTTCAAAATGTATGTAAAGTAAAATAGACGAAGACATTTGGATGAAGTAATGACAAAGGTGTCATTCCCTAAAGTCCATTGAATTCCTTAGTAGAATATTAGGTTCAGATGATTAAGCAAGGATGATGTCTGAGCTCCACCACAGTCTGAAGGCCAACGTCTGTACTTTCTAATTCTGGCTCTGCTGTGAAATCCCTGCAGGACTCTGCACATCAGCTCATCAAAAAACACAAATAAAGGTTTTCCTGAGCTAACTACAAAAATGAGTTCTTAAAATGGTTTTATTGTCGTAAAAAGATATACAGGGCAACAGATTTTATGTGTTTAATTCAGTACTTTTGGTGACTGAATGTGGTGCAAACATCACCACTGTTCGTTTCTAAAGTATTCCATCCTATTAACAGAAACACAGCTCTCTCTTAACCTATGACTCCCTCCTTCCCTCCCCTTCCCGTCCCCCCCCTGCAAACTACCCAGATGGTTGAGTCTCTATACATTTGCCTATTTCACCTAGGTCAGATCACACAAAGGAACCTTGGTAGCATCGTGGGTTATGCAGTGGACTGCTAACCCCAAGATGAGCAGCTTAAACCCATCAACTGAGAGAGGGAGATGTTCCCTCCCCTTCAAGAGTTGCTGTCTTAGAAGTCCACAGAGCAGTTCTACCCTGTCCTGTAAGGTCCCTGTGAGTTGGGGTCGATTTGATTGCAGTCAGTGAATGAGGGAGTGAGAAGATCATCTAACACCTCTTTGGGGTGGGATAATAGTCCATGACTTGAGGTCCTATATCTGATTTATCCTTTAATCTGGTGGTGGACAGTCAGGTACCTTTCATCCTTCTTGGTCAGTGATGAACGGTGTCGCAGCAAGCATCAGTGTACACATTTCTGTTTGCGTTCCCACTTCCCGTTCTTTAAGTTTTTAGAGAAAGTTCACTGTTTGTTTGGTTTTTTTTTTTTTCACTCCTTTTTCCAACAAACTTCTTGAAGCCCTTTCGAACCTAGAATTGGGAGTACTGGGTCAGACGACAGAACCATTTGGCATTCTTATGACCCATGGTTTCTCCATATTCCTGCCCACCTCTTATTTTCAGGCTTCATTTTTTTTTATCACAGCCATTCTACGAGGAGGGGAGTCATATCTCATTTTGGTTTTGATCTGCATCACCCTAACGACGAATGAATGGCAAGATGGTTATGAATAGTAAAAATTATTATGAAGAGATACTACTGACATAGGGAGAGATTTTTAACGTACAGTCTTATCACTAACAAAGACTTGCATCCAATTGTCTTGTATGACAGGTGAAGAAGTGGCTGCACAAAAAGGCTAGGAGATGTCCCCAGGGTCGCACATTAAGTAAGTGCTGGATGGAGGTTAAGAGACAGGCTCCCTTGGTGCCATTCCAAGTCACTTTCCCCCCTTGAGGAAAAAAGGGGAGGAGAAGTACACAACTGAATGCACAAGTCACAGCTAAGGTAAGGTTATATCTGAAAATAATATGGTCAGGAGAATAAATATCCATGTCATTTTTTTCTTGTGAAAAGTTGGACTTTTCCCCTTTTCTTTTTTTAAAATCCTTTTTATCAGAGGGGCCAGCCTCTGATATACTCACAGCAAGGGTTCAACAGGCAGTTGTGCAGCAATAATTATTATTTATTATAATAATGATAGAGATCATAACAGAAAGAAAGAAACGATAAGAGTCAGACATACATAACATCAGGGTAATGTGCTCACCTCCAACTCATATGGTGGTCCACACGGAGAGGGAGAGCGAACACTAATTTTCCCCGTTTAAGTAGCCTAACAGGGCACACATAAGTTCCATAGTCACCAGTCAGGACATGCCGTAAGCGGGGGCTGTCTTAAGGGCTATAAGATGATAATGGTTTAGGGATGACTCATGACTAAGAGGAGAGGGATGTGCTAAGGAAAGACTTCAGACTCCTGGGGTTAGGGGCACAGGTATATATTGTTAGGGGTCACTGACAATGACTATTGAACCCTACACATAGGCCTCAAGGCAAGCAGATCATTATCCTAACTTGAGTTATGCAAAGCCCTCAGATAACTGGGAGCATCAGGGAGATTAGCTATCTTATTCAGCCTCACCATGAGTCAGAGAGAGACCTCATAAAATTGGGAGTTTCAGTGAGAATGGCTAGCTTAACTAGCACACTAAATGTTGGTAAATTGCTTGCTTAATATTTTGGAGTATGTGATGTGAAAAAGTCCCATCTTCATCCCACACTTTTTAACCCAGCGATTCTCAACCTGTGGGTTGAGACTGCTTTGGGAGTTGAACGACCCTTTCACAGGGGTTGCCCAATTCATAACAGTAGCAAAATTATAGCTATGAAGTAGCAGTGAAAATAATTTTATGGTCATCACAATATGAGGAACTGTATTAAAGGGAACATTAGGAAGGTTGAGAACCACTGTTTTAATCATTTTATTAGGGGCTCATACATCTTATCATAACCCATCCATCTATTGTATCAAGCACACTTACATTTGCTGCCATCATCATTCTCAAGACATTTTCTTTTTACTCATTATCAGCTCCTCACTTTCCCCTCCCCCTCTGCTCCCTTCCCCAGGAACCCTTGATAATTTTTAATTTTTTTCCATGCCTTACACTGACTGATGTCTCTCTTCATCCATTTTTCTGTTGTCTGATCCCCAAGGATATGGAAATTCTCTTGATCAGTTCCCTCTTTCTCCCCCCACCTTCCCTTATGCTCTTGGTATCTCTACTCTCATTAATGGTCCTGAGGGCTTTATCCATCCTGGATTTCTGTGTTTCCAGCTCTTATCTGCACTCATGTACATGCTCTGGGTCTAGCCAGATTTCTAAGTTAGAATTGGGGTTATGATAGTGGTGGGGAGGAAGCATAAAAGAATAAAATGGGTGCATAGCAAATGTGGTGAAGAAAGCTAATGGTCTCCAACTATCAAAAGATATGACACCTGGGTCATAAAGCCTTGAAGATAAATAAGCGACCATCTAGCTGAAATGCAACAGTGTCCGCATGGAAGAAACACACCAGCCTGTGTGATCATGAGGTGTCAGGTATCAGACATCAAAGACCCAGAACAAAAAAGCATATCAATGTGAAAGAGGGAGAGTTCAGAGTGGAGACCCAAAGTCCATCTGTAAACAATTGGACATCCCCTTGCAGAAGGGTCAGAGGAAGAGATGAGTCAGTGTGCAGTATAGCACCAATACAACTTTCCTTTAGTTCTTTAATGTTTCCTCCTCCCCCCACCACCACTATCATGACCTCAATTCTACCTGAAAAATCTGGATAGACCCTTTTCTTTGTTTGATAAGGGTTTAACGGCAAGGCAAATAGAGTAGATTAAACAGGCAACGTGATAATAGTAGTCAGAATGAATATTAAATACTTTGTCGATTAGTAATAGTCATAGTAGTCCAATATTTGTGCTGTGAACTGCTCCATAGGGTTTTCTTGGCTACAGTCTTTACAGAAGGTGATCTCCAGGCATTTCTTCCTGGGCACTGCTGGGTGAGAGAGTTGAGGCCACCAATCTTGAGATTAGCAGTCTAGTGCAAACCGCTTTTCACTACTTGGGAACATAATAGTTAACAAGGGGTACTATACATCCTGGACCAGGTAGTGGGCTCATGACCTCCCTTCACCCTCTCAGGTCCTCTCCAAGATCAAACCTATTCTTTTTTGTTTGTTTGTTTTTGTTTTGGGGGGGCATCAGGGCTCTCTGGTGGTGGGAGTAGGAGGCCCAACCCCACTGCTAGAATTGAACCTCCGTCCCAGTGGGCTGCAGTCCCACTCACAGCCACTATACCACCGGGGCTCAGCCGTAAACCTATTCTAAAACACGATCTTCACAGTAAGAAAACTGAGTTTATGAGATTTCTCCAATGAAATGGCCGGTGTGTGTGGTGGAAGCTTGATGGGCTCAATTCTGTTAATCTCACTTTGAGGCATTAAAAAGTAAAGTCAGAAGACTCTCTAGAAGCCAGGATGGCAAGCCTTTGGGCACGTTATTAGAGACCAGTCCCTGATAAAGGAAATCATGCTTGGTAAAGGTGAGGGTGAGTGAAAAAGAGGGAAAGCCTAGACAAGGTGGGCTGGCACAGTGGCTGCCACAATGCGTTCAAACAATTGTGAGGATGCTGTAGGTCTTGGCGGTATTTCATTCTTGTGCAGATGGTCACTAGGGGTCAGAACAGACTCGATGGCCCCTAAAAGCGGTGGGGTCTCAAAGCCTGTCATGTCAAAAGAACTGAAGGATGGCTTTCTGCATGCTGCTTGCTAAGTGTACTGCATGCATAGACCCGTCTAATCCTGTCAGCGACCAGAAGACCTAGATTCTGAGGCACCGTCAGATTTGTTGTATGGATTTGGAAAGTGAGATCAGAGATCAAGTACGTTGACAGAGATGGAGCCAAGATCCGATGCTTGCTCTGTTTCCTTCTGTGGGTATGCTGCTATCAACCATGCCTCCAGTCCCTCAGTGTTTCATCTGTCCAACGGGGTCAAAACAGCCATCAGGAGGTTTGGGAGAGAGTGGCGCAGTGCAAGTCACTAAAAGTGCTTCCTAAATGCTGTTTCCTGGCAGGCCACTCCTGCGGCGGTGGTCCTTAGTAACCCTTGAGGTCTGGAATGGCTCCGTCCTCAGTCAAACAGTAGGCGGGTTTAGATGGGGACAACAGCACAAGGTGGAAAGCACACCCTAAATAATCAACCATGTGAGATACAGAGGGAAAGAAGGCGTCTCTGAGGGCGAAGTCCAGGAGGGTGAGGAGAGAAGGAGGAAGGGTACAGAAAACACAGGGAAGAAGAAGTGGACTAAGTGATGCCATGTGGTGGGGATTGCCAATCAATGACCTGGAACATAATGTGTGTGAACTGTTTGTAGGGGAAACCGATCTTTTCTGCAAGAAAATTCCCAACAAAAAAGTGTTCTTAAAAAGACAAACAAGCTGAGCCCCAGTGGTGTAGTGGTTGTGCGCAGGACTGAGGCCCACTGGGTTGGAGGTTCAAATCCAGCAGCAGCTCTCTAGGAGCAAGGCTGGGCCTCCTACTCCTACCACCAGGGCAGTGATTATCTCCCCACCCCACCCCCGCAAAAAAAGACAAATGAATAGCCAGGGTGCCCTGAAAGAAAACTATTTTGTGAGAAGATAAGACAAAGAGGGAGGTTGGATTTGAACCCTAGCACCTAAAACTTGACGATTTCCTAGGACTAGTTCCAACCACCCCAACCCCCCAAAAATTATAAATTCTGGAGTCCAGGATTCCAGTTTGGGAATTTTCCTTGCCGTTTTCCGTCTGCATGTGTTACTAAAATATGCATGAAGCTCTGCGATGCAAATTCAGCTTTCTTATGAAAACCATCACCAGCTAAGACACTTTGCAAGATTGATGAAGAGAAGAGTTAAAACTCAAACCAGCACGCTGGCTCCCCAAGGAGTGTTTCTGTTGACCTTGGGACTCTGAAAAGAAAATAATTAAAGCAAGGCCTGCCTGAGTCTAAGGTTCATACTAAGATTTATGGACAGAAACCAAAATCCCTCAGCCCGGCTGCCGCTGTGTAAGTGCTCCTTCGTCCCTGACCTCCACAATGGAAAATCTGAGTCGGAGGCAGGCGGACAGGGCTCAGAGTGTCCCGGCAGCTTGGCGGCTGCCTCAGAGGAGCAAGAAGCTGTGCTCTTGCAAAAGCACATTGAGTCCTTGGTATACTCTCCTGAGTGGTGCAGTGGTGAGGCCCTCGATGACCCAGCTCCAAGGTTGGCAGTTAGATCCCCCTCGGAAGCACCTGATACCATCCATCTGGTCAAGGTCACACCGCCGGGAGAACCCCCTGGGAACAGCTGTGCTCGGCTCATGTTGGCATGAGTTAGAATGGGCTCCACAGTGCCCACTACAGCTTGTGAGTGGGATGACGTGGTCAAGGTGGGAGGGAAAGAGACCTGAGGGCCAACAAGTCGTTCTAATACTTCGTGTGTCTCTCTGTGGATCAACGCAAAACAGTCTTCTTCTGGTCTTAACCCAAACCACAGGTTTCTCTCCCCTCCCCTGTCTCCGTCACATCAAAAGGAGCACTGGGAGTGTCGTGGGTACACTTTGGGTTGCTAACTTAAAGGTCAGTGGTTCGAAACCACTAGCTGCTCCTAAGGGAGAAAGACAAGGTTTGCTACTCACGTCAAGAGTTGTCTCAGAGAGGGTAACATCACACGTGGAGGAATGCATGGAAAGACTGGGCTACAGGACTGACCCCAACCAGAACCAGCCTGACCCCGCCCTCTCTGGAAGTGTGCGCCCCAGAGAGCAACTCTACACCTTGGAGTGGGGGAAAGGAACCAACCTACCATGCCCAGGCACATTCCCCCCACAGAGGGGTTGCAGGGGTGTGTGTGTGTGTGTGTGTGTGTGTGTGTGTGTGTGTGTGTGAATCAGATGCGGTAGAGCACTAATGTGTCATACACTATACCTCTGATCCCTGGAGACCTCTCACCCCCCAGTATCATGACCCTAGTGCCACCTCCCAATCTAGACTAGACAGGAACATATACATAGGTATAGACAAGAGATAAAACGCACAACACATGGAACCCTGGAACAGGGATGGGAATAGAGATACCAAAAGGGTAGGGAGAGGTGGGGAGAGAGGCGAGCATCGTTCACAATGAATGGCACATAACCACACACCCCCATCTATGGGGAAGAACAACAGAAACCAGAGGGAAAGGGAGGCAGCAGTCAGTCTGTGTGAGAGTTGAAGATAATTAATCAAGGGACCTTGAGCATTGAGAGGTGGGAGGGAGAGGGAAAAAGAAGAGGAACTGATCCCAAGGGCTCAGTGGAAAGTAAATGTCTAGAAAAGAATGATGGAATACCTGGACAAATGTGTCAGATACAATTAATGTATGGTTTGTAACAAGAGTCATAAGAGCCCCTAATAAAATGATTTTTTTTAAAAAAGTGTCATCACAGAATCCCACAGGGGACAGTTCTACCCTGCCCTTAGGGTCACTGTGAATCAGAGGGAGTCATCCACAGTGAGTCTGGCTTCTTTTGGGTTTTCACTAACACCTATACTCAGGCATACATGCTTGACTTTAGAAAAATCACACAGTTTGCCAAAAAGAGACCTCTGGAACATTTGTTGTTTCAGACAGCTCTCATTTCTTAGAATCAGTCCTAATCAAAGCCAACTGTGACTTCATGTCTTAAAACGGCACGGTGAAGGGCTTCCAAATGTGGTCTACAGGACATTCACACGGTACAAGGCAGAGAGCCTTCCCTCCACACAACAGCTGCAGAGTTTAATTCAGAGTTGACCTACAGCTTAGGTCGGATTGATTCTTTTCTTTTTTGGTGTTTTGTTTTGTCTCCTTTCTATTTAAAAAAAAAAATTGTTCTAGATAGCGTTGATGTGGTTACCGACACAAACAACCCAATCCCCCCGCTGAAAGACTTCCCACCAGGAATACAAAAATAAAGGTCTAGGGACACTCTGCTTCCTGGTCCTCTGGGCCTGGTTCCTCTGCAGCGTCTCCGCCCATGGATGTGTGCTCAGACATGTCCACACATGCATCCAGATGCCCCCAGCAACAGGAACATGTCCCCCCACAGCTGACATGCTTCTCTTTGAACAAAAAAGGAGGCAAGGGAAGCGCCGACATCAGCTCCCCACCCCTCCCCTCCTGACACTCCCTTCTGTCGCCTTGGCTCAGGGGTTTAGGTGGGAAGCTTAACTCCTTTCACAGATCTGAAAGTGGTTATCGATTGGCTCATTGAGCCAACTGGCAGGCAGAGCCACCGGGGGCTCAAAGAGGCACATTGAGAAAAGGAAAACACGTCTTTTTTTTTTAACCCAACTGGTGAGAGATTGAGATACAGATGATACAGAAGAAAGAACTTTTCTGCTTACTGTCTGGCCTGGGCTTTGAGCCCCAGGACTTCTTCTGCCCCCCACTCAACAGAACCCCACCTGGGATGTCAGGGGGTGGGGGGCTGCAGGGCTGGTGCTTCATGGCAGTGGAGAAATTGTCATGCCATGGCCTGGCCCAGCCACCTCTTAGCGTCCAGCAGCTGGCACCCCAGCAGAGTCAAAGAGAACTTGTCCCCTGTGTCCTAGACATCCTGGCAACCTTTGCCCGAGCCCTTCCATCCCAGCACCCTCTGCACCCTCGCTGCAAGCCTGCTGGGCCTGCCTCCCTAACCCAGCCCAGGTCCCTGCCTCAGCACGTGTCCCTCAGTCTGATGAGAGGACCTGCTCCTGGGTTTCTGACCTCGGTTGCTCTTCTCAGGTGGGATTTGTCGCTAAGGCCCTTGAGGCACCAACTTTGGTGTGGAGGCCGGGAGACCAGGCCTTGGTGGGCCAGCTGGCCTCAGGGCTTCCGAGGGAGCTGGGGCACAAAAGGACGAGGTAGGATTTGAATGTGTCCCTCTTGCCCAAAGTTCCTGAGCAAATACCGGTGGTGTTTCTAAAACAAGTAAGCACTTAGAAGTCCAAGGAAAGGAAAGTTGTTTTCAGGCTTAGGGTGGGAACCCAGAAAACAGAGCTCGAGAGAAATGTGCACAGGCCCATGGTTAACTTGGGTCATGGTCCTAAGGAGGTGGAGTGGAACTGGCACCGGCAAGGGGAAGCCAACACCGTGGGCCTGCTGCTGTTAGTGACCCGCCCTGGCAACCGTATGTAGAACAAGATGAAACAGAACCTGGTTCTGTGCTGTCTTTGTGATGGTGGGTATTTTGAGCCCACCGTCGCTGCTCATGAGTAATTGGAGGGCCTTCCAGTGTAAGGGGCTCACCCTGCAGGACCACAGCAGTCCATACGCTAGGGTGGTCCTCACGGTTTTCAGAAACAGATCGCCAGGCCTTTCTTTCTCACCTGCCTGCATTGGAAGTTTTGCTGAAACGGGTTCCCTTGCTGGTGCTTGAAGAAGTCAAGGCCACAGCTTCTCGCATGGGAGCAACATGAAGGCCACCCAGACAGGTGGTCGAAAAAAAAATCAAGCAAACAAAACAAATCAACCCATTTTCATCTCCAGGCGACCTCAATTCGAACTTCTGAGACTGTTAATTTTTATGGGAGTAGACAGCCTCAGTTTTCTCCCTCAGACTGGCTAGTGGGTGTGAACCAGTGGCCTTGTGATTAGCCGCCAACACCTATCACACAGCGCCACCAAGGCTCCCAATATAAGTTTGCCGTATCAAGCTGGCCCTCCTGCAGAACAGGTGGTGCTCGATCTTGCCTAAACTCTCTGAGGTGCCTGAGGCATTGCAGCTGAGCATGGCCATCTGGAAAGCAAAAAGGAGAGCATTTATACTTGGCTCCCACTGTCCCCGTTGATCAAGGGTAGGACTCACATTTTTTACTGGACATGCATGAGCGCCCAGCAGCTTTGCTGTGGGTGTCTCACGCCGAGACATCAGAGGAGTCCCAGGGCAGGAAAGGGGAGGTTCGCTGTAAACTGCATCCAACCCTGCATGAAACCTGTATGCGCAGGAAAGGCAGGGGCAGAAAATCAAGTGCAGGAGCTCTATCCATGTGCGCAAGGAGTGACTGCTACAAGGGTATTGTAAAAATGCCACTTTTAAAGAAACAAGTGCTTGAAATGCTCACGGTAATGTCCGTGAATGGCTGACCTTTGTCTCAGGAGCTCGTATCCACTGGCCGTCACCAAATAAGCTCTGCCTCAAACACCATTTGAGCCTCAATTATTTAGTGAGCCCCTTTTGGCGCCAGGCAGTATTCCCTCCAGGTACGAGGGCACACCGCCATGAACAAGACCACCAAAATCCCTGCTCTTAAGAAGATTATATTCTGATGGGCAAACGCAGATACTCTAAGATCGAGCAGGAATAAGGAACATGCCAGCGGGGGATGAGCTGGCTACAGCTGATCTTGCTCATCTGAAAGGTTAGACAGGTGGGCCCCTCGGCCTCTGTGAGTCAGCCCCATTTTCTATAAAATCCATTTCAATTGCTTAGTCAGACTGAGTGCATGAGGTGAAGGGTTTTCATCTGAAAAACTGTACCATGACTCATGTGAACATATGACACGTACTAGTATCACCGGGGTCTGCCCAGTGCATTGTGAGTCATCCTCAGTTCATTGCACTCCTCTGTACCTCCCAAACAGGCACACACAGGTGCTTGCAGACCCCAGGTATGCACACACATGCCAAAAGTCACTTCTCACTCACTGCCCCAAGTTGGTGCCCAATCAGAGTAACCCTATATGACAGGGTAGAACTATCCCTGTGGGTGTGGAAGTAGAACACACCTTGGTTTGAAACCGGTGGTTTCAAAACTACTGACCTTTGAGTTAGCAGCCCAGTATGTAACCACTACACCACCAAGGTGCCTACAAGCCCCCTCAACTTCCTGCAGTTTCTCAGATCCTCTCTGCTTCAAGACCTTTCCACCTCCTTAGCAAGGGTGGTCCCAGTCTTCACTGCCTGTTGCCCAGGCTCTGTGCTGACACACATAGTTTTGCTTTGTCCAACAGCCCCTTTTCCTCTCGTGCTTGGGAAAATCTACCTCTTGGTGACTTGGACCCTTTGGTCCTGGTTCAACCCTCTGGAAATGTAAAGGAGTCCCTCGTCATCCTCGTCATCGTCGCCGTCGTCACCTTTCACCTCCCAGCTGCCCTCTGGTCTTTGACTAGGCCTGCACTTCCTCCTCATCTCCTCTCCTGCCTACATTTCCCCAGTTCCTTCACTTTTTCATACTTCCAGGCTTCCTGACCCTTGTCATCCTGGTGAACTTGATCCATAGATGATTCATTTTTGTTTTTAAAATGTATTCGATTAGGGGTAGGGGAACAAAAGAAAAATAGATAAGTAATGTATTCAAAACTGAACACAGTATTTTCTAGTGTGGTCTGAACAAAGCACAAGAGTTCTTTTTCCTCCAGTGACCTCATTCGCTTCTTAAAAGTAGATTTGGGGAGGGCCGTTCCGTGGATTTTGACAAATAAATATACCTGTGTCAACACAGCCCAATCAAAAGAGAAAACATTTCTTTCTTCCCAGACAGTTTCTTCTGGGCCTGCCCTCCTCTGCCCTGGCCCCCCGCGGCAGCCATCCTGACTCCCAGCAGCAGAGAAATAAGATAGACTTGCTCGGTGCAGACTCTTGTCACTGGCTTCTTTCATTCCACATCGTGTATTTTGGGATTTATCCAAGTTGCTGCATGTGCCCAGGGTTATATTATAATTTGCCTCCTTTCTCTACTGAGTTGTATTTCATTGTATGAAAATGCTAGTTTATCCACTCGGTCAGTCCACATTTGAGGTGTTTTCAGTTTGGGACCATTATAAATAAGCTTCTATAAACAAATAATTTTGTAGACCTGTTTTCATTTTATCATAGGTAAAAATAAATCAGGGGTAAAATTTCTAGTTCAGAGCATAGGTAAACATTTAACTTCAGAAGACATGAAGAAATGGCTTTTCCAAATGGCTGCACTGTAGGAGAGTATCTAAGTTGTGTTACAAACTAACTCAGAGCAGCCCTGCGACATTCTTGTCAACATTTAATATGTAGGAGGTTTGGGTGGTATTGTTTTAGTCATCTTTGTGATTGTGAAATAGTGTTTAATTGTGGCTTTAATTTATATGTATTGAATACTGTTCAATGAAGCATCTTTATTATGTTGATTGGTCTTTCTCATATCATCTATAAAAGTGGCATAAAATGTCACCTGTTGGCTTGCTAACCATAAGGTCAGCAGTTCAAATCCACCAGTCAACCCAGAGGAAAGAAATGAGGCTTTCTATTCCTATAAATAGTTCCAGGCTCAGTTCTCCTCAGTCATATAGGGTCACTGTGGTGAGTCAATGAGTGTGTGTGTGTGTGTGTGTGTGTGTGTAAGTAAAGGTCGTTTGCCATTTTTAATTGGGATGCTTATCTAATTATTATTAAATTATGAGTTCCTTACATTATCTAGGCAAAGGCTATCAAAGTTGTGACTATTGCTTTCAGTATATAGTTTTCTTTTTCATTTAATATTCAAGATAATATTTCATTTCGTTTCATATTTTTAATAAACATAAATATTTTATTTTAGTAAGTCTAATATAAATTAATTTTCTTTATATTTGAGAAATATTTGCCAAATACTTGATAGTAAATATATAATCCCAGATTTTCTTTTAAATACTTTTTTCTTCACACTTAATTACCTGGCTTGTTAATAGATTGTTCTATTCCCACCTGGACAAAGAGTTTCTCCAGGTCCCTATCTCTATTATCAATTAATAATAAATCTCATGCAGTTTCATTCAATACACGTAGCCTTTAGCCTTTACTGATTGAATACTCTGAGTTGGTGTAACGGCTGGGCACAGAGAACTCTTGTACCACAAGTGTTTCTCTGTGTCAGGGAAATCAACATATAAGGATGGCACCTGATGACAGCATACACCTGCAAAGGGTTTGTAAGAATACAGAAGAAGGCACAAGAAAGTGGGGCGGCATATCCGGCTTTGAAATTAGCTAGTTCGCTGTTAAACTCCAGGCTGCAACACATAGTCATGGAGGCAGAGTGTCAATTTGTGGTTAAACTCCAGACTTCAACACGTAGAGTCATGGAGGCAGAGTGTCACACCTTGAGCAAGATCCTCAATCTTCCTGAGGCTTTGCTTCCGGAAGCTTCCTAAGGTGCAAAGAACAAAACTCTCAATGCCTTATGGCGTCCCGGGAAGACAATCCAGAAGAGAGAGCTCCTCAGCTGAGCCTGAAAGTATGTATAAAGTTTGATTGATGAAGACATATGGAAGAGCATTTGGGTAGAAGTAGTGAGTAGGCCAAAGATACAGAGTTATTTATCAGTGTGGTATCTATGTGTGGGAATGTTGCTAAACTTTAAGATCTTAAAAGTTACGTGGCCAAAGAGGTGAGGAGAGCCTAGGTCATAGAGGATTGATATAGCCGCGGTCATAGAGGATTGATATGCCATGGTAAGAAGCTGCCAATCTGTCCAGTGGCAGTAGAGGAAGGATCTGCTCCCTCTTCTTTCCTCCAAGCTCTAAGTGGACTCCTGAAAGTGACTGTCAAAAATGGCGCACCAGCTGCAGGCTTAAGTCTGAAGCTCAACTTGAAGGTTAAAAACCCACTGGTGTGGAGTCCATGAGGATTCATACTGACCCTCTATAGAGGTTCTGAGACAGACATTATTATGGGAACTGACCTCATCTCTCTTCTGTGGAGCAGCAGACCATTTGGTTGGCAGCCCAGTGCTGGTTGGAGAGTGGCAGCAGGCCTATTGGGGTATTCCATTGTGAAACCTTGCACATGCCCTCACAGAAGGTGAGTGCTCCAGGACTCTGAGGCTGGCCAGATGAAACCTGATACCCGCACCCCAATTCTGCCGAACAGCATGGATATCTTAGGAACAGAGCCCTAGCCTGAACATGAGTTCCATAATTAAAATTGGACAGGTCTCACAGTAACCTTTCCAAATGCTGCTCTGTGGTTCTCCATTTGTCCTATGATGCGTTCTGCTACTTAAGTCTGCTGTTGTTATCTGTTCCCTTGAGTTAGCCCTGACGCATGACCAAAACTCAAAGAAGCACCCTCACTGCCACTGGGTCGATTCCAACTAAGTTGCCTGTAGGGCAGATTAGAACTGCTCCGATGAGTTTTCGAGACTATAAATCATTATGGGAACATAAAGCCTCATCTTGAAATTCAAGCCTTGAGTAGCAATATTGAAAGTTTCTATGAGCAAACTACTGAATGATACAGAAAGCATCAAAATGAGATGGAAAGAATACACAGAGTTGCAGTAGCAAAAAAAAAAAGTCGGTATTTCACAATTTCAGGAGGCAGCATATGAACGAGAACCAATGGTATTGAAGAAAGACACTCAAGCTTCATTGAACGCATTAGCCAAAAACAAGGGTCCAGAAACTGATGGTATGGCAATTGAAATGTTTCAACGAGCTGATGAAGCACTGAAAGCTTTCATTCGACTATGCCAAGAAATTTGGAAGACGGTTACTTGGCCAACTTCCTGAAAAAGATCGATATTTGTGCCCATTCCAAAGAAAGGTGGCCCAACAGAATGCTCAAACTACACAACACCAGTGATATTGCATGCAATTAAAATTTTACTTAAATTCATCCAAAATGGTTACAGCAATATATTGACAGGAAACTGCCAAAAGCTCTGGTTGGATTCACAAGAAGACATGGAACAAAGGATATCATTGGTGATGTCAGATGGGCCTTGGGTCAAATCAGAGAATACCAGAAAGATGCTTACTTGTATTTTATTTCTTACACAAAGGCATTGGACTGTGTGAACCATAATAAACTGTGGATAATCTTGAGAAGAATGGGAATTCCAGAAGACTTCACTGTGCTCACGAGGAAGTTGTACATGGACCAAAAGGCAGTTGTGCAAACAGAACAAGGAACAGTACATGGTTTAAAATTAGAAAAGGTTAGCGGGTGGTTTCAGTGATGTGGGAGTTAGGCATTGCACTGTTAACTTCAAGGTCAACAGTTCAAAATCACGTCAGGTGACAGATCAGGATTTCTACTCCTTGGAAATTAGAAAAGGTGTACATTAAATGTACATATCCTCTCACCATACTTATTCAATCTGTATATCAAGAAAAACTTCAGAGAATCTGGATTAAATGAAGAAGAATATGGCATCAGGATTGGAGAAAAGCTTATTTTTTGTTAAATCATTTTATTGGGGGCTTGTACAACTCTTATCACAATCCATCCATCCATTGTGTCAAGCACATTATACATTTATTGCCATCATCATTCTCAAAACATTTTCTATTTGAGCCCTTTGTATCAGCTCCTCACTTTCCCCACCAACACTCCTCTCACTCACAAACCCTTGATAACTTATCATTTTTTCTTTCATATCTTATACTGACCAATGTCTCCCTTTACCCACTTGTCTGTTGTCCATCCCCCTGGGAGGGGTTTATATATAAATCATTGTGATTGTTTCCTCCTCTTGCCCCCTATTTTCCCCTTACCTTCCTGTTATCACTACTCTCTTTATTGGTCATGAGGGGTTTATCTGTCCTGGATTCCGTATGGTTCCAGCTCTTATCTGTACCAGTGTACATGCTCTGGTCTAGCCAGATTTGTAAGGTAAGATGGGATCATGACTAGAACTAGAGAAAAGTTAAAAGTTGTATGTTTCATCAGTGCTCTGCTGCACCTTCTGCACCCTTCTGTAAGGAAATGTCCCATTGCCCACATGTGGATTTCGGGTCTCCACTCTGCACCTCCCCTCATTCACAATGATAGGATTTTTTGTTCTTTGATGCCTGATGCCTGATCCTATCGACACCTCATGATCACACAGGCTAGCGTGCCTCTTCCATGTGGGCTTTGTTGCTTCTCAGCTAGATGGCCGTTTATTTATCTTCAAGCCTTTAAGACTCAAGACACTATACCTTTTGATAGACAGGCACCATCTGCTTTCTTCACCACATTTGTTTATGCACCTGCTTTGTCTTCAGTGATTATGTAGGGAAGATGAGCCATATTAATGGAACAAAATGTGCTTGCATTGAAGGAGTATTTGAGTACGGATCCACTGCCCATCTGCTACCTTAATACTAAACTTACAAGTATATGTACATAAATCTATTTCCCCATTGTTATATATAAATATATTATACATATATTTATAAATACATATATACATGCCTGTATATAAAAGCTTCTATAAATGCCCTTTGCCACCTAGTTCTTTCCTCTATTTCCTTTGACTTTTCTCTTGCCCCACTATCATACTCAGCCTTCATTTGTGTTTTAGTAATTCCTCTCAGTTACATTGCCCTTAATCAAATGCTACCAGTCCTTCTGATCCTCCTCATTGATTTTAGATCACTTGTTGTTCCCTTGTCTCTGGGGGATTTATTAACACCCACATCCTTTCCCCTGCCTCTCTCCCCCATGTCCCACCAGAACCATGGATCCCTTTGTTTTCTCCTTCAGATTTTTTATCCTGCATATCTTATCTAGATAAACCTTCAGAAATAATAATATGCACACACAAAAAAGAGCAAAACAAAGCAACAAAAGAAAATAAAACAATGATAAAAACCAATGATAAAAAAAAGAAAAGCCTATAAATAGTTCAAGGTCTGTTTGTTGATCTTTACGAATCTTTTGTGTTTTCTGGTGGAGTATGATGGGTTACATGCTCAGACTCCAAAGTCTAGTCTTTGTATTCCTTGGAGACTTCATTGCCCTGCTCCCCTTGCTGTTCTGTTGCGTGCACGTCCTTAGTGTTTTGCCTGGGTGTGGTGGGGTCGGATGGGGCCAAATTCCCACACCGAGTCTCCAGTGTTGTCCCCTTAAACACTATGGGTCAATGAGGGATGTCATCTCTCACGGTGGTGGTGAGTTTGCCCTATGGTCCTCTCTGTGCATTGCTGCTCTGGGCAGGAACATAGTCTTCAGGACTTGGTGGGTCTCTGCTCTCTCAGGATGTTCTCTGCTCTCTCTTCTTACCCCTGCATTTGCTCCCATGTATTCTCATCAGACATGTCCCTCTCCCTGAACTGTAACTTCAGTGCTGTCCTCTGGATTGAATTTTTCTGTGGGGTGGGGGTGGGGGGGTGGCCATGTGGGGAGGGGGATTGGGACTGGCTCCTCAGGTCTCTCTATTGCTTCCCTGCTTCATGCCAGTATGTTGCAATCACATCTTCCCCTCTTGAAGTCTGGTCCCTCTTTCCCTGTGGAGATAAACAATATCCTCTCCTTCGGTAGATTAGTGCCCTTCGTTCCTGCTACCCATGTCTTTTATTATTATTATTATTATTCTCTTTATCCCTCCTCCTTTTTAGTTGGTTACCACATGTATCTCTGGATTTGGTCTGGCCCCTGCCATACTACCTGTACCTCACATCAGGAATGTATGTATACAGAAACTTTATACCTATGCCCTTTTGCATTTTTAAGCTTACCTCAGCGGACTCATGTTGTACTTGTCCTTTTGAAATTGATTTACTTCATTCAGCATAATTTCCTCCAGTTCATTCCAAGCAGTGATTGCTTCATGCATTCATCACTGCTTTTTAGCAATGCTTAATACTCCATTGTATGTATGTAGCACAGTTTTTTTTAATCTATTAATCTGTTGATGGAAATTTGAGTTGTTTCCAACTCTTTGCAATTGTAAACTGGGTGGCAATGAACATTGGAACACAGCTGTGTGGTCATAGTTTGCTTCTTTCCTCTACTGGGTATATGCCCCCAAAGGGGATTTCTGGGTTATATGGTAGCTTAATTTCCATCTGTTTTAGAGATCGTCAAATCAATTTCCACAGTGGCTGTACATACCTATAGGTCCACCAGCAGTGAATGAGAGCTCCTGTCTCTCCACAGTCCCTCCAACACTTGTTGCTTTCTGATTTTTTGAATTGGATTATCTTTGAGGGTGATAGGAGGTATCTCATTGTTTTCATTGCATTTCTCTTATGACTAGTGATCAGGAAAAACAGAAGAAAAGGTTATTAACCACTTGTGGCATGCAGATTCCACAACCTTGCTTACTGAAAGTGAAGGGAACTTGAAGCAATTGCTGATGAAGATCAAGAATTGCAGCCTTTGGTATGGTTTACGACTCAATGTAAAGAAGACCACATTCCTCACAACTGGACCAATAGGTAACATCATGATGGATGGAGAAAAGTTTGACGTTGTCAAGGATTTTGTCTTGCATGGATCCACAATGAATGCTCATGAAAACCGCAGTCCAGAGATCAAAAGACATATTACAATAGGTAAATATTCTGCACAGGAAATCTTTGAGAGTATTGAAAAGAAATTCTTGGAGTATTAATGTGAACTTGACCCAAGCCACATTTTTTCCATTGCCAGACATGCCTGGGAAAGTTGAACATTGAATAGGAAAGACTGAAGAATTTCTACATTTGAATTATGGTGCTGACAAAAAATATTGGAAGGACCACATTCTGCTAACTGACAAACAAATCTGTCTTAGAAGAAGTTCACCAGAGTACTTTTTAGAGGCAAGGATGGCAAGACTTCATCTTACATACCTTGGACTTACTGTCAGGAAAGACCTGTTCCTAAAGAAAGGCATCCTGCTTAGTACAGTGTGGCGGGCAGTGAAAAAGAAAAAGACCCTCTTGAGATGGATTGGCACAGTGACTGAAAAAAGTGGTCTCCGGCATAGGAACAATTGTGAGGATGGAGGAAGACTATGCAGTGTTTTGTTTGGATCAGAACCAACTTGATGGCACCTAAGAATAGCAACAACAGCACTGCCTCATCTTCCTCCTGAGCAGCAGCTGATGGGTTTAAACCATTGACCTTGTGTTGAGCAGCTAAGTGCTGAACCCACCAGGCCACCAGGAACCTTAGAAACAAGAACTTCCGTTGTCTGGTTCTACGTCATCTTTCTGATCATTTTTCTGGTCGGGTCCATTGTGGTACCAGTGTTAAGCTTTAATAAATGATGAGTCAGAACTGTGCACTCCTTCATTGACTTGAAGACTTCCAACCATTGCATGAAGACTGTCTTTTGTCAGTTCTCAGATGAGGAAAAGGAGGCTCAAAACATTAAGTAACTTGAGGACCGTCGCACAAGCTACCAATGGTAGGTCCAAAGTTTGAGCCATCATCTTACGATGGCCTCCTGGTTCCTGAGTAAGTAGCCCAGTGAGATGAACATCCCGACCACAATCCACTCTGTGCTCCTCAGGTTCATCTTCTGACCTTCTGGGGCCTGCCTCCTTGGCTGAGTCACGTTAGCAGGTCATGGGCTTCGGCACCTCTCTCTCATTTGCATCTCATGTCAAGCACTGCAGATCGGGGCCACATTCAGCCTCCTTGGTATGCTCCCTTAGCCCCGTTTCATATATTAATGTCTGTGGCTCAGAGAGGCCAAGAACCTACCAACTCAATAGCACAGTTTTGTAGTCGCCAACGATAGCATCAAGACTTAAATCAAGATTGCCTGCTTCCCAAACGAGCAATCCCTCAAATATGGTGCAGCCTTTCTTGGTATGTGGGATCCAGCATCCCAGCAGAAGTGACAGGGCTACCTGCTGGAAAAGTTATGCAAGTCTTGTAAAACTCTAAAAGTGTATCTTTCTGTCTTAAAAATAGAAATCAAAACAAAGCCAACATCTACCCTCTAACTGATTCCTACTCATAGTGAGTAGGAATAGTGAGTAACACACTCACGTATGTTAGCTGCAGAGAGCTGCCCTTCCTGAGGTTGTCAAGGCTGTGTGTTCTTTCAGAAGCAGGTCACCCATCCTTTCTTCTGAGCCTTCCAGAAGGGTTCATGCAACCAAACTTTGGGTGAGTGGTCAGGCGATTAGCTATTGGTCCCACCTGGGATCTGAGAAAGATTAAAATTGGGGAGCCAGAAAGGAAATACAGAAAAAGCGATATTGCTAACAGCAAAGACAGAACAGTGGAAAGAAAAGATGAGCAAAAAGCATGAATTCAGCATTCAATAAGCTCCCCCCTCCCCCACCGAAACTAAAACAAAAATCTGACTCCCTGCCCTGAAGTCAATTCTAACTCATAGAGACCCAATAGACAGAGTAGAATTACCCCTGTGGGATTCCAAGACGGTAAATTTTTACTGGCATAGAAAGTCTTATCTTTCTTCCACGGAGCAACTGATAGTTTCAAAAGCCAAGAACAGAGCCTGGTTCAGCTTCTCACAGGTTCAGCTTCTCACAGGCAAGCACTGGACTGCCAAGTCAGCATCTATTCCTTCTCACTGATCCAGATAAAAGCCCATTTCCAGGATGAGATCATCTTAGACTAGAAAAAGACCTTTGTGAGGGAGTCAGAAAAACCACCCTGTGCTGGTCGTGAATCAGATAGGACCTGAAATTGTGGGGCTCCGTTTGTGGAACTGATAAAACAAAACTCACAGTCAAGCTTCTCCCCCACATCTCGCCATCTATCTGTGTGTCTGTCTGCATGCCCTGAACCTCAGGGTGGCAGCATTCCAGGCCTTCACTCAGCTATTTCAGCAGCTCTTGTGTGCTGGAAAGCCATGCCGTGGTCTTGAAACTTTAAACATTTTCAATGTGATGAGGTATTTACAAGCTCGAAGGGCTGCTAAGGCCCAGCGCTTCCAGGAATGATGTGTTTAACTCAGAAGTTCTTGATAGATTCGCAGATTCCCGTTACTCCTGCCTTTGTCTGGGATCATTTGAGGTGGAAAAGCTCTTTTGGATTTATCCACGTGCGGTGAGCATGAGACTGTTAATCCCCAGCAAGAGGCAAAATCCTGCTTGGAAAACGTTCAAACATTGGTCAGCTGCTACAAATGAGATGCTGGCTGGTTAGGCACTGGAAAACAATACCATAGTTAAGGACTTTGCAGTAGTGGGGGAGAAATCATCTGGGTAGCAGATCCCAGGAAATAGCATGTTTTCCCCAATTGTGATTGAGAAATGCCATAAATCTTCACCACCACCATCGTTTCACAGGGTAGCTTTGAAAAAAGCAGTCATTGGCACTTTGCAAAAGCCATTAACATTGACATGATCCATCCTAGTATTTCCTACATTATGCATATTGATATGATGGCCAACAAGGTAGGAAATGGCTGGACACAAATACAGCTGGCAAAGTAAGAAAGACTCTATTCCTTCAGTCCTAAGTCATTTCTTTACCATCTCTCTTGTGCCATTGGCTCTTGGAGATAAGGAAATGACAAACATTCTCCCTTCTTTCAAGGGAACTCATATTTCTATGAAGGGTTGCGATATATGCAAAAAGAGTTGTGATTCAGGCATTGTAGAAGTCACCTAATCTGGTGTCAGTCTGAGGATTAAGAGTGTAGGGGTGGAGTCAGCCTGTCAATCTGGAGTTAGCCAATGAGACCTCTGTGTAGGCATGGCTTTCTCCTGAGAATTCTGGGACATCTGACTGTATTGCCCCCTTGGAGGTAAAAGATTCACTCCTCAGTCTCTTGGAGACACTCTACAGATAAGACACAATGCTAAATCCCTGGGAGACATCCCAGAGGAGACACCACAATGGAACCCTGATGGAACCAGACCTCCTGCCAGTGCTGAGATGCTTACAATGTCACTAGATTCAAAGACTTTCTGCCCACTGGTCTGTGATTGTCCTGCATTTGATGTCATTGCATGTGCCTCGTGCATCTGAAGAAGACTTTATAGACTGGTATCAGACATATGGGCTAATATCAGACTTGAGGGCTTCGACTGGACTGGGTTGGGATGCTTTCTCAATGTTCCATTCCCCTTATATATAAACTTCTCCCTTATATACATATGTGTGTTTTTGGATTTGTTTCTCTAGTCTACCCGGACCAACGCAGGCATGTTTATGCAGCAGCTACTGTGGAAGCCTATGAGAAGTATCGATTAGCTGGGAGGCAGAGCATGGCCATCACAAATAAGGGTACCTTTGAATTGGATCTTGAAGACAGAAGGTAAGAGTTTCAGGCAGAGATTCAATGTGCAATGGCAAAAACTGAGGAGAAGAACAGAAAATATGGTCAATGGCAAGTCATTTAACGCACTCTGGAACATAAAACAAAAGCAAAGACATCAGGAAGCCAGAATGGTATCCAGGGATTCATAGAAATGTGACCATTTAAATGGAATATGAGAACAAAGGAACTATCACAAAATCATGACTGGGGACAGGGGAATTCATCATAGTTGTAGGTGGAATGATTGTAGCAGAAAAGAGGCCATGATCAGGAAAAGCATTCTATAGCAGATAGAAAAGCTTACATTTGGGCTCTGAGTCCTCTAGGTAGGACTCATTACTGTGCAGTCCCTCATACACCACATTGCATCAATGTCACACTGAGCCAAGGCCTTTAGAGCTGGATTATCCCTCCCTGGTGTGGCTAGGGGTGAGATACAGTCTACTTTCCAAGAGCAAAGGTTTTCAATTCGCTGCTTAATTGTCAGGGATCCCTGGTGGAAGAGTGGCAATATGTTTGGGCTGCTAATTACGAGGTTAACTGTTCAAAACCAGCAGTTGTTCTAAGGGATAAAGATGAGGCTTTCTACTCCCATGATGAGTGAACAGTGGTGGAAACTCACAGGTGCAGTTCTACCCTCTCCTGTAGCGTTGCTGCGAGTTGACTTGATGACCATTGTATGGTTTGGGGTGGGGTTTTTTGTTTAGTTTTGGTTTTTTATGGCCAGAAAGAACTGACACTAGGCTGAATCTATGTAGAGACTCAAAAAAGGATTTATCATTCGTACCGTGTACTGTTAGCTTTCCACAAAAATAGTGCTCAGAATTTAAGGTAATGAATACTGGGTTGAGTAAGCATTGGTAAAGAGGAGTAATGGTAAGGCAAGAAGTGGGGCGGGCCCTCTGATAATCCATTCAGAGGGTAGACTATTCCAAAAATCAAGCTCACTGCCATCAAGTCAATCTGGACTTATAGAGACCCTATAAGACAGGGTAGAACTGCCCATATGGATTTCTGAGAAATGGGAGTAGAAAGCTCTATGGGAGTAGAATGGCTCATCTGGTGTTTCAAGCTGCTGACTTTATGGTGAGCAGCCCAATGCATAACCGCTATACCACCAGGGCTCATTGTACAATGCCTATTGTGGAGGAGGGGGGCAGGTGGAATCAGACACCCAATATTCAAGGGTGTCTGAGAAAGAGCTAGCTCATAATACTCACTGCTATGGAGTTGACTCCTACTCTCAGCAACACTATCAAATGGTGCCAAGGCTGTGAATCTTCATGGGAACAGACAGCCTCGTTTTTCTCCCATGGAGTGGCAGGTGGGTCTCAACTGCTGACCTTTTGCTGAGCAGTCCAGCACTTGCTCTATAGCACCACCCAAGCTCCTTGACTTAAAAGGCGTGTTCAATCCAAAGGTCAAAGGAAAGTAACAAGTGCACAGTGACGTAAGCTTGCTGTCGATCTTGTTCAAGTATGAAAATGTCAAATATTTTAAATTTAAAATCTGGATTTCTGCTCATGCAGGTGGGAGTCCAAATGTATTCCATCCGTGTCATACCCCAAGCTGAGCAATTGAAATTAAAATAGTACAGGAACAATGGAAAACCCTGGGGCTGCAGGGAACACAAACGCTATACTGTTCAGCAGAGACAATTCACCACTCCAAGGTCAGAAAGGCTCCTCAGAGGTTTAAAGAGGAACGTTTTCTAAGCAGCAGCTCAGAGTCAAAAGTTGCAAAGCACTTGAGGCAATGAAATACCATAAGGGAGAAATTAGAGGCATAGAGTTAGAACTAAGAGGGTGGAAAAAATAACAAATGATTTGAAGACAATGCCAAGAAATATTTCTATAACTTCCCTGCATGTACTGAAAACATAATAGAAAACTGTTAAGAGTGATAAGAAAGCAATCCATCGGCAGATTTTTAATGACCTCTTTTTGGCTTCAAACTTGATTAGTAGACTAAATCATGAGTCCAAGTTAATATATAATTTGATACTGTTTGGTAGCCTACCCAATTTGGTCAAAACCAGCCCTTTAAAAGTTCTCTTGGAAAAAGCAGACAGATGGAAAATGCCAGCACAGTTGAGTTAAAGCAGGAGTCTCCTTCTCCTCAGTCAATTAAATCAGCTTTGAAATTGTCATATTCAAAGTTATCTATTTCTATTTCAGCTGGCACTTTCACTTCATTAAGTGTAGCCCTCTTAGTCATTTATTTTGTTAATAAGGGTTGTCAAAACCCCAACAACAATGTGACAGCAAATTGTGGCTTGGTGTTTTATTAGAACAATATGCTGCAACAGTTTTCCGGGGTTTATTTTTATCCATAGAATTTGGATTCTTTTTAAGGCACTCAAGCAGGGGCCCCAGATTTTTAATGTCTACCTAGAACTTTGGGGGAGTAAACTTGGAAATTTTTCTAGTGAATGAAAGTTCAACCAGAAAAAAAATGGGGGGAGGGGACAACTGGCAGAGAATTGGCTCTTTTGGGGTGCCAACCAGGGAGGCCATTCAAAGTAAATGTCTGCTGTTGTTGGGCACCATCAAGTCAGTTCCCAAGGCAGAATGAAACCCAGCCCCGTTCTGTACCCCCCTCACGATTGCCCCTGTGCTTGGGCCCAGGGTTGCAGCCGCTGTGTCCGTCCATGTTGTCGAGGGCCTTCCTCTTTCTGCTGCCCCTCTGCTTCAACACGTGGGATGCCTTTCTCCAGGGATTAGAGAGAGTCCCTGGCAGGATACAAAAACATCACCAACATCTTGTATTTAGTTATAACAGCATATTCTGACAGCAAAATATAAGAGGAAAGATTATCTCAGGGAATTAAAAGGCTAGCCTTCAAATGTGCATGGAATTCGTTTTGACTAAAAAATACATCTTTATTTTGCCCCCTTTTGTTGTAAGCTAGTAAAATTTCGGTTACGGTTTTAGAACTAGTGCTCTGCAGGTGCGGGGCACTGGACATGGAACCCTCCACAACTCTCATGTTGAAGGAGGTTTGCAGAACTCTCACCTATGGAACTATCAGATAAGCAGCCATCATGAACATGGACAGATTCTAAACCCACTGACCACCTTTATAACTCAACTGACTACAACATTACTGGAGTTTAGGGGACTCCTTATGGTTTCCATAGCACTTGCATATGCATTTTCAAATGCACTCTCAAAACAAAAGTCCCCTAACAAAACCTGCCTGATAAATGAAGATTGTTATATTCATCCTGATGTTGAAGAGGACGGAACTCAAATTCAGAGCAGTCATTCATTCACCCATCCACTCCTATTTTCAACAAACATTGATTTGGTGTCTCTAGGCTCCACAGCACTGTGCCCATCTGTGATGATGGTAAAATGGGTAAAAATAAAATCCACATTCTTGACTCACTCAAGATTGTATAGCTAGTTAGTGGTAGCACTGGGCCTGAAGCCAAGGTATTTTGATAAAATTCTATTATCTTTGTACCAAGTCATGCTGACCACTTAAACTCTCTTCATTGTAATTCTCTCTATAACAGACTGCCCTGGGCCACCTATATCTGGTGTGAACTCTTCCACTTGGCCAGATTGAAATATGTGGAACTCAACAAGATATCCTATTCAAACTTATAAAGCTTTAGACATTTCTTCAGCATTCACTTAGAACAGGTGGAGGTAGACAGGACAAAAGAAAAGAAAGACCATTAGAAGCAGTGTTCCAATGATCCTGGTGAGCCAATGCATTCAAAGAGCAAGTGTTATTATTTATGCATGATCATGGACAAGTTTAGTTCCCTACTTATCATCCTAATGGCTTATCAAAGTATTCCTTTCATATATACACAGAGCTCGCTCAGAAAAGAGATGTGATAAGTACCATTTTCTCTGATCTCTTAAATTCCAGTAATGTCTTCATTTAGCCCCCTGGTTACTAACTCCTTCATCTTTGTTTGCACCTACGTATTTGAAAAAGACCTTGTCTAGTACTTTGCCAAAAACATATCCTCATTATTTACCACCCAACTCAAAAGTTGTTCTCTCCAAAAACAGACTGCATCCTGCTATGAGGCTCTCAGAACATTTTTTCTTCTTGGTTCAAACCCAACACATCTCAGCATTGAGTATTGACATATTCAAGGGTTATCCCTGGTATAGACCCACTGAGATGGGACGGAAGAAGGTGCACTATTAAAAATTTTATTATGACCCTTCATTATATTATTATGTGTCATTTTCATTTCTAAAATCTTTGATCTAGCTGTCAGATTGAGACATGTTAGAGGCCAGGGCTATGTCTAGATACTTAGAGGGATACATACCTAGGCACTTAGACCATGTTCTAATACTATGCTAAGAACCCTAGTGGTCTAGCAGGTTATATGGTCTAGCAGGGCTGCTAAGTGCAAGGTCAGGAGTTAGAAACCATCAGTTGCTCCAAGGGAGAAAGATGAAGCTTTCTACTCCTGTAAGAATTTACAGTCTCAGAATCCTCCAGGGCCAGTTGTATACTGTCATCAGGGTCACTATGAGTTGGAATCCATTCAGTGACAGTGAGCCTGGTTGAATAATGCTATGTCAACCCCCAAGTGAAGCTTAACACCACTGAGTCCATTCTAACACATAATGACCTCAAAGGGCAGAGTAGAAATGTTCCCTGGGGTATCTGGACTGCATTTTTACAGAAGCAGGCAGCCTCATCTTTTCCCCCATAGTGGCTTGAGTCACCAACAAGTGAGTACCAGGGCTCTAGCTGTATACAGGATATTGGTTGAATTGAACTGAAGAATTGAATGAGTGGAATTAGAATAGTGGCTCCAAGGTTGCTATCCTTCTCATCTATAAGTGCAATTTACACTTACATTCATGAGAGTTACACTCTCTACTTCTAGCACTGGCCTTGAGAGAGATCTTAAGACATCTATTTGGGACCTATGAATTGTGAATGATATGTGCTTCTTTTGAAAACCTAGTTACTTGGTTTATTTGAAGATAGAAGAGTTGGCTAATTTGGAGGAAAACCATTTTCCAAAACAGCCATTCTAAAAGGGGCATCAACTCAACTTCTTGGGTAGGAGCCATACTTAATTGCTTGTTCACTCCCTTCATCTTACACTAATTTGCTTTCTCTTGTCTTAAGTGAATAATAGTAAGTAGAAGATATATAAAATTCCTTCTCCTTTTCCCCCACCGAAGTTATAGGAATCTTGTATCACTGACTCCCCCAAGGCCCACAAATTACAGCTGGTTTCTTCTCCACCTTCCAAATGAGGGAGGAGCGCTAGTAGCATAGTGGTCATGCGTTGGGCTGCGATCCACAAGGTCCACTGTCCAAAACTGCTTGTGTCTTCCTGGGAGAAAGACTGGACTTTCAACTCCTGTTAACAGTGACAGCCTTGGAGACTCACAGGGGTGGCTCTACCCACTCCAATTGGATCGTTATGAATCGACATCAATTTGATGGCAGCGAGTTTTTTTTTTAAGTGCTCCAGAGAAGAAAGTAGATGCTCAAAGTAGGCAGCATGGATGGCAAGGGATTCGGAGTCCAGATAAAATATTGTTATCTCCTAGGTAGCTTCCAGGGCCAACTAAAACTCTATACAGAGGCTGCTGCTGTGAGGCCGCTGCATCAAGGAGCTACACGCACCTTGGGGACAGACATTCGTATAAACTGGAGAGAAATAGGGATGAGACACCAGACATAGGAGGGGCCACAGAGAGCTGAGCCTTAGAACTGAACTGGGCCTTCCTCCTTGCTCCCCCAAACAGTGAGATGGCCCTATTGCTGGTGATATTTTTTTTTTGCACTAATAAACTCTTATTTCTGAATGCCATTACCAGTGGAATGATTAAGTCTATGGTACTGAATGTTGCATTAAACTCAATTAAGCCCTCTGCAATCAGAATCATTATTTGGGGGTGAGGGAAAAAATGACGCATATTGATGGTAGAGGGTTGAAAAAATTAACTAGGCCAGTGATTTCATAATCTAACTGCATAAGAATTATCAGAAGAACTTGTTAAAAGCCCAAGTTCCCTCTCCTTTTAATCTTCCATATTTTTATTCTCAATCCAAATGGTCTACATGGGGGACCAGGATTGGGTTTTGTTTTGTTTTTTCATTTTCTCAGTCATTCTGGTGCTTTCGGACCAGAGATGTGCTCCGAGAAAGCACTGGTCTCAGGTCTGTTTCATTGTCCAGAACAAGCTTCACAGTCTGGTGCTAGCTGGACTATCCCCGAGCTGGATGCTCTCAGTGCACCAGAGTTGATGAGGTCTGATCTACTTACGAAACTTGCAGAAGTCAATATGAGCTAGAATGCCAGCCACTTGTTACAAGGTGGTGGCAGGGTGGGGGTGGGGTGGGGTGGGGAGGGTGGTCCTCCCAGATCAAAATGCTCATGCCTGCCTTGCAGAACACCTAGAAAGTCGGGTTATTAATCAGATGCCTCCCTGCTGGCTCTGAATTCAGATCTAAGGGGTCGTCTAAAAGATAATTTCATTCGGGCTGCAGGGAGGTCTGGTAAATAATCCTTGCCCTAGTCTGGCTCTACTTAACCCCCACTCCCCACCCCTACCCTGCCCCAATTAATTTTTTTCTCGGGATTCTATCAAGACAAGATCATTAGTACATTTACTCTTCCTTCAAAAAAGGTACATTTCTATTAGATTTCCATTTTCTTCCTTATAATCATATTCACCCACCTCAGGACATTTCTTCTGTCCATGACATAGCTACCCCAATCTCCTAGGGGACACATAGATGATGAGAATTATTCTCTATCCCACTGCTGTGATTTGAGGCTCAACTTCATGGACCTTGCATTCTAGCAGAAAGAAGATAGGCAATTACTATATAGTTAAACTAAGAGCAAGGGAGCGCTATCAAATTGCCATGACTTGGATTAGACTCAATGGCAATGGGTACAGTCTGGAACTGTCCGCTAGGGCTCCCACGCCTATATATTTTAATGGAATTAGACTGCCGCATCTTTCTTCCACTGAGTAAGGAACTGATAAGTTCAAATCACACACCTTTGGGTTAGCCACTGAGCCCTTATGTACTGTACCACCAAGGTCACTTGAGCCTGTGATAAAGTAAGAAAAATTGCTAGACACCAAAAAATAATAAGAGGAATGAGAGGCACAGAAGCTTGAACTGCAGTGAGAGGAAGGGCTTGGATACAAACATTTATGTAGGAACAGAAGCTGAGGTTTAAGCCTAGAGATTAAAAGTTGGAACTGAAAGCCTGGACACAAAGTCAGGAGGAAGCCATGTGAAAATTTAAAACTACAGATGCTAACATCCAGCTTTCAGTGGTGGTATAAAATATATATACACATATTTCTTTGAGGATTTGTAGCCACTTATCTGAAATTTAAATTCATGCCAGAAGCATGATCTTGGAAATTTAATCTGAAATAATGGTCTAAAATGTGTTTCTTTGCGGGTGGTACTTCTCTTTCATTAACTGAACAAATTCAAAATCTCATTTGAAGAACCTCTCCCTTAACATAGTCTCCATAGTGATATCACTGTTTAAGTTCTAATGGACTCATATTGACAACCTCAAATTATAGGGCATGTGAGGAAACATCACACCATGAAAGACAGTAGCATATACTGTTTTTAAAAAGGAAACAGAAATGGAACTTTAGATAGTTTAACTCTTCAATAGACATTATCTCAGAGAATTTAAAATATTAAATATATTAAAGATGGATTAAAATATAATAAAAGATCTCTAAAAAAAAAAAAAAGGTCAAACAGATTTTGGAAATAGAACCAAATAGAACTTTCTGAAATAAAAAGATGTAGCATAAACTGAGGAGAAAATGTGTTCAAATCGCCTATCTGACAAAGGATTTGTATCCAGATATATTAGGAACACTCTAAGTTTAACAGTAATAAAAAAAAAACCTACTTAAAAAATGGGTAACCAAGTCCCCAAAATAGACTTTGGGGTCAGGACGAGGCACCCTATCAGACTCCACCAGAAAGCACTCCTAAAGGTCAACAAACAGACCTGGAACTTCTAGGCTTTGTTGCTGTTGTTGTTGTTCTTTTTGTTTTCTTTTATTGTTTTGTTTTGCTCTGTCTTGTTTTGTGCTTATTAGTGTCTCTTCATGTCTATCTAGATAAGTTGGGCGGAACAAACAATGTGGAGGAGAAAACAATAGGACCGACAGTTCTGAATGGGGGGGGACACTGGAGAGAGGGAGATGGGGAAAGGAAGGGGGTGTCAACAATCGCAGGGACAAGGGAACAACAAATGATCTAAAATCAGTGGCAAGAAGGACACAGGGATGTCTGGTGAGGTGTGATCAGGGGCAATGTAGCAGAGGGGAATTACTGAAACTCAGATGAAGGTCAGACATGATAGTGGGACAAGAGGAACGTAAAAAGAAATAGAGGAAAGAATTAGGATGTATTTATAGAGGGCTAAAGACAGGCATGTACATATGTAAATAAATTTATATATAACAATGGGGAAATAGATCTAAGTATATAGGTGTATATGTTAAGTATTATGGTAGCATATAGACAGTGAGTCTCTACTCAAGGACTCCCTCAACTCAAGGACACTTTGTTCAAATAACCTTGCAATGTAGCATAATTTCATAATTGTTTTAAAAAGGAAAACTATTAAAAGATTTTAAATCATGATTGAAGACAAACTCAGTGGACAGGCTAACAGCAGATGTTATAGATAAAAAGAGAATTGGTGAATTGGAAAATTGGCTATTCCAGAAAGATGAAGAAAATAAAAATCAAGATATTAAAAGATCTGAAAGACAGAATGAAATATTATTTTAATAATAAAAATAGCATCACTTCAATAGGAACAGCAGAAATAAAATGCAGAGTGGAGGGCAGAAAAATCTGAAAAGATAATAGCTTTATTTGTCAAAATGTATGCAAGAAAAAAGTCCTCAGGTTCAGAAATCTCAAAACTTTACAAATGAAAATAAACCCACTCAGACATATACCATAAAATCACAGAAAACTGAAGAAATAGACATCTTAACCAAGTGAGATGGTCAGTTTTATCTGTTGCTTGCCACAATTGACAAGCTTTTTCCCTTTAGTGAAAAACCTGTTGCCTGGTATTTCTCTTGTACTTAATTAGATTTGAGAACTGCGATCTAAATACACTGATACCTAGAACTGTCTAGAGTTTCTTCCTTCAGGGGAAGATTTTTAAATGCCCTATACTATCTAAACTTTGGTACAAT
This sequence comes from Nesogale talazaci, assembly GCA_004026705.1. Taxonomy (NCBI): domain Eukaryota; kingdom Metazoa; phylum Chordata; class Mammalia; order Afrosoricida; family Tenrecidae; genus Nesogale; species Nesogale talazaci. The sequence continues at coordinate 182,234 of PVJH01001163.1, read as the reverse complement.
CTCAGCAATAAACGCTAAGTAAATATAGCATGCACATGAGCTTTGCTGGCTCAAAACTCCACAAACAAACTGTAAATCTTTGTTTCACTCAACTTGTTTTTGCCGCTGTAAACAGTGAGTGGATCAAGCCCACTATTCCACCCACACCAGTCTGCTTGGTTCCTGTCTTGTGTGAGGTCAGCTCAGAGCAAACACCCCTCGGTTACTTGCGGCATGCTCAGAGCTTCGGTCCCTAACATCCATTCCACCTAGGAAGGCACTGGGAAATGTTGAGCTGAGAATGCTGGACAAATGCCCTTATTCATTGTTCCTTTGTTTCTTTATCTCTCACACTTGGTGGGCATAAGGCCTCTTCTATGTAAATCAGACCAGGTTAGTCAAAATGCCAACCACGCTGATTGACAGCATAGAAGAATGGGCCAAGGTGGTGGTTCTAACTTCTGTTTCTGGGCATCTCTTGAGTCATGGAGTTTGGTTCTTAACTCATCTCTAAAATGATGCAAAAATAAAACCATACCACATGACTTATCCAAGAGGAAACACAGTCAGCGTGTCACAGACATATGCGTTTCATCGTCCTATACCCCCAAGGCAAGCTGTAGGGAAAATAGAATTCATTCATGTATTTCTTTTCCTCTAAATATTGATTAGGAGCTGCCGTTTGTCAAAGGAGCCCCTGCAGTGCTGTGGCGAGGCGTTCAGATGCTAATGGAAAGGTTGGTGGTTTCTCCACATGTGGATGCACCCTCCGAAGAATCCCGTGATCATAGCTAAGAAATGCGAATGCCCCTCTTGTCAGACAGAGCACTCTAAGTTGATTGTGGTAGACGTGAAATGTGGTATCTTATTATTTGATCTCCCTTTGACCCATTTTAAAGTTGTTTCAGTGTTAAAAAAAAAAAAAGTGAAGGGGAAAAACATGAGACTTAAGTCCCTCTATAATCCCCTTGGGGACCAGGCATCTAAATAGCCTTGCTGTGATGCAGAATGCATTGGAAAGTAGATTGCGACCGGTTCGGTTAGGTTAGAGTTGAGCACCCCATCATTTGAACTCCCTTAGCATCCATTTACATGTGTTCCAGTTTTTCTTATTTACTCCTTTCTTTTCCATTGAGGTTTTTGTTTGTTTCACTTTATTATTGTCGTTAGGTTGTTTCCTTAATGTTTCTATAGAAATCCAGATAGATAACGTCTATAGAGACATCGACTGGATTAATGGTTCCTTCAGGGTATGGCAGGGCTTCTGGCGTGGGCAGCATGGAATAGGCAGCTAATAACGAAGAGTACAAGAATGAAGAAAATATTCTAAAACAGACATGTGATTTAGCTATTGAATTGTATGGTGTATGAATTATATGCCAATAAACTGTTGGGGGTGGAATGTAGTGGTTGCAACCCACCAGTTGCCCTAAGGGAGAAAGGTCCAAACCATGAGCCACTCCACAGGAGAGAGATTGGACTTTGCACTCCCCTTAACAGACACAGACTCAGAAATTCACAGGGGCATGTCTACCCTGTCCTGGGGGGTCACCATGAGTTGGCATTGACTCCATAGCAGTGAGTTTGCTGGTGGTGGTGCTGGTGGTGGTTTTTTAATTCTAGGATCGTAACCAAGCAGAAGGTTCTGTTATCTCTTTCCATGTTCAGACCCTTATACATGGAAATGGGAAAGGTGCCCATGTGGTCATCGTAATGGAGGTTCTGCTCTGCTCCAGCCAGGTTTTGGACAAGATTAAAGTGGGTCATGTTGATGTCATTCAAAGATGACTTGGTCTCTGGCCAGGGGACACCTTGATGCCTTCTTGGGTGAATTCAAATAAGGAATGTTTGACCTGAAACTCACAATAGAGACACAAGAAAGCTTCTGTCTTGACCTCTCTTGCCCACAGAGCTGCTTGCTGGTGCTGTGCGGCTTCTCTCTCTCTCTCTCTCTCTCTCTCTCTCTCTCTCTCTCCTCTCTCCTCCCATTCGCTGTTTTCTCAGCAGGGATTCAAAGTGCTGACACCGTCTCACAAATGACTGCTGATAAAAACAATGAGGAAATGGAAAATTGCTGCCATGCTCAGGCCAGGGAATGACTGGAAATTCTGACACCACCAGATAAGTACCCACGTGTAGCCATCACTATACATCCTACTGGTAAACCACAGCTGGCTAACGTCACACCTCCTTTCGAAAAGTAAACCTTCTGGCAGTAAGTGTTCCAAGATGACATGGAAGCATTTTCATGTCTTAAATTTCCCATGCAAATGATACTTCCTGGGTTGATGTTTCAGTTACCCCAATAATAAATGATCCCACCAGGTGACATTCTCCATTTATACAAACCTCCAGGCTCTGTTTGTTTCCATACTCCGTGCAGCTGTTCCTTGGGTTTTTGCTACATAATTACTGTTTATTCAGAATCTCTCACTTGTTAGGAGATGTGTCCACAGAACTCTCCCATGCAGCTTTCAAAACGTGATGCCTCTTAATGTCTTGTTCTCTGTGCTAAATGTTGGAGGCAGCTTTTAGTCTTGATCAAAATGTTTGCACGATGCTAATTACATGTCTGTAGCCCATCAAAATAAAGTCTGCCCCAGAATAAATGAGAAGTGTGCATTAAATAAATGCACCGAGTTAACCGAGAACAAAGGATCTTAACATTGGAAGAAATACAAGTGCAGGCACCCTCCTACTTATGAATAATAAGATCAACTGACAAGAATTGATTTTTCATCTTGGCCAGGACTGATTCTTCAGCTCCCCCCTACTTAACCTTCAAACAATCCCATGGGGAGCTCAAAAAGAAGCCATGCTCCATCTTACTTTAGGGTCTGGGGTCTTAAAAGCTCGTGAACAGCCATCACCAGTATAACAATTTGTCTCTCCCAACCAGAAGAAAGAAAAGTGATGAAATGTAATATGGAAACAATTCATCCAATGCACTAATGGACCGACCACTCAAATATCCGTCTTCCAGAAGAACTAGTTGGTACCCAGCCACCACACTCAATGGCTCTTTAAAAAGACCACCTTAGAACAACAGTTCTCAACCTGTGGGTTGAGACCTGTTTGGGGGTCTAATGACCCTTTCACCGGGGTTGCCTAAGACCATGGGAAAACACACATTTTTGATGGCCTTAGGAACTGAGACACTGCTCCTCTTTCTGTTTCCAGGAGAGTCCACCCACGTGCAGATATGCTGATGTGGTGAGAAAGAAGTCTTCTGCCACAAAATGTAGCAATGTAGTTTTTTGTGGTTATATTAAGACTGTTACCCATGCTATGTCATGCTTCAAGGCAAAATTTCATTTGTATGTAATTAGAAATAAATGTTTCATCATATATAATGACATACTGTTTTGTGATTAATCACCATACTTCAATTATCTTCAATTTGTAATGATGAAAATACATCCTGCCGATCAGATATTTACATGACGACTCATAGCGGTAGCAAAATTGCATTTATGAAGTAGCAACAAAGATAATTTTATGGTTGGGGGAGTCACCACAATATGAGGAACTGTATGAAAGGGTCATGCCATGAGGAAGGTTAAGAACTGCTGTCTGAAAAGGTCCTGGAAAGAATGGAAGAACAATGTGGAACAGAACTCTATAAAAGACTATAAAGGAGAGACCCAGGATTACTGATCAAATAGAGACAGGGGGGGATCCCAAGAGGACTAGGAAAGGAGGAGAAATGGAAATGGAAAACACGGAGGAGGCAGGACGCAAGTGGGCACATTGAAGGATTTGCAAGATTGAAACCAAGTATGCACAACCACCTGGATGTGAAACTGATGGTCTACTCTGAAAGCTTTCACCTAATTCACAATAAAGAGTTAGAAACCAGAAACAACCTTATGAGGCAGGTAAACAGATGAGAAAACCAAGGCACAGAGAAGTTCAGTGCCATGTTCCAGGTCACTCGGCTAATAAACACTGCAGCCCCACATCGACACTACCACAGTCTGGGTACCTCCAGACATGACCCATGACATCACACTTGTTGGAATTCACCTCCTTGTCCACGGGGATATATGTTCCAAGATACCAAGATGCATGATGTCTCAAATACTAACGACTCCTTTATATGCCCTGTTCTCCAGCTCTCTAAAGAGTTATATAGATATAGCATGTATATATGATAGTTTAACTTACAAATTAGGCACAGCAAGCAATAATCCTTGAACAGAACAATGATGAAGTAAGACAAGGGTTGCTTGAACACAAGCACAATACCACAGTAGTCCCCCTGCTAATGGAGACAGCTACAGAGTGACTAACAGGATAGTCACAGGGATGACTCACACTCTTGGAGGACAGGACAGCATGAGATTTCACAGTGCTTCTCTGGAGGGTGTACAGTTTAAAATTTATGAATTGTGTATTTCTGGAACTTTCCACTTAACATTTTCTGACGCTGGTGGAACCTTGGGTAACTGAAATGAAAAACTGAAACCTTGGATAAAGGAGATGAAGGATCTCCTAGTGGCATAGTGGGTTATTCAATGAGCTGTTAACACAAGGTAAATCGTTCAAGTCTACCAGTTTCCCCAAGGGAAAAATGCAGTCACCTGCTCCCATAAAGATTTAAAATCTGGAGAACCCAAGGGGTCATTCTACTTTGTACTGTGGGGTCACTCTGAGTCAGAATTGACTTGATGGCAGAGAGTTTTCTTCTGAAATTCAATGGTCTCTGTACTCAATGAAGCTCATGAGAGGAAAGGTCAGAAGAAGACTCCTCGTTCCTTTCTTCTGGTTCTGATGCCCCTGTCTCCTGAGTGAGTCCTCAACCTCCAGCCCCAAGTCACACTGGAGACTAAGTCACACTGGAATTAGATCAAGCTCAGTGGGTCACCACTTCCTAGTAGCTTCCTTTTCTTTGAATGGAAATTTAGCCTCCGGGTGTAGAAGTGTATAATTCAAAGCAGAAAACAAGGCTGAAAAAGGTTTAGGAAATGAACATATCCCTCTGATGAGAATGCAGGGTCATCTCTAAGCTATGACAGCTGTGTCTGGAGCCCTGGGCACCGCTTAAAGGAGGTATCAGTGAGCAGTTTCTGTGAACCTCATAAGGTTCAACATCCTTCCTCCAACCTTGTAGACAGTCAAAGACCTGGTGAGGGAGGAAAAGAGGGCTCACTTTAGATGCAATTCCAAAGAAGAGACAAGGTGAAGAGAAACATTCTGAGGCCTGATGAATATGAGAGGAATTGGGTGAGGCAGCCAGACAAACACGGGGGAGCATTTCTGCAGATGCATTACCACTATCGACATATACTTACTTTGATATTGGGGTGGGGAACACAATGTAGTGATTGCCCCTGGATACTCAAATTGAGGAGGGGGCACGCACAATTTAGAGACGGCCCCAGGAATTACCCTCAGCACGTCTTTGATGAGGGGATATGAAAATATCAGAGGAAGTCTAGAGCAAAGCCATGAGCTATCAGGTGTTTCATTGGTGAACAACCCCAAGGCCACGTGCCAACAGGGCTTTTGCCAGTTGTAGTGACAGCTGTCAGGTGGCAGCCCTTACATGGAATGCTTGTGCAAAATTCCATCATCCTTAGGCCTACATCTTGAATATCAAATGGATTTCACCTCTCTGATGTCTTCTCTTGCTCTCCTCATCTCCTTTCACCTCTTTTTCCGTTGGCTTCTGTGGGGTGCAGTGAATGACTCATGTGGCCCTTCTAGCCACAGTCTTTCATTTTGTGAGGTGCTGCAACTCTCAGCCCCTGTGCCGGGGCCTGTGGTCCTGGAGGTGTCCATTATGTTCATCGTGAGACAGGATTCGGGTGGGGTGGGGAGGATGGTCTGCATGGAACATCTAGCGATGCTCTGGCAAAGTGTCTCCTGCTCTGGTTCTGGCATCTGACTCCTCTTCATCTGATGCCCAGTCACTGGCCTCTTCTCTGAGCTGCTTTGCTGGCTTCCACAGGCCTGTGAGCCCTCAGCCCATCATCTGACCTGCTAATTTGGGTTCATCGATCTCTGCGGCCACATGGCTTGGAGAGGACTCCATAGATTCGGGGACTTGCCAGCCCTTACAACCTCGCAAATCCTTTCCCTGAGCCCTGTGAGCTGCTGCAGCCAACTGTGGAATCCAAAGAGTGAGGGAGACCACTGAAGGAAGGAGACTCAGTCAATGTTCTAGAGGCTAGAGTAGCCCCAAACGCAACTCAAACCCACTGCCATCAAGTTGACAGGGCAGAAGAGGACCTTAGAGTTCCTCAGACTGCAAATCTATACAGGAGCAGACAGTCTCAGCTTTCCGCTGTGGAGCAGTTGGTGGGTTTGAACTGCTTGCTCTGTGGTTATCAGCCCAGTGCCTAACCCACTGTGCCACCGGGGTTCCTTTGAAGTGGTTCAGCCTTGTGAAAAAAAATCGGACATCTTTAATCTTCACCTCATAAGAGCCAAGTTTGTGCTGATCCTTCTAAATCACTTGTGCAATCTGATTTCCTTCTTTTTGACTAGGTATTCATTTAGCCACGCCTATGGAGCACCTAGGTGGTCTTAAACGACTTCGTTCCAGGGTTAAAAGAGTAAAAGACAGGGCTGAGCCCCGGTGGCGTCAGTGGTTGCGTGCAGAACTGCAGCCCGCGGGCTTGGCGGTTCAAATCCAGCGGCGGCTGGGTAGCGCCCACGACCACCAGAGGCAGTGATGCCCAGAAAAAAAAAAAAAAAAAGAGTAAAAGACCGTCCCTCTTCCCAGGAATTGACCAGCTGCAAGAATGTCTTTTTTAAAGGCAAATATCACCATTCTTATCATGGTTGAAATCTTCCAGTGACTTCCCATTGCCCTGAGGATAAAGGTTCAAATGCATCGCACGGCCCCTTCAAAGCCCGTGGGCAGGCTGTTTACTCTCCAGCTGCCTCTCCCTTCTCTCCTTTCCACGTCTGTCACGCTAACACTCTGTGAGCTCCTTGGATCTGCCAAACCCAGCTCTGATTTATGTTCTGATAGCAAGCTTTTCTTCATTCGTAGCTCTTTTCATAATTCACAGATGGATGCTGATTTGTGATGCTCTTCCCCCTGGACTGTAAGTTACAGGAGTGTGGGGAGAAGGTTAGAGATTATCTTAGACTTAAGACCGAAAAATCAGGTGAAATCAGATTGTAATGACTTGCCGAGGGGTCCATGCTAAGGAAATCAAACATTATGTTGTCTGCTTTGGGGAGAATCATCCATGATTCATCCCCCCTTTGAACAAGGAAACAGTATGAGGAACAAAGTTGACTCTAGATAAAATGTCCAGATTTTAAGTGGGACACCATTGACCAGGGGCTGGGGGGAGGGTGTTCTTGATTAAAATTTTGGTCTATATGGAGCAACAAAAAATTTCATAAAACTCAAAAATAGTACTGTAATATATTTATTTTAATTTTAAAATGCTGTGGGATGTTGTTAAATTGTTTTTTTAAAAAAGCAGGCTGTCTGGTCACCTTACTCTAGTAGCAGTGAGATGGAATGAAGAAGCCCAAGCCAGGGCCCATTTCAGAAGTGATTGCTGTCATCTGGGGAAGAGGGGGTGCACAAGAGTGAAGAGAAAACAAAGAGAAGAACAGGCCGGACCAAGCCAACACTGAAGTAAGAGACAAAAAGATTTCCATTTTCTCAGTCAAGGTGCTTGAGAGTGTAGGTGATTTCAAGAATGGGAAGAGAAAACCACGGACCACTTCTGGAACTGATTGGCTGGAGCCGAAACAGGAAATAGATGTCCACCAGCACGTTGGATCGCTGAGTCTGGGGTGATTCGATTACATAGGAAATCTGGCCAAAATGTTCTGACCACTTCTCATGAACTGGGTTCTTAATGCTATCTCAACCCTTTTTGTGACAGTGTGGGGCAGCAGGTGCCTATACTCATTTCAGGACCCATTGCTATGTACTATTAAGATGGAGTTCAGAGGAACAGTTTAACTCGCCCAAGGACACTGAAGCAAAGGCGCTAGACTGTACGGTCCATGAGGGCAGTATGTACGCCTAAGCCCCGATGCCAGACATGGATGATGTCCTATTGAATGCATAGCTAAATTCATGGGTGGTGTTCAGAGTCAAAATCTGCTCTAATTCCAAAGCCCAGCAGTTTCTCAGGTGCTCTGTGCTCACAGCAATGTATACCGATGTCTTCAGAAACACTATCTTCAGCGTGAAGATGTTGATTTTTAGAAAGGTGCCATTTTGGAATGAAAATAAGTGATTATAACCTCATTCTGGAAATGAACCAGCTGGTCAATTAATCAAAAACTCAAGACGATCGAAGTTATATCCATCTTTAAGGCAGTTGTGCTTTCTAGGTCATGTGTGTGCCAGAGCTCACAAGCAAGTAGATATGTTTGAAGCTTAAGGAACAATGTTTTAGGGCTGAGCCCCAGTGGCATAGTGGTTGAGTGCAGGACTGCGGCCCACGGACTTGGCGGTCCAAATCCAGCAGCAGCTCTACAGGAGCAAGGCTGGGTCTCCTACTCCCACCAGAGGGCAGTGATGTCATATATATAAACACACACACACACATATATATATATATATATATTGCCTCATCACTAATATTATTTCTGATTTAAAAGAATATTTAGAGGGCTGAGCACCGGTGGCGTACTGGTTGAGTGTGGGACTGCGGCCCACTGGCTTGGTGGTTCAAATCCAGCAGCAGCTCTCTGGGAGCAAGGCTGGATCTCCCACTCCCATCAAAGGGCAAAGATGTCCCCCCTCCAAAAAAAAAGCAATGTTTTTAGAAAAGAAGAACTCCCCCTATCCTTGACTCTAGAGTCCATCACGGACTGAGTTGTTTTCAATTATAAGTGATAACTTCTCATGTATTCTCCCAGAGAAAATGATTTCCCTACAGTAGCATTCTTGAAAACATTCCCAAAAATAAATTATTAGAAAATAGTATCACATTCTTGAGGCTAATTTTGAGAATTTGAAAGGTAAGAGAGTAAAAGTTAACTTGTAATGAGATAGCACTTTGACTCTTTTAAAATGAAACTATTTAGGAGAGACATTTTCCAAAGGACGATTCATGACACAATTTATTTGTTTCATATTGATTTGACGCTTCTTTCATCTAGTCCCAATTCAGCTGGGAGGCTGAATGGTCCATTACAAAGCATTAGAGATGAAAGCAAGCCCCAGTTCTATCCCTAATTAAATGCAAGTCTGGATAATAAGCTAAATCTTGCCAACTTTCTATTTCCTCATCTGTAACATGGGATTAAGGGCGCTTGATCTCAATATACAATAAAAAGGAGGTTGGCAGGAAAGTGGGTAAAGGGAGACAGTGGACTGTGTAAGACATCGCAAAATAATAATAACTTATATATTATCAAAGGTTCATTGGGGGAGGGGGAATGATGAGCTAACACCAAGGATTCCAGGAGAAAGCAAATGTTCGGAGAATGATGATGGCAACAAATGTGCCAGATGTAATGATGGAATGTGATAAGAGTTGCACACGCCCCTGAAAAAATGATTTACAAAGGGAAAAAAGGGAGGTTGGCAAAACATGGAGGCAGAGGCAGATACTGGGGGCAGTTTAAGAGTTAGATGCAAAGGAGGTAAATACAGCTATACATACCATCCTTCAAGGCTCTACAAGCAGAGGCAGAGGTAGACAGACCAGCTGAACAGGTGTGGAAAGAGAGTGGAAATAGTCCAAATAGATGATTGACAGAGACTGTTTGTCCATGGGTGTTTACCTTTGCCACAAATACATCCGTGTGTCCAAGCATACACAGAGCGAGGTTGTGAAAACGTCTTAGACATAACCCACACCTTGAGGGAAGGAGTCCCTGGTTCTGGGAGCTCAGAATCATATCCTCTGGGAACACTAAGCTCAAGTGGGAAAAACCAGTCCATGAACACCAGACTCTACCTCCTACTGTGGTGAGCAGCACCCAGGATCTGAAAAGCTCATGCGTGGCCACCTTAGGAACAACTATTGGTGTCTCCCAATCCTCGGGAAAGGAGAGTGACGAGGACCAGAGATATGAAACGGTTGTTCCCGTGAGTTAATGGGCCACATGAACTATAGCCTTGTGACTCTGAGACAAAAACTAGATAGAGGGTGCCAGGTTCCTATGAGCAGCCAGCCTGAAAGGGTCATAGCAGAGGACCCTGGATCGAGTGGGAGAAAACAGTGGAGCAAAGCTGAGAAACATAAGACACCAGACTTAGCAGTCACCTAGAGAATGGCAGAACCTCAGAGACTATTTACCTTTCCGGCCTGGAAATGAATTCTCTACTGTGGTTTAATTTTCAGTCAAGCAATAAGGAAAACAGTAACGCTAAAGAGCGACACACATCAACTATTGATGATCAAAGGGGCTGCCTCTAACCCAGGACTGTGCTAATCCGGGTAGACTAGAGAAACATATTCATAAGCACGCACATGTGTATAAGAAAGGGGTTTACATACAAGAGCAATTGAACATTCAGAAAACATCCCAGCCCAGCCCATTCCAGTCCAAGGTCATAAGTCTGATATTAGCCCATATGTACAATACCAATCTTTCAAGTCCTCTTCAGACTCACAAAGCACATGCCACACCAGGACAGCCGCAGGTCAGTGGGTGCAGAGTTTTATGTATCCAGTGGCAGTAGCATCATCTCAGCGCTGGCAGGGGTCTCACCATGGTTCCTCCAGTTTCCAGGACTCAGGGTCTATCAGCATGCTGCCATGTGTCTTGTAAGCTGCAGTGTCTCCCAGGGAGTGAGCCGAGAGATAAGTGTCTCCTGCCTTCAAGAAGGAATTACTGCCAGATTTCCCAGAATTCTCAAAGGAGAAAGCCTTGCCCATGCAAGAGGTCTCATTAGCTATCTCCAGATTGACAGGCTAGCCTCTACCTCTACATTCTTAATCCTCAAATTGACACCAGATTAGGTGACTGCTACAAGGACCAAGTTAGGGAGAGCCAGGAAGGAGGAGGAATGGGAACTGGAAAGAGAGGGAGGTGGGATCGTGGTAAATAATGGTCCCTGGAGGGTATGGCAGTCAAGGACCTGTGACAGACAGGGGATGCATTATTTGATACAAAACTGATGATCTGCTTGCAGACCCTCCCCTGGTTCACACTAAAAAAGTTTTTTAAATCATTCTTGGAGGGAGTTCTTACAACTCTTATCAAAATCAACACATCCACCCATTGTGTCAGACACTTTTGCACATATGTTGCCATCATCATTTTCAAAATATTGTCTTTCTACTTGAGCCCTTGGTATCAGCTCATTTTTCCCTCCCTCCCCTGTCCTGCCTCGTGAACCCTTGATAAATTATAAATTATTATTTTCATATCTTATATTATCCACTGTCTCCCTTAATCCACTTTTCTGCTGTTTGTCCCCTTGGGGGGGGCAGTTATATATTGATCAGTTCTCCCTTTCTCCTCCCACCTTCCCCCTACGCTCCTGATATCACTATTCTCATTATTGGTCCTGGGGGGAACCAATGTCTCTTATTACCTATCCTGGATTCCCTGTGTTTCCAGCTCTTATCTGGGGTCACATGCAAGAGGCAAACCAGTCAGGATACAGTGTGGCACCAATAAAACATACAACTTCAATGCTCACCTCCCCGCCCATAACCCCAATTCCACCTTACAAATCCAGCTAGACCAGAGCATCCACACTGGTATAGAAAAACATTTTTTTAAGTGCCTGGTCTGCTTAATTCACAGAATCTTTACTTTGGGATAATATAAGTAGAAAATGACTTAGTAAAAAGTTTCAAAGTAGAATACAAATGCAAAATACTTCTTCCCTGAAAGATACTTCTAATCCATTCCCATCCAAACAGAAGATGATTCTTCAAGTAGAGTGATTACATTGGGTTTTCTTTGCGTCATCATCTTCCTGAAGCACTGAATCAAATGGGACTTCCAGAGTTCTTCAGACAAGGCATTCTGTAAGCACTCTGGGAAGGAAATTAATGTCTTCGTTCAACTTACAAAACTCTAGAGTTGCAAATATCTGCCTTTCCTGAAGTTCTGAGGGGTTTTTTTTGTTTTGTTTTATAGTTCTGAGGTTTTAAACACCTATGAAGTTGGTGAAATTATTTATCCCAGGCAGATTTGAGCACGATTCCACAATCCTGAGGTGAAAATCTCCATTTATATCTTCCTCTATGAAAAATGCAAGGAAAACATAGGCGGTATTAGCTCCATGAATAGATCTTTAAAATTAGGAACTCACCTGAGACATGACCAAGGCTCTTTTCAAAGTGATGGGCTTATGATGTAGTAGTCTGTCTCTGGGCCCCTCCATTCCCTCCAGGGCAGAAGCTGACTTCTTCCTGGCTCGAGTACAGGGACAGCTCTCTTTTCTGGCACTAATTCTCCTACACTGAGCTAAGGAGATGCTCATCTGACCCTTCTGTAAGGGGGTGTCCACTAATATACAAATGGACTTGGGTCTTCACTCCACACTCCCCCTCATTCACATTGATATGATTCTTTGTTCTGGCTCTTTTGATGCCTGATAACTGATCCCATCTACACCTTGTGATCACACAGGCTGGTGTGCTTCTTCCATGTGGGCTTATTGCTTCTCAGCTAGATAGCCGCTTGTTTATCTCCAAGCCTTTAAAACCTCAGATGCTATATCTTTTGATAGCCGGACACCATCAGCTTTCTTCACCACATTTGCTTATGCACCCATTTTGTCTTCAGCAATCGTGTTGGGAAGGTGAGCATCATGGAATGCCCTGTTATTAGAATAAAGTGTTCTTGCATTGAGGGAGTACTTGAGTAGAGGTCCAATGTCCCTCTGCTCAGTCTAACTCTTTATGGGAGTAGAAAGCCTCTCTTTCTCCCTCTGAGGGGCTCGTGGCTTCAAAGTGCTGACCTTGTGGTTAGCATTCCAATGAGTAGCCACTATGCCACCCGGGATCCTGATAGGATTAAAGAGCCAATATTTACACATGGGCCTATCATCTTCAAGCCAAAGCTAAAGTGGAAGTTAGTTTACAGTAAAGTTTTTTGGTTGTTTTTTTTTTTTAACGATACAATATTCACTGCTTACTTTGTTCTGAGCACTTTGCCAAGGTCTGGACAAGGAGTCCTGGTTGTACTGTTGAATAAGCCCTGACCTATTAACTGAAGGTTAGTGGTCCAAACCCATCAGCTGCTCTCCTCCTACTCTCAAGAATCTACATATATGTCAGAATGTACTTGATGGAAGTGTGCTTTTAGGGCTTTTTTAGGGGGCGGTATAAAATAGTGAGTCAGATCCTGCTCACCCGGCCCCTGCCTTCATGGAACGTCACCTCTCTCTTGCTGGACTCCTCACCAGGAAGGCACTGCCCACCTCCCTCCCTCCCCTCCGCCCCCGCCCCCTCACCCCTCCTGGGGCCAAATCTGAGGCTGGTCTCAAATTATGTTATTCCAGGTTATGTCAGCGCCCCCTCCTGTGGGAGGTTTTTTTTAGCTGATTCCCTCCCAAGCCCCCCAAGCCCCGCCCACTTTTGAATGTAACCATTTGCTGATAGAAAAAGTGATTCTGAGTAGAGAGCATCGGTAAAGGAAATGAACGTTTTAAAGGATGACTATGACTAAGTAAATAAGTAAAAACAAATCCAAGGGGCAGCTCTTCCCGTGTGTGTCGAAGCAGCCACCCCTTCAGGTTCACCCAAAACAGAGAGAGAGACAATCAATAAATAAGCAAATAACTAAGCTCCTCCTGGGAGCTGCGCAGGGCCTCGCCGGGGCGCCCACATCACTGTGCCGTCAGCCGCCCCCGCGGGCCGGGCTGAAAGCTCGTCTCCCGAGCACGTTACGGCCGTGGGTCCCGGCGTGGGCACACCGTGGGTGGGCGTGGCTCTGACGCAGCGCTCCCGCTGCCAGCCGGCCAGGCGAGAGTGTGCAGCTCCGGCCCCGCCCCCTGCTGAGCTCAAAGGGGTTAGCAGCCCCCCAGCTCCATCTGTTGGCTACTTGAGGCAACTGTCATCTCTCCCTGAGGCTGCTTCGTTTTGTTCCATTTCCTGTTAGCTTTGTGACTTCAGAATTCGTTTTAGCCCTCAATTACGGGTGGCTCGAGACTAGCCTTGCAGGCGGTGGAATGTCATGTTGTCCCTAGTGTGCAGACAGGAGGCGGTTGAGGCCCTTATTTGTGACTCACCTCAAGAGGCTGAACAGTGATTGGGTGGTTCCATCTTCTGATTAAAAACAAAAACAAAACCTGCAGTTACTCCCCACCCACCCCCCCAAAAAAAGCGATATCCAGTCCATTTTTAACCTCTGGGGTTTCGGGAGTGAAAATCTAGTCTTTCTTCTGCAGAGCAGCCGGTGGGTTTGAACTGCTAGTCTTCTTGCTAGTAGCGCCGCATGCAGCCCACCACACCGCCAGAGCTCACTAGCGCCCCTCGTGCTTCTGCCTCTTCGGCTAGTTGCTTCCTGTGAGGCCTGCTATCCTTCCTCCTGCCATCACTCATCTTCCTGTTGCCTCACAAAAGTCGCTTCTCCCCAAAGCCCGTGAGCATCGTATACCCCTCATTTCTGGCACTGTACAATTGTGCCTACTGGCCTTTCCATTATTGAGGCTGATTTCCTCTGACAACCTGGCCTAGAGAAAAGGACGCGTGTTTTAGAACCAGGCATTCCTGCGTTTAAAATCGGGGTCTGGGACTTACAGGTTGTAAGACCCCGCACTAGGGGAAGCCAACCACTTCATTTCTCTCGTCCTCCATTTCCTCCTTTGCAATATGGGATGATTAACACCTATCCATGGTCGCATCTGGTGGCACACATAGTCCAGGGCTTCTCACCAAACAGTTGGTGAGCCTAGTCACTCAGCAGCTTCATAGGAGACGGACCTGGCAGCTGGCTTCTAGAACAATCACAGTCCACAAACCCAGTGAGGACCTTCTAGTTGGCACATATGGTTGCTGTGCACCAGACTGGGCTCAAAGGCACGCAACAACAATAACAGCATGGTAGGTAAAAGCAAACACGCTCATGTGTGTAAGGTGCCTGATTCATAGTAACCACCTAGTATCAGGCATTTATGTTCCCTGTGCATTGGGGCATCACGTTATCAAAGCATCTCAAATGATGCCTTCACTATGACAGCGCACATCGCTGACTGTGGAAAAGGCTACCAGAACAGCTTTGGTGAAACACACAAACTGCAATTTATTCCCCAGGATAGCCCACATTCACTGGCAAGAAACAGATTTTACTAATAAGTATGTTAAGGAAGTATGTTAAGGAAGGCAAAATAATTGTCCAACTCTGTTGTCTTCAATGGCAGAATTGCACTTATCCATGTACATGAAAGGAGGCCGGTTGGAATAGTGGGTTACGTGTCGGGCTGCTAATGTTAGAACTTGGAAAGTGCCAGCACTTTGCTGGAGAAAGATAAGGCATTCTACTCCAATACAGGTTTAGAGTTTCTACCCCCCTGAAGGTTTAGATAGGTCTGTAGGTTCGTGAGGCATCAGAATTGAGTTGATGGCAGTCAGGTTGGTTTGAGTTTTATCAAAAGTTTCATTAGTCAATTTTCAAACATTTATCTCATTTAGGATAACTGCGTCTCAAGAGGGTGCTGTTGAATTTCGATATAACACATGAAGATCAGTGAAATTAAGTGATTTTCCTAATGCTACACAAGCCTATCTGGCTCCAATGTGTGTGCGTGCACACACACACAGAGTTTAAAGGGATGTGTACAGGTGTGGACCTCTGAAATGGCATTTTAAAGTCTCTACTATCACTGGCTCAGGTTCAGCAGCCATGTACCTTGGGTTACTTCCCCAGGATGACAAGTGCTCAACAAGTATTTCTCGAATCCGGGAATCTTCTCTTTCTCATCTTGAAGAGAAGTCTATTTTGATCTTAGAGCTATCAAAGTACACAGAGTAAAATTCCTTCCTCTGGGTAAAAATTGTACTTTCACTTATTATTATTTTTTTTCTGCCAAGTTAAGCTTTTAGAGGGTGAAGAGCAGGAAATCCATTTGGCCATCTTTTATAGGGGGGCAGGAATGGTTTCAGTGGTAAGATTTTCACCTTCTGTGCTGGAGACCTGGATCTTATCTCTGGCCCATGGACCTCATGCTCAGGTCCCTGCCATCTGTCAGTGGAGACATGTGTGTTGCTATGATGCCGGACATGTTTCTGTGGAGCTGCCTGTTTAAGATGGCCTCAGGGTGAAAGGCCCGGATGTCTTCTTCTGGAAATCAGCCAAGAAAAGCCCTGTGGATCGTAACAATCCAAGTTGCAACAGATCGTAGGGAAAGCAGAAGACGGGCTACATGTTCTTCTATTGTCCAGGGAACAACCCTGAGTTGGGGCCGACTGGCCAAGAGCTAACAACAGCGAGTATTTGCACTATATTTGTAGAATTGGTAATAGTTCCATAGTCTCAAGCTTTCCAGCAGCCCTGTGGTAGAAGGGGTTCCTCGCTGGGCTGCTAACGGGAAGGTCAGCATGCTGATACCACCAGTTGCTCTCTGGGAGAAAGGGGAGGTGCTCTACTCTCGCAAAGCGTTTCCGTCTAAGAAGCTCGCCAGACATAGTTAGACTCTGTCTTACCGGGTCGCGATGAGTCAGAATCAACTCAATGGCTATGAGATTTGAGCTATTTGCAAGCTTGGTTTGGTCTGCCTTTGCCTACCACCCAGGACCCCACATTCCTCCCTCCCCTCTAAATTCCCCGCATTTGGGTCCTACTTCTGCAGTCTTGGAGATTTTCACGCCCAAAGCACCACTCACTTCCTGATGAGTCACGTCCTCAAAGCCACCCTCGGCTCCAGTCTCAGAGCTCTCCGTGCATGCCACTCTGCCCGCTTAGAACTCCACACACTTCCTGATGAGTCAAATCCCTCTCCGTTTCTCAAGGGTTTGCTTTTTGAGAGCATCTTCCAGCAAACCCTCCTGACCTTCTGTTTCAATGTCCTATTCTGTGTATCAAACCACTTCAATATTGAGTCACTTTGTTCATTTCCTGTTTGCATTTTGTATGATTTTCTGTATCTGGAATCCAGGACCGGCAGCTCTATAGAGACAGCAAGTGGGTTAATAATTGCCCAGCCTATGGCAGGAGAAGACAAGGGGAAATGAGAAGCTAATTATCAACAATGAGTATGAGAAGAAAATGTTCTAAAATTGGCTGCAGTGGTGCTTGCACAACTCTTGTACATATGACTGAACAATTAAATTGTATGTTATGTGAAGCATATGCCCACAAAATCATTTCTTTTAAATGCAGTGACTTAAAACAGTGATCATTTATTTGTTTGTGGATCTGCAAGGGAGTTGTGTTTGCTGGGAGCCTCTCCTGGCTGCTCTTCCTGGTGTCACTTAGAGCAGCTTCGCTGAGGCAAGAAAATCCAAGATGGCTTCACTCTGGACTGTCAGGGTGCATCAAATTCTCCTTCCCATGAGGTTTCTTAAAGACGAGGTTTACAAGTCACCTAGTGCTCATTCCGGCACATTCTACTCATCACTGGGCCAGCACATAGTCAAGGAAGGAGAAACACACTCCATGTCTTGGAGTGGCAAGTGCTTGAAACACTGGGAGAAAATACTAATGCCATCTTGACTCTGACCTTCCATGCCCTTCAAGACTAGTTAAGTTCTGAACCTTAAATCAAGCACCTGACCTTTTGAGTGAAAAATGAAGTGCACTTTTAACTGCTTATTTAATACCTATCTAAAAGCCTCCACTCCCCACCCTCCCCCCTCTGTATACACACAAAATATTATAGGTAAAATATTGAATGGTGCAGGAAGTCTCAAGAGAAGATGAAAGGAATATGCACATACAAGAGCGTGTAAAATCTATTAGAATCGGCCTTTGTCTGCCGTCTGCATTATTTATTATAAACGTGGAATAGATGAATGATTGAATGTGCATCTACTAGTCTAAGCCATGATTACATGTGGAAGACGCATAGTTTCTCTTGCTCGGTGATCATAAGTTTGACATTTAAACTCACGCGGCACTTCCTCCCTTCTGGAGCACAGATGCACAGCGAGCGGATTATCAGATCACAGCTTTAAAAAGGTTATAGTAATGTGTCCTATTTGTAGGGTCTGGAAAGACTTTATTGCAATGCTAGAAGAGTTCATTTCTCTTACTGAAATTTGCCCATCAGTGGCTGTTGGGAAAATACATTGGGAAAATCCTTTAGCTGCCCCCCCATTTGCCTTCACCCACCCCACACCCTTTCTCTTTTTAACATAAACAAAAACCAGAAAAGGATATTAAAAGCAGAACCAAACATGGATATGCAGCATTCGTATTAGAGGCTCACATTCCAAATGCTAAATTAACTGCAGACAGGAGAGAGAGACAGAGAGAGAGAGAGAGAGAGAGAGAGAGAGAGAGAGTTTTATAACTGGAAGGGAGGGATGGGTGGGAAGGGTAAGTCTTGGAAATCAATCAATATGTCTTTCTTTTGATGTTCTTCTTCATGAAAATAGAACAACAGGATGTGAGGAAGAGGGAAATCGAGTTTGGGGGTGGGGTTGTTGTTTGTGTTTTTTTCTTTCAGTCAGAGCAGGCCTTGCAAAAGCTGGTTTTGACCTATGAGTCATTGGACACAGAAATGCTGAATCTGGAGCCAGGCTGGTTGCTGGCCCTCTCCTCAGCCTCCTTCCACCTGACCAACTGAGCTGGGCCAAGGTGGATGACAAGCAGAAATTGGGATATCAGCCATGCTTGTGGCCTGCCTGCTATGCTTCTCTCTGTATTAATGATGTCTAGATTCCAGGAGTGTGTACAAGCATTCCTAAGATTAAATGAGTGCTTGTTGGCAATAAGTGATTGCTTGTTGTGAGTTTTTGAAAAAAGCTTAGTAAGGAAGAACTTTGATTTATTCCAAATTCCTGCAGAACAAAACCAAAGAGTTTATATATATCTATCTACACGTTCTATCATCCATCTATCTCCCTACCTGTCTATCATCCAGTTAGTGATCATTTTCCCTTTCTTCTTCCAGCAAATTGAAAACAAAGTCTTGAAATAGAAGAATATGAGCAAATTTGAGCTCTCAATCTTAGCTGCTCAAAATGCAAGCATTTCAAAGCTGAGGATGACTGTGTGCTTTTTATTTGGGTCCTAGACCTGAGTTGAGAATTTCTATGTACCCACGGAAACACAAAACCTCCAAGCAACCATCCTGAAACAAAAGCTACCTGTTTTGAAAAACAGGATTATGATTTCATGAAGTTCTTCTTCTTAGCTACTATAAAAATCATTCAAAATCTAGGCCCCCACACCCACAACCACCACCCTTCACCCAGAGTCCCCCAAATAAAAGCAGAAGTCATCCATAGGTGTTTCACAATCATGGAGGAAAATGTCTGTACCTCAGTCTATCAAATATCAGACAAATGTCATTATGAAAGTCCATCAGATCGCACCCTAAGTTGACTGGCTTTCCCTCTTTAAAGAGGAATCAATGTAGCCATTTTCATCGGTTTCTAACATCTGTCTCAGGGCAGGTTGCTTTTGTGGCTGCATGGTTGCCTAGCAACCTGACCACCTGGCATCCCGACTCCTTCTGTTTGTTTCTTTACCCAGGTTCTCTGTGTTGTGTTGTGTTTTGTTTTGTTTCTATGTTAGGCCTGTAGTAGCAGGGTATGAATACTGAAGGGTGCCTTGGAAAACGAGTTTAGATAAGATTGTCTCTGTCCTTGAATGCAAAGCTGAGAAATATCTGTCACTGGGAGGTAATGGAGATCCACTGTCCTCTTCAATCAGGGAGGTAACAAGGTCAGAGCTCACTCCCATTCAGGACTCTGTGAGGTCCCAGACCACCGTACTGACTGTGGAGATGGGAGCAAGGGCTCAGAGGAGAACCATGAGGCTGTAGTAGAAACAGCATCAGGCTGTGAGGATCCAGAGGGGTACCAAAGGTGCCAACGAGGTTTTAGGCCTAGGAGTGGTGCCATTCACAAAAGAGTGAGTCAAGAGGAGGTATGGAGGGAATGGTAGCTGCCTCCCTGGACAAAATGGATTTCTTATGACAGGGGAACAGAGATATTGAAAATCTCCCATTTGCCCCAAAGCATCAACCAGGAGACCTGCCACTGGAGGGAAGATTCCAGAAACTGGCACTATTCTATAACCCAAAGATTATCCCCTGACTCAAGGGCTGTCCCATGACCGAAGCTGAGCCAATCACAGCACCTCCTCTCACTGATCCATGAATGGTTCAAACATCCCTGTGTCCAGGGATTCTGTAAATCCCTTGGAATGTTTTTAGTGGAAGCTCAAAAAGCAACGGTTATATGTATGGGAAAGATAAGATGTCTACAACGTCGATCCTTGAGGTTGGCTATCATCCTTTTTAAGAGGAGAAAATGAATCCAGTTTGCAGAAGGGAGCAAAGATGAGGGACCTGGTGGTGATGCAGTCCCTGAATCCAGCCAAGCCAAACCGTGCTATGGCTGACTGGCATAAGCTGAGACATTCCCTCTTTTGAATTAATGAAGTTCCAGTGGGGCTTCTTTCACTTGTTTTGTAAAGGGTTCTTAGTATTCCTGCTTTGATTTTACAGCGAAGGACCCTAAGGTCAGAGGCATGGACTGGTTCCCTTATGATCACAAAATCGTAAGGTCCAAGGTTCTGAAGCTGGATCTACCCCTGAAGCCACATTCTTTTTGAACACCATTTTGTCTCCCAACTACGTGGACAATCGTAGCACTCAAGAAGACGTCATAAACAGACATGTTCAGATCTGTGTACATTGTTGACAATCCTCTAGAGGAACCATCTGTGATATCTCGAAACCACGGAAAACAATCGATCCGCTCATTTGACAAATTGTCTCCAGTCCTAGCCAAAGCGCCCCAGCCTTACAAGCAAAGCACCACTTTCAAGGTGGAGAGACTCCCAGGACAGACAACCTCCGCTGAAGGGAGTGATGAAGAACGAGAGTGTGGAAACCAGGATGGTCCTCAAGTCCAAGGGTAGAGAAGGGGCCAAAGAAAGACTTGCTGAGATCCTCATCTTGGTACATGAAAATGTGGCTTTGTTTGGAAATATCACCTATCTTTGAAAGTCTTACCAGGTCAGGAAGTCTTCAGAGCCCTGGTGGTGCAGGATACTGCTCAGCTGATCACCAAGAGGTGGGCGGCTCGAACCCACCCGGCACTACTCGGAGAGGTGCAGCAATATAAGAAACCTCAGGTCCCAACTCTACCTTACAAATCCAGATGGACTGGGGAAGGTACACTGGTAGAGAGGGGAGCTGGAGATATGGGGAAACCAAGATGGATGAGCCCCTTCAAGCCAGTGGTTAGATCGGAGATACTGGAAGGGTAGAGAGAAGGTGGGGTAGAGAGACGGAACCAACTGCAAGGATATACACATAAGCTCCTATTTGAAGGACGGGCATCAAAGGAGTGGGTTGGGGGAGAGGTCAGGGAGTGTGAGATATGACAGAACAATAATAATGTATTAAGTATTGAGGGTTGGTGGGAGGAGAGAGCAGGGGAAGAGGGAAAGGGGTGGAAAAGCCAATACTCGGGGCTCAAGGGAAAAGGCGGATGATTGGAGAATGATAATAGCAGTGGACATGTGAGGGTGCTTGGCACAGTATGTTTATTTATGTATTGTGAAAAACGATGTACGAGCCCCCAATAAAATAATTAAAAAAAAAAAAAAGAAACCTCAACGAGCAATTCTACCCTCTCCCGTTGTTGTTGATGTTGTTCTTGCTGCTGCCTGCCATCAAATCAGTTCTGACCCAGAGCAACCTTATACACAACAGGACCAAACCCCGCCTGGTTCTGCGCCATCTTCACACTTGTTCCTGTGCTTAAACATGATCTCATTCTCCAGGGATTGCTCTCCCCTGGCAACATGTCCAAGTATAGAAGCCAAAGTCTTGTCATCCATGCCTCTGAGGCTCCTTAGAACTTACTCTGGTCGTCGTCCTTCCAAGATAGAGCGGTTTGTCCTTTCAGCCGGCTGTGGACCTCCCAACATCCTTCACCGGCACTACAACTCAACCCAGGTCCAAGAGTCACTCTCAGTTGGACTCTCCCTCATGGCATGTAACAGCGAGATGGTGCTGGAGTCGGTTGCTAATCCCTTATATAAGGGGGTGTCTTGGGCAATGGGGCTTCGGAAAATATGTGGGGGGGGGGAGTCCTTCATCTTCTCATTCCATTTTCCCACCAATGTTTCAGGTTTCCTCAGAAAAAGTAAGAAGAGACATGGAGACAGAGATACCCTGGGGGGAGATGCCAGGTGAAGACACATCTACCAGCAGCAAAGAAAGTGCCAGGGATTGCCGGCAGCACATGAAGTGGAGAGAATTGTGGAGCAGACCCTCTCAGAGCCCTCAGCGGGATGGTTCAACATGGTCACATCCCGGGTTTAGCCTTCTAGCCTCTGGAACTCTAAGACAATACATTTTCATTCTGCCAAGCCCCCACCCCCACCGCCTTGCTGTCTTGTATGACCACACCCAAAAACCACAGCAACAACAGAGTCAGCACTTATGTCTCTCGTGCCCTTTGAGAGCATTGACTGGCCGTACAGGGCATTGGAAGTACACCGCACCCACAGGCAAGCTGTCAGCCTGGGGATGAAGCCGCTGCACACACAGCCGGGCAGCACCCAGCAGGGAAGCAAAGGTAAAACGACAGACACTCTTTGCAATTCCACTTATGCATTTTTCCTTCCCAGTCATTGCATTTTTAAACCCAGACCAGATTCACTGCCTGAAGAAGGAGAAGCCAGATTGAGTCCAGGGCGAACCGTTCCTTTTTGGCTTTGAATTCCAAAAGACGCTTGAAAACACAGCTTTGGAATTATAAGCACTTCAGTGCCACTGAGTTGATTCTGACTCATATATCACAGAACAAGATACTGCCCAGGCCCGCTCCATCTTCGCAGTCCTTGCTGTTTGAAGCCATTGTTGCAGCCACTGGGTCAATCCGTCAGAACGAGGAGGCCAGCAGTTAACGGTGCAACAGCCCATCAGTTGCCCACGTGCAATTTCAGGTTGAAGCTGGAAAAATATTAAAGCAATTCCGTGAGCGTCACAGCACGACCTTGAGTACATGCCACCCGAGTTTAGAGACCAGGTCAAGAGCAGATTTGACACACTGAACACTACTGACCCCAAACCAGACACTTGTGGGATGGAATCTAAGACAACATACATGAAATATAAAAATAATCAAAAATACGGGAAAGACAAAAGACCCAAGTGGAAGTCAGAAGAGACTCTGAAACTTGCTTTTGAAAAAGTGAGTGAAAGAAATGAGGAAATAAAAGAACTGAAAACAAAGCTTTCCAATGGCAGCTGGTGATGACAGAGTAAGATATTCCAGTGAATGTGCAAAGATCTGGAGTTAGAAAACCGAAAGAAGAAGAGCACGCTCGGCATTTTCCAACTGAAAGAACTAAAGAAGAATGTCAAGGCTTGAATTGCAGCCTTGAAGGATCCTATCAGCAAAAACATTGAATCACGCAGGGAGCATCAACAGATGATGAAAGCTATGCATAGAATCACTGTGTAGTCAAAGAGTTCTCTTGACTGCAATCATTTCAGGAGGAAGCATAGGATCGAGAAGTCCACACTGCACTGTAGGCCTTGCCAAAAAACAAGGCTCCTGGAACTGGCAACATCAATTTAAACAATTAAGTGTCTGATAGTTACGGTCTTCTGTCTGCCTCTTAGAATTGGTTCCCTTTAACAAGGGCACCACTAAAATGGGATTATATCACACCTACTTTAATAGGACGTTGTGCTAATCTAACGGAGAACCTCTTTAAAGATCCTGTTTGCAAACCAGCGTGGTAATACACTGGCCCATTGAAAGTTGGTGAGCTGCTCCTTTAATTAGACCTTTTTCAACTCATGACCCAAATGCTCAACTGCCATTGAGTGGATTCCATCTCAAAAGAACCCAGTGGGGGAGAGTAGAACTCCTTGCCCACAAGTCTCCTGGGGACCTCTGTGGGTTTCTGAGACGGCAACTGTTTACACGAGTAGAAAACCCAGTCTGCCTTTCTCAGAATGGCTGGTGGTTTTGAACTGCCAACCATGGGGATCTCAGCTTAAGCTTAATCCTACCACAAGGGCTCCCTCTGGAACTACTAATGGGTTTGAATGGCTGACCTTTCCGTGAGCAGCTCACGACCCCACTGGGACTCCTGTTTTGACAGAGCAGCTTTATGATAACATTTCTCCATAGGGCTTCCCAGGCTGAAATGTTCATGAGAGCAGAATGCCAACGATTTTCTCCTTTCTAGTCACTGGTGAGTTTGACCCACCAACCTTTTGGCTAACGACTGACTCAGTTTGCTTTGGGTTGGAACTTATAAAAAGAAGTGAGAAATCCAGGCCAGAACGTGAAGAGGTAGATGGGCTCCTCAACCAGGTCGTGTTTGGACTTCAGAGATACACAGTCAAGTCTTCCCTGGGCTCCAATGTATAAAGAAGCCGCTCCCAATCCTATGATTGAACATCTATAGAGTTCAAAAATGACACTGTTTTCCAGCAAGGATTGCAGGGGGTTGCAGTGCCTAAGAAGATAAAAACCAGTCTTTCGAAAACCCAAGGCTGAGATTGCCCCACATTGGCAGGTGTGTCAAACTTGGGTTGCCCTCCACAGTTCAGAGCAAGCCCTGACATCTCTCAGGAAGGGGAGGCCTGAGAGTGGTGACCTGGTACGGCAAACATTTCCACAGCTGTTTCTTATTCACAAAAGTAAGTGATTTTCTCGCATCTGACACAGTGCTTGCCTGGAGCAAGCCAAAAACCTATTGCTACTTGACCGATTCTGGCTAAGAATAATCCTAGAAGATTGGGTAGATCAGCCCCATAGGACCAACTCTAGTGGCATCGTGGGTTGGGCGTTGTGATGCTAAGCAAAACGTCAGCTGTCCAAATCTGCCAGCCACTCTCTGGAAAGAACCTGAGACTGTCTCTTCCTGTAAAGACTTGCAGGCTCAGAATCCCAAAGGGGGCAGTTCTGCTCTGCCCAAGGGGGTCCCAACAAGGCAGCATCAACTCAATGGCGGTGTGTTGAGTTGAGATCTATGGCCACATTTTTCTTCTCCAAGCAGCTGGTGCATTTAAGCCGCCAACCTTTCGATTAGCAGCTATGCACTTAATCACCGCTCCACCAGGGTTCCTTTGCACGTAGTCGTTTGAATTAATTAATTACTTAATGAATACCTACAGTCTTTTCTTCTGGTTCAGTGACTTGCTCATCTCATCATTCTCCCTTAGCAATTATCACTCTGGATTATAATTATTTGTTGAGCTGTTTGTCTCCCCCGATGAACTCAAGAACAAGAACCGAGGCTTCATTATTTTTATAGCTCCAAATATCTGTAAAGAGATAAAATGTAAAGTGAATTTCAAAACACAAGATGGCTATTTCCTGAGAGAGACACTGGAGCACAGACTGATTAAAGGGCTCGCTCAGAGCTGAACGAGTTACTCACAGGGCCAGCGAGGAGGCATATCTACTCCCCACTGTGTATTTTCCCTCATACTATTTCACAAGCTGTTAAAAATCATTTGATCATAATGAAAAACACTGCAGTTACCTGCTTGGTTGCAATATTTATAGAATTTCAGAGTGTCTCTACGTGTTTTCACTTCAGTGTTGTAATTTTCCACAAGGGACTCTCAAAATTTCGGTTAGCGATTGTCTTCCTTTCTTACAGCTGCTGCAGAATATGCCACGAAATGGGCAGCCCAACATGAGAAGAGGGTAGCACCCAGAAAGGTAAACCCAGCATTCTGGATGGCATATGTCCTGAAGGGATTTGCAGATCCTAAAGGAACAGTTGAGAACTGCACCCAACAGTCTTCCAGGTCCGGGTGCCGGTGCTGTCGTTAGATACCATCCAGCCCGTTCAGACTCATGGTGACCCTGTGCACAACAGAAGGAAGCGCTGCCCAGTCGTGTGCCACCCTCATGATTATCCCCAGGCTTGCGCCCCTGCTTGCAGCCTCTGTTCCAGTCCCGCTCCTTGAGGGCCTTCCTCTTTCTTCCTGCCCCTCCTCTTTACCAAGTACAGTGTCCTTCTCCAGAGACTGGAGATTTTCTGACCCAAACCCAGGTCCACATAGACAAAAGTAAAAATCCAGAGCCCCAAGAAATCTCTACATGATGAGCTTTTGCGATCCAAATTCTAGAGGACATTCCTACAACTCAGCCACAAATGAGGAGTGAACGCAATCACAACTGGCCAGAGGACATCTCACCAAAGAAAACATCCAGGGGCCCATAAGCACATGAGACCATACTCACTGTCATTAATCAGAAACCCCCTGCCATCAAGCCAATGCCTCCCCCACAGCCCCAGCCGGGCAATGGGAATCAAAAGCACAACGAGATATCACTCCATGCCCATAGGATGGCTGATATGAGAAAAGGGGAAATTTCAAGTGTTGGAGCAGATTCAGATATGGGAATCCTCATTCGCTGCTAGTGCGTCTGGAAAATGTGGAAAAATTTGGCAGTTCCTCGAAAGATTAAAACTCGAATTACCAGAGGACCCCGCAATTCCACTCCTAGGTGTATGCCCCAAAGGCTTGGAAGCAATGACTCAAGTGAGTACAGCATTGTTCACAGTGGACTCAAGGTAGAAACAGCCCAACAGCAGAAGATTCCATAAAATATGGTACATGTCCCAATAGAATGTGCTACCCTCAGAGAGAAAGATGAAGTTTTAGCGTATGGCTTCAACATGGATGAAATTGAAAATGTTAGGATATGTGCAACAATGTAAATTACCTACAAGAGGCAAATGCATGGATCCCAAAGTTTTTTAGTGGTTACCAGCTATGGCAAGAGAGGGAAATGGGGAATTACAACTTAAAAGGTACTGAGTTTCTGTTAAGGGTGGTAAAAGTTGGGGAAAGAAATATATTAAATAAGGACTGGGGAACAATTTTTAAAACAACAACAAAGTAACATGGCGAAAAGAAAACCTAATTGTGTTAGTCTGGGTGAACTAGAGAAACTAATGCACAGAAACTCATATGAATAGAAGAGAGAGTTTTAGATAAAAGGCAAGTGTACATTAAGAAAGCATCCCAATTCAGTCCAGTCCAAGCCCATAAGCCCGACATTAGCCAATATGTCCAACACCGAGCTACAAAGTTCTCCTTAAACTCACAAAACACACAAAATGGTGCCGAATGCAGGAAGATCACAGGCTAGTGGGTAGAAAGTCTTTGGATCCAGTGGCCGTGGAAGCTTCTCAGTGCTGGCAGGGCTTCTCCAGCACCCAGGACTGCAACAGGGTCGGTCCATGCAGCTTCTCCTCAGAGATGTCTAGCAGGAAGTGAGCCTTGCCAGCTGAGGCAGAGAACTAGCTAAGACAGCCGCACACTGGTCTGACCCTCAGAGAACAAGAGACAGAAAGGCAAGGCTCACCGAGTCATTTAATTCTCCACCCTTCAATTAAACTGCCCATTCAGTTCATCCCAATCAGTTGGTCAGCCAAGTTGACACTATAAACCTTAACTAGCCCAATAGCCAAATAGAAATGCCATAATTTAAAAATGCAATAAGCCAAAAAAATTTTTACTGTAAGACCTTAGCCACAGAACACGCGGCTGAAGAGAGAATTGTATGATTGGAAGATGGGAAAAGAAACTCTCTAGAATGCAGCATAGTTTTTTTTTTTTTTAATACAAAAGAGAAAACAAGAGACCCAGAGGATGCAAGGGAAACATCTTACACGGCTTCTTGGAGTCTCAGAACAAAAAGGGAATTTGGCGCGTAGGAGGAGGGAACTGGGACGAGGCAGGTATAAATGCTCACAGCTCCCTTCTGGGAGCGGACACGCTTGGCCCACAGCGCACAGCCGTCCTCCAGGGGGCGGTGTTGCCTAATCCCAAACTGCGGTCTGAGTGGCCACAGCAGTGCTTTTCACTGGGGGACAAAAAGGAAGGGGGTGGTGGGAAAAGAGTGTCCCAGATTGAAGAGTCGCACAGACAGAGCCGGAAAGGTGGAGAGAACAGAGACGGGAGGAGAAAGGAAGGAGGAGCACAGAAGGTGATGAAAGACCCCCGTGTGGCTGGGACTTGGAGGAAGGTGGCAGGTGAGATGAGGAGGATGGGCAGGTACGACGACCCTCCCCCACCCCCACTCACACCCCCGCCCCAGCCCCCCAAAACTTGCTAGGTGTTGCCAGAGAGAGAGATGGCCAATTCTGTTCTATTTTCAGGAAACATAAAGTGCTAAAAGCCTCCCAAGTCATCCTGCAAAACCACCAGAGATCCCCACAGGACAAAATGGTGCTAGGACATGAAAAGCATGAACTATGTAAGGATATTTAGGGCTCTTTCCATGATCCAGGACAACCTATGAAATGTTTTAAAGTAAGGCGGTGTGGTTGTGCGCGGGACTGCAGCCCACTGGGTTGGAGGTTCAAGTCCAGCAGCAGCTCTCCAGGAGCAAGGTTGGGCCTCCTACTCCCACCAGCAGAGGGCAGTGATGCCCCCCCCCAAAAAAAAATTTTTTAAGTCTTCAAGTAACAAGGTATACATATGATCAGATTTATAGGTTAGACCAATCACTTGAGATAAAAGATAATTGAAGTGGTGAGAGTGCTGGATGGTCTATTAAGAGGCACTTTTATTCATTTATTGTAGTTTTATGGTTATTATTTTTAAATCATTTTATTTGAGGCTCTTACAGCTCTTATAACATTCCACACATTAATTGTATCAAACATATTTGTGCATATGTTGCCATCATCATTTTCAAAACATTTACTATTTGGTATCCGTTCTTCATTTTCCCCTCACTCTCTGCCTCCCACCCTCGTGACCTCTTGATAAATTATAAATTATTTTTATATAATTTTATTGCGGGCTCATACAATGCTTATCACAATCCATCCATCATTTTGAGTACATTTGTTGTCATCATCATTCTCAAAACATTTTCTTTCTACTTGATCCCCTCATTTTTCCCCTCCCTCACAAACCCTTGATAATTTATAAATTATTATTATTTGACATGTCTGACGTCTCCTTTCACCCACATTTCTGTTGTCCATCCCACCGGGGGAGGGGTTGTTATACTTCAATAATTTTAATCAGTTCTCCTTTCCTCCCCATACCACCACACCTTCTACCTACTCTCCTGTTATCGCTATTCCCATTCTTATTCCTGAGAGGTTTATCTGACCAGGATTCCATGCGTCATGAGCTCTTATCTATATGAGTGTACATGCTCTGGTCTAGTCAGAACTGAAACACATGACTGGGGTCACGATAGTTGAGGGAGGAGGTTGAGGAAGCCTCAAGGAATCAGGGGAATATGTGTGTTTCACAGGTGCTATACTGCACCCTGGCCGACTCATACCTTCCTTGGAACTCTTCTGTGAGGAGCGGTCCTATTGTCTACAGATAGCTTTGGGGTCTCTGCTCCGACCCCCCTCGTTCTCATCAATATGCTTGTTTGTTTGTTTGTTTGTTTGTGGTCTTCTGGTGTCTGTTACTGATTCTGCTGACACCTCGTGATCACACAGGCTGGTGCGCTTCTTCCATGTGGACTTGTTGCATCTCTGCTAAATAGCCACTCTTTAACTTCAAGCCTTAAGACCCCAGCTGCTGTATCTTTTGATGACCAGGCACCATCAGCTTTAAGAGGCCGTTTTAAATAATTCAGGGAGGTCCTGAGAGTGACTTGCATCAAGTACTGGCAATGAACAAATGGCAATGCTTGATACTAGTAAGGGTGAAGGGAATAGACATTTTTTCAGACACTGTTGTTGAAATAGTTCATTGATTTGATTTTCGCAAAGCAATTTAGCTATACAGTATGTAATTAAAGCTTTTAGAGTGATCGATGTACACAGTTAATGTGCTGTAAGGCTGAAGGTTCAAAACCACTCACAGGTTCCTCAGAAGAAAGGCCTGGTGATCCATTGATGAAAAAGGTATCCATAATCCTTTGGCATGCAGGTCTGCTCTCCATGAGTTAGAATCTGCTGGTTTGACTTGTTCCCCTAACTGCATGAGGACGAGGAAGCATCATCTGATCTCTTCTATTGAGTTAGAAGACTTTAAGAGAGAAGAAAGTAGGAAGAGTAACAGAAACATTCCAAACCAGTGACTGTGGCATCTATGTTGATTCATAGTGACTTTATTGATCGGCATAGGATTGCCTCAGACTGTAAACTTCACGGGGGTGGGGAGGGGTGCTTTCTCCCACAAAGCACCTGGTGGGTTCTAACCACTGACCAGTTACCAGCGAAGCCCTTAACCACTATGCTACGAGGGCACCTTATCTGAACTATAATAATAATAAAAATGTAAGGAGAATGTGTACTGGACCATTAGAGAACAGACGATAACTCTCCTGAGAAGCTTCATAGATGAAGACACGTGCATTGGAAATGTTTTGAGTGTTTGAAGCCAAATAAAGAGTTTAAATGTTTCCTTTCTGAAATGAGAGAGAGAGAAAAAAAAACCCAACCCAAATCAATGAAGCCTTCACCTTGAGAAGTTACAAAATCAAGCCAACCGAAGGAAAGGTCAAGGTTAATGAACTCGAAGTCAAAAGCTAAATTGGTTCTAGGCCTGTTTCTTTGATGAAAAAAGTGCCAGCCTGAGCACCACCAACAAAAACCCCTCATAGATTTAATTAATGACAGAATGGAAGGCAAGATAAATATAAAACAGGAAAGGGGTGCCAAAAGAACAAATGCTTGTAAAAAATTTGAACAGAATAGACTATTATCTGGAAAATTGTAAATTGACAGTGTTATTCAAGAGGTTGAATGTTGAAATGCTACCACTGAAGAAATTGGAAGCTTTCTCAAAGAACTATCTGCATCCTACCACCAACATCACCCTCTGTGGCAGTTACATAATCTCCTGTCAACTTGTGAAGGGATAGATGCTAGTCTGTCAATCAGGTTGCAGCTTGATGACCTCGTTTGGAGGTGCCAAGGAGATAATACTTCAATGGAAGCCAGATATGCACATACTCAGTGCTTCACCTTTCTTCTGACAAGACACATGGAGCTACGCTGGAACCCTGGAGCTGGAGGAGTCACATGGAGGCCCCTGCCAGTGCTGAGATGCTTCCCCTGACTTTCCACCCACTGACCTGTGATCTTTTTACATTCGGCATCATTGTATGTGTTGCATGAGTCTGAAGAGAAATTTAGAGATGGTTATCAGACATATGGGCTAATATCAAACTTATGAACTTTATACCGGGCTGGGATGTTTTCTCAATAGATAATTGCTCTCAATAACAATAATTTATAAATTATCAAGGGTTCATGAGGGAGGGGGGAGAGGGGAGGGCAGGGGAAAATGGGGAGCTAATAGCAGGGGCTTAGAGGGAAAGAAAATATTGCGAATAATGATGGAAACAAATGTGTAAATGTGCTCTGCATGCAGTGGATGGATGTATGGATTGTGATAAGGGTTGTATGATTCCCCCAATAAAATGATTAATATATACATATATAATTGCTCTTTTATATAAAGCTCTTTCTTATACACTTGATTGTCTATGAATTTGTTTCTCTCGTTAACCCTGACTGACACATACACACCCCCCCCAAAAGAAGAACCCTGTTAGATGTTACCAAAAATATATTACCAATTCTGTTCTACATTCAGGAAGAATAAAGTTGTTAAAGGCTTCCCAAGTCATTTTGCAAAGCCAGCATTACCTTAATTCTAAGATGACCAAGATAACCAAAATAAAATTATAAATATATAAATTTACATATAAGCCAAGTTATATAAAGCAGGAGCATCATCCTTAAATGCTAATCAAACTCAAGCCATGTTTTAAGACTATTTTAATTTTATAAAACCTACTTCTGCAATCCGTTACAAATGGGGGTGGGAGGATATGTCAAAAAGAACTCGACAGGCTCTCTGCTCCTCCTCGTGTGACAGGCAGCTGCCTCTTCCTGTTCTCCTGCAGTCCCAGCCGCATCCTGGAGACACCATGGTGACGGTCGGAGTGAACGGATTCAGCCATATTGGACGCCTAGTCTGCAGGGCTTCTTTTGATTCTAGCAAAGTGGATATCGTTGCCATCAATGACCCCTTCATTAACCTGAACTACAGGGTCTACATGGTCAAGTATGACTCCACCCATGGCAAGTTCAATGGCACCGTCAAGGCCGAGAACGGGAAGCTGGTCATCAATGGGAAGCCCAGCTCCATCTTCCAGGAGCGAGATCCCGCCAACAGGAAGTGGGGCAAGGCTGGTGCTGAGTATGTTGTGGAGTTCACTGGTGTCTTCACCACCCTGGAGAAGACTGGGGCTCACCTGAAAAGCAGAGCCAAAAGGGTGATCATATCTGCCCCTTCTGCGGATGCCCCCATGTTGGTGATGGGCGTGAACCACGAGAAATATGACAACTCCCTCAAGATTGTTAGCAATGCCTCCTGCACCACCAACTGCTTAGCCCCCCTGGCCAAGGTCATCAATGACAATTTTGGCATCGTGGAAGGACTCCTGATTACAGTCCATGCCATCACTGCCACCCAGAAGACTGTGGACGGCCCCTCTGGGAAACTCTGGCGTGATAGCCATGGGGCTGCCCAGAACATCATCCCGGCATCTACCAGTGCTGCCAAGGCTGTGGGCAAGGTCATCCCGGAGCTGAATGGGAAACTCACTGGCATGGCCTTCTGTGTCCCTACACCTAATGTGTCCGTCATGGATCTCACCTGCTGTCTGGAGAAACCTGCCAAGTATGATGACATCAAGAAGGTGGTGAAGCAGGTGGCTGATGATCCCCTGAAGGGCATCCTGGGCTACACTGAGGACCAGGTCGTCTCCTGGGACTTCAACAGTGACTCCCACTCTTCCACATTTGATGCTGGGGCTGGCATTGCCCTCAAGCTCATTTCCTGGCAATGACAATGAATTTGGCTACAGCAACAGAGTGGTGGACCTCATGGTCCACATGGCCTCCAAGGAGTCAGAGCCCCTGGACCACCAGCCCCAGCAACAGCACTAGAGGAAGAGAGGCTCTCCGCTGCTGGGGAGTCTTTGCCCCAACTCAATCCCCCAACACACTGAAACTATTCCATCCAGACCCCCTGAAGGAAGGGGAGGGGTTTAGTGAGCCCAATCCTGTCATGTACCATTAATAAAGTACACTGTACCCAGCACCGCCCCCCAAAAAAAAGAACTTGATAATACTCCAAACCTGATGGTATTCTTTCTTTTTCCCCCAAAAAAGTCTGGGTTAAAAACAAAACTATTTACTAAATATGATAGTATCAAACCAGCAGGAACGGCCACACTTACTGTGAACTCTGGAAGCATTTCCTTGGACTGGGAAATAAAACAGGTCATTCACTATCATTTTCCCATGACGGTGAATGTGAAGAGCAATAAGAAAGGACGAGAAGGTCAAAGTTATTGGCAAAGCTGTAAATGCATCACCATTTAAAAATTACATCACTTTCTACCTAAGAAGCTCAAGAAATTCTAGTTAAATTATTGTCGTTAATAGGTAAGCTTAGTAAAGAACAAAATTCAGAGAAAGAGAAAGAAGAAAAGAGGATGATATGGCAAGGATGAAAGGAGGTAGCCAGGAGAGGGAAAAAGAGGAGAGACATGGCTGGCCCCTGCCTTGTCATAAACACCAAACGCTGACGCTGGGGAAGGCCGGCGTGGTGATAAAAGATGCCCTTCAGGGATCATTCAGGGAAATTGTTTCATTGCTCTTTCTAAGGGTCGTGGTGCTTTTGACCTGCCGAACTAAGCCACCTTCATTCCCAGATGCCGGTCTCTCTTTGCATTTACCCATCTACCCACAGCTGTATTTGAATGCCTGGGCGTCAAACTTGGACTGAAGAGGGAAGAACGAGCATGTTAGGGCGTCTTGTCCTCTTCCTTAGGTGTTGTTAGGTTCTATGGGGTCCGTCCCGACTCACAGTGACCCTAACTATGGACCACAGAGTGAACCCCTGCTCTATCTGCACCACCCTCACAATCGATGCTAGAATCGAGACCGCGTTGCCACCCCTGGGTCAGCCCATCTCAATGAGGGCCTCTCCTGACCACATGCCAAGGGACATGAGACAACGTCTCCCCTCGCTTCCGAGAGCATTCAGGTCGGGTTTCTTCCATGATGTGTGCGTTCATTCTTCAGACCGTGAGTCAGAGGCGTTCATCCATTCTTCTTCACTTCTTCCTTCTGCAGTGTCCAGCTGTTGCATCCACGGGAGGTGGTGGAAAACACCATGGCTTGAGTCAGGTGACATCTTCGTTTTGCACACTCTAACACTGTCTTTGGCACCAGTGCAATCTGGAGTCTCATTTCTTCACTGCTGCTTCTATCAGCATTGAGGATGGATCCAAGAATATGAAATCCTGCCAACTTTCCTCCATTTTTCATAATGTTGCTTATTGGTTGTGATGATTTGTGTTTTCTTCTGTTGCTGTGTACCATAGTTTTCATTGTGGGTGCCCCCAAAACTCCCCCACCATCCCTTCTCCACATCCTCTGAGGCATTACTCCTGCATGATTCCTCGTGTGGGGGCCAGTGTCTCTAGAAAGCATGAGAATAGAGCAGTCAGACAGCATTTGAAGTAGAGTGGAATCCACCACATTGGGGCAGTCTGACTACATCCTGCTGCTTCTCTCCCACCTCCTGGGCTTGCACAGGCTCAACCCTGAATCCCAGAAGCAGAGCCCCACATGATGGCTAAGGCAGGCCAAGGGGGAAAGGCTTGGAGACACCATGTCCCCTGGTTCAGAACAAAAACTGAACTTGTGAGCAGCTAGATACACATGATGAAAGAGGGGCAGGAGGCAGGGTGCTGCACATGATCCAGGATCGGATTCGGTTTTCTTTCCCTGGAGGTTCCCAAATGGGTAATTTTCCATGATGGGTAAACATCCTGCTCATTGAGTCTGTTGTATTTAGGGAACACTAAAATGAAATTAGCAACAGACATTCTCCCTTCTCCCAACCCCACCCCCCACCCCCCGCCCTATCCAGCTGAAAGAAGAACTGGAAAACACAGTCCTCGGCTTCCAGAGAGGCATAGTGGGTTACATGTTGAGTTGCTAACCACGCGGTCAGCAGCTGAAAGCCACCAGCTGCTTTACTGGTGAACAATGTGGCTTTCTACTCCCTGGAGCAGTTAGTCTTGTAAACCCACAGAGGCAGTTCTACCCTGTCCTGTAGGATCACTGTGAGAATCAACTTCATAGCAGAGAGTTTGGTGCTTTGGAAGCTTACAGAGAGGTCCTTTTCTTAAAAGAATGCTACTAAGCTACTAGGCTTGGGGAACTGTGTCCACGTATAACTAAAGAGATGTCTGAGAATGAGGTTTTCAGGACCTGGCCAAAATCATCCAGTTACCCCATCATGAAACTGAAGATGCTTTTATTTTATTTTATTTGCAATGGAGAAAAATAGAAATATGTGAAAAGAGTTTGAAAACAGAGAGCCCACATTGAGTAATTCAGTCACCACTTAGTGAATATTTGCTGTGTGCCAGATGTCATCTGAGTCAAGTTCGTCTGTGTTGGGAGTTTCGGAAAATTGCCATGGACCATGAGAAACAATGGGAATAACAAAAACAAACCCAGTGCCATCGAGTCCCTTTCAACTCCTGATTCCCCTGGATGCCCCATGGGAGTGCAGAGGTAGTCTGTAGCAGACACCTTACTCTCTTGAAAGGACTGCTATGTTTGGACCCCCGATCTTTTCATTAGCAGCTCAATGCTTAACCTGCTGTGCCATCAGGCTCTTTATAGAAACAAAATCTGATTCAAGTGGATGAAGAAAGGAGAGAGAGAAGGTGAAAAAGTTTGCCCAAAGGCAGACTGCGCTTTCTAGGATTTTGACGTGGAAAACAGGATGATAGCTGCTGGCATGGACGAGGGTAAAGCACTCAGAGCCAAGAGAGGGTCAAAGCTGCTGTAGGGTGTTTATCAGCTGCTAGAGAGGCACCATGGCAGAGGGGAGGGTGGAAACGGAGGTAAAGGTGGAGATGGATTTCTGTCCTCATGCCAAAGAGTATGATTAGCTGTACTTTGGCACTCATGCTCACCCCTAGAACTACTCCAGAAGGGTATCTTGTCTGTCCTTTTTATAGAAGCAGATTGCCAGACCTTTCTTCCACAGCAATACCATGTGAGTTCAAACTACCAACTTCTGGTTAGTAGTTGAGCACAAGCTAGTTGCACTAAGCAGGGACCTTGAGAAAGAGAATTTAAATCAGAGTACCAGGGTATCAAGGATCCCCGGTGGCTCATTGGTGCTGGGTTGATAACAGATACT
The DNA here is from genome assembly GCA_004026705.1 of Nesogale talazaci. Classification (NCBI taxonomy): domain Eukaryota; kingdom Metazoa; phylum Chordata; class Mammalia; order Afrosoricida; family Tenrecidae; genus Nesogale; species Nesogale talazaci. Next base: position 146,014 of record PVJH01001163.1, on the reverse strand, counting down.
TGGTGGTTTAAACAGTCACTTAGCATGAAAACGATCTGACAGCTTCCCTGACTGTGGTCGTTTCATAATCTGGTGCCAACTTGAGACTATTGAGAGTGAAGGGTGAAGTTCAGTCTGCCAATCAGATTGCAGCTTGATGACCTCATTTGAAGGCATCAAGGATTCCTGTTGACAAGCTACAGTGGATCTACGCTGATGGGACCAGAGCCCTGGAGCTGGAGGAGTCATGTGGAGATCCACACCAGTGCTGAGATGCTTCCACCACCACTGGATCCACAAGACTTTTCACCCATGGCCGGTGATCTTCCTGCTTTCAGCATTATTACATGGCTCTGAGTCTAAAGAAGAATTTATGAACCAGTATTAAACATATGCCCTAACATTGGATGTATGATTTGATCTGGATGGGGCTGGGATGTTTCTCTATACACAATTGCCCCTTTATATAAAGCTCTTCTTTACACATACATATGAGTATCATGAATTTGTTTCTCTAGTCAAACTCGGACTAACATACTGAAAGTCACAGCTGAGAAAAGTCAATGGGGCTGCTCCATTCTGTCATAAGGGGTTCTGGGAGTCAGGAGTGGCTCAAGTGCACACAGGAACAGCAATCGAGTGATTGGCATCCGTCAAGGTGGCAGACAAGAAAACCCTTGACATTCCACTGGGTATTGTCACATTGGTCACTAAGAGCAGAAAACCACTCCATGGCACCCAGGACCATGACTGGTACATGTAGCTAAAGACTACTTTTCCTAGTCTGCTTTGAAGGAATATGCAACTTTCCAACTAGGTTCTCGCCACTGTAGAAGAGAATAGACTCAGCTGAAAGAAGGTCCTGCATCCTTTCCACTGTCAAAGCCTATAAATGACCCAAGCAAGAGATGAGAGACAATTCACCTGTTGAGAGGGTATAGGAAAGGGAGAAAGAGCTACAGGGTGTTGAGGAAAGTGCTAGAACTTTTAAATAGCTGTAGAGAATGGGTTTGGGAACTCACTAAGGACCTGCTAGATGATAAGCAAAAAGATAATCCTAAACTTCACCGGTGACTCAGCTCCAATCCTTTCACTCTTTGTCTGTTTCCAGCCTACCTCAAGAGCACCTGGACCCTACTGGAAGAAAATAATCAAACGGTTATTTATCGATCCTTGTCTACTCAGAGTAACTCCAGACATTAGGTAAATAAGTTGCCATCCAGCAGAGTGGTGCAATTTGGTTTTATTTGTCAAAGAGCTGAAGTTCCGGTTGCTTGTTTCATCTTAAGGCTTTTTTTTCCTCCCTAACCCTAAACCCTCACCCTAACCATCTTAGGCTTATTTTATAATTTTATTCCATTCCTGCTGCATTGGCGTTATTAGGTAACTGGTGGTGACATTGGATGGGTGTATAAACGAAGGAAAGGAGCTTCCCATAGAAGAACTGCGATAACTCATGGCATTTAGTGCTCCCCTTTGAAGTGCTCTGACTGATGGAGGAGGACTCTGAGACAGCAGGGATCCACAGTGCTCCAGGAGGAAGGCCCACAACAGCAAACGTACCTTGTGTATCAAGGCACAACCTTAGCCAAGGGAGCCACAGGTGGGGAGAACACAGGTCACTGAGCACATATGAAGCTTCTAAAGTTCCCATTTTGAACCGCCTAAAACCAGCTTGTTGGGTGACCACAAAGACTCTGTGGTAGACACAAGAGACAGACACCACATGTCGAGTCCAGAACATACCCACAATGGGACTATGAGGGCTCGATCGAGTTCTAATTTAGTTTGAGAAATAAAAGGGTGTGGTACCATTTGAATCCCTCCTTAGTATTACCACCTATTATAAACAAAATTTTTACAAATCTGATCGTTGAACTTCTATTTATAGAACATGAGACTAAGAGCTACAAATGACACACTGCAACCCTGGATATACTACTATATATTACTAAAGAAAAGATATGCAAAAGAGCAAACCTGGACAATTTTAAGTGTGAGTCATGTAGCTGGAATATTTCATAAGCCGGGGAATACCTGTACTGCCTTTCAACGGAACCAGAGAAAGGAGCCCTGTGAGAAAAGAATTGAGCAGAAATCCTAAAATGTTACATACCATGCATTTTTATGCCACCATTCAAACCTATTGGAGTGTCCCTTTGGTGTCTACGATTTTTAGAGCACAGGATTTTAAAAGCACATGCTGTGCTGAGTTGCTGTGCACTGACGAACCTACTTCAGCACTTCCCGATCCTCTGCAGGGTTGGCTGTGGGCTTGGTATTCACAAATGCCGGTGATCATTTGTGGGTAGATGTGCTAAGTACCCTCTGTCTCCCCTGGGTTTTAGACAACAATCAAATCAAAAAGAAGACAGGAAGTGAAATTTAGCAATGACTTCCAACCTTGGCTACCTCTTAGGACACGGTGTTCTAAGTTTCTTGGTCGTTGAGATCGATGAAGTTCAGTTTGCCAGGTGATAGGGGAAATTCTTTCTATAGAGAGTGTGCTAGCCCGGGTTAACTAGAGAAACAAATTCATAGACACACATATGGGCATAAGAAAGATCTTTATATAAAGAGTAATTGCACATTAAGAAAACAGCCCAGCCCGGTCCAGTTCAAGTCTATAAGTCCAATATTAGCCATATGTCTGATCCCAATCTATAAAGTCCTCTTCAGACTCACAAAACACATGCAATGATGCCTAATGCAGGGAGATCACAGGCCAGTGGCTGGGAAGGTCTGTGGATCCAGTGGTGGTAGAAACATCTCTCCCTGGCAGGATGTGGCTCCTCCAGTTCTCAGGGCTCTGGCTGAGTCAGAGTAGCGTCGTGTGGCTTCTCATCAGTAATGTCTCACAGGGAGTGAGCCTGTCTCCTGCCTCCAGTGAGCTATTTATCTCCTTAACATTCCAAATAAATTCATGAAGCTATGACCTGATAGACAGGCTAGATTCCAACCCTATACTTTTAATCTTCTCAAATTGACAACAGATTATGTAACTACCACAGAAAGGAAATTTTTGGGGTAACAGAATAAATATAGTAGAGCTAACACTTTCATAATCCGAAAAGAACATTTCACATTCTATCTTGAAGGACCATCCTGTGTCTGAATAGGATAATTTCTAGACGTCAACAAGAAGGTTGATTTAATTCAACTATTATTCAAATTTAGTGATGTACAGTAGTGATGAAGAAATAGGAGAATTCTATCAACTTTTATCAAAAATTGATCAAACACTCATTCAAGATGCATTGGTAATTATTGGCGACTGGAAAGTGATAGCTGGAAACAAAGAGGATGGGGTAGTATAAGGGAAAACCTGGGTGACAGAAATTAAGTTAAATATAACATAATCGAAGTTTACAACACCAAGAACTTCTTTTCAACAGCATAAATGACAACTATGTACACAGATCTCACCAGGCAAAAACAACTTGACCTCAACCTGTGGGAAGAGACAATGAAGCGCAAAATGAGCAGTCAAAACAAGGCCAGGGCCAACAGTGGAATACAACATCAGTTGCTCATATGTAAGTTCTGACTGAAATTGAAGAAAATTTAAACAAGTCTATAAGCGGCAAAGTATTACCTTGAGTTTATCTCAGCTAAATTTGGAGAACATCTCAAGAACAGACTTGACATACTAAACACTAATGACAGAAGATGTCATACGCCGTGGAATGACTTCAAGAGCACCATACTGGAAGAAACCCGAAGATCATTAAAGAAAACAACAAAAAGAAATAAACTGTATAAGTTAATACTAGAAGACTCTGAAATTTGATCTTGAAGACAAAGTAAAGTATTATAATGAAAAATAGCTAAAATGCCAGAATCACACAGAGGTCCTCGAATTATGGCCCACAGGCCACTACGCCCCACCGAGGACATTTATCCAGCCCTCGGGGTGTTTTTGCTGCAGCCGCTGTTGTCCTGCTTAGCAGCTGACTCATCCCGGACCCACAGTGAGTTTGTTCATAGTTGATTTTTTTAAAAACTACGTCCAGCCCTCCAAAAGTCTGAGGGACCAGTAAACTGATCCTCCTGTTCAAAAAGTTGGGGGACCCCTGATGGCAGTCCTTGATCTTCATCAGCAAGTACTTCAAATTCTCCCACCTTTCAGCAGCAAGTCATCTGCATAGTACAGGTTGTTAAAAAGCCTTCCTCCAATCCTGATGCCATATTCTTCACAGAGTACAGCTTCTTGGATTATTTTCTCAGCCTATAGATTGAGTAAATATGTTGAAAAAAATACAATTCAATGTAAAAAAAAAATTCTCCAAAGTGGACCTATTAACGGGATCATGACCAACAGAGTAAAAATCCAAGTTATCATGGATTTCATTTTGCTTCAATTCATAGTTAATGGTCATAGAAGTAGCAGTCAATAATGAAACGATGCATTTCATTGGGCATATCTGCTGCTGTACAAGTCCTCTTTAAAGTGTTGGAGAGGAGGATGTCACCTTGAAGACTACAGAGTGCCTGGCCCGTGCTGTCCCTTTGCTCTGCTCAAATGGCTACCTCTTGCTGTATGGACAGCTTCCGCATGAGGGGACAGCTTCCGCATGAGGACAATTAAATGTCTAGTGTTCTCATTCTCTGTAATGTTATGCATAGTACATCATGATCTTCACCATGACTTTGCATAGTCAATAAAGCACAGGTAAAATTTTTGATGTTCTCTGCTTTCAGCCAAGGTCTATCTGACATCTACAACAGTATCCTTCATTCCACATCCTCTCATGAATCTGGTTTGAATTTCTGGCAGTTTCCCATCAATAATTGAGCACTTTAATAATCTTCAGCAAAATTTTGCATGTGATAATTATGTTGTTCTGAGATTCCTACATGGCAAAAAAGTAGTTTCTAAACCCTCATTTAAAACAACAAAGGCAAGTTCCAAAACTCTGGGAATTTGATGTGAATAAAATGCAATTGGACAAAAATCATTTGGGTCTTTTCGTAGTCATCTCCTCCTTTGCTTACCCTGCCACCAATTGCCTGGGAGAGTGGGAGTAAGACTCACCAAAGGAGCAGTGAGAACTGGTGGAAGGTAGTTGAACAAGTCTGGGGTTGCTAAAAGACTGTTCTGGAGAGAAGACTAGAGGATTTTAGGATTTACAAGGTGTTAGAAAAGAGGAAGGGCAGAAGGTTTAAAGATGATTAGTCATGAATTATGACTTGATCCTTCTATGTAAAGAAGATAATGAGGCAGTCTAGTTGCCCTTTTTTGAGATTAAATTGAAAAGAATTAGATCATTCTATTTGACTATCTCAAGTGTTTTTATTGCCACCCCAGACCAACCTTTGCCAACTTTGTAATCTATGAATCATGATAAGGGAACAAAGCCTACATTTTTATTATTCTTGAAATTAAGCATATTTATGTTAAGCAGTTTCCCAGAACCTAATCAAAGAGTATAATAAGGCTCTACCATATGGGCTTAATCCCAAAAGAGGATACAATGTGGCAGTCAAAAGAGATAAAAATTGCATAGGGAATAAACCAGATGTGCATGTGTTTGCAACACCATCTCTTTAAAATGCTACCGTTGATGTGTGGATATAAATATCCTCAAATCCAATAAGTAAAAAGTGTCAAACAGCAATACTGGATCTTGTAACTTCTCTGCAGGAAGTCATTCTACCGTAGCACAGAACTCATTGAAAGCACTTCATGGGATCAATGAGTTTTCAAGAGGGGAGCAGAAAGAAGCAAATTACCATGTTGCTCCAGTCATATAAGCAGCAGTGAGAGGAAGATATAATTTTACAAGGATGGTTGCATGGGGAAAGAAATCAGCTAAGTAAAATAAATAAAATTTTTCTTTTCTAAATATTGCAGTGGACTTGCATTCTGATGTGGACTTGCATGAAATAAAACTAGATGGCTTGGAAGGGCGGACAGGTAGAGAATGGATAGCCAAGGCTTGGCTGCTGTTGTCTTTTTCAATCCGAGAGTGTTCATTACCTTTTCTACAATTCCCTCATCAAATATGTGCTTTGCAAACATTTTATCCCATTCTGTGGGTTATCTGGTAGTGTTACTGAAAATCAAAAGTTTTAAATTTTTGATGAAGTCCATTTTACTTATTTTGTCAATTTTGCCTTGTTTTCAACTCTGAAGACTCGCATCAGAGTTGTATCCTCCTACCATACTTATTCAATCTGTATCCTGAGAAAATCATCAGAGACATCGGATTATATGAAGAAGTAGGCCGCATCGGGATAGGAGGAAGGTCATTAACAACCTGCAGGTGTCACAACCTTATTTGCCGAAAGTGAGAAGAACCTGAGGCACCTGCTGATGAAGATCAAGGATGATAGCCTTTGATATGGATTATAACTCGATGTAAAGAAAATCAAAATCTTCCCAAGTGGACCACATAGTAACATCTTGATGACTGGAGAAGAGGTTGAAGTTGTCAAGGATTTCATCTTGCTTGGATCCACAACACTGCTTATGGAAGCATCAGTCGAGAGATCAAAGGACACGTTGCATTGGGCAAATCTGCTGCACAGGACCTTAATGTGTTGAACAGCAAAGATGTCACTTTAAGGACTAAGGAGCAGCTGACCCACACCATATTATTTTCAATCGCTCATATGCATGTGAGACCAAAAAAGAATAGATGCCTTTGAATTATGGTGCTGGTAAATAATATTGAAAGTACCAAGGAACCAAGTACCAAGGAAAGTACAAAAGAACAAAGCGATCTGTCTTGGAAGATGTGCAGCCAGAATGTGCCTTAGGGGCAAGGATGGTGAGGTTTTTTTCTCACGTACTTTGGACATATTGCCAGGAGAGGCAAGTCCCTGGAGAAGGACGTCGTGCTTAGCATAGGAGAGAGTTAGCAAGAGAGAAACAAGACCTGGACAAGATAGACTGAAACAGTGACTGCAGCAATGGGGTGACACATAGGGACGGTGAGGATGGCATAGGATCGAGCAGTGTTTTGTTCTGTTGTACAAGGATCTCTGGGAGTAGGAACCAGTGTGATAGGACCTAACAACAGAAAGACACAGAATATAGCAAGCTAACAGAATCTATTCCTGCATATGAGGACCAAACATATATGAAGTGAAAAAGCACCGCTACTATGGCTCTGGTTTATATATGTACGAGTTCATTCCAAACAAAGCATGTTGAAAAGCATCTCTGCAGTTAGTGGGCATATTTATGGTTCCCAGTATTGTCTCTATACATCTCATCACTTTTGCATTCCTCTATTTTTGAGTTCTGGGTTATTCCCTTTAGAAAAGCCCTGGGGGAACAGTGGTTAAGCGCTGGGCTGCTATCTAAAAGGTTGGCGGTTCCAATCCACCAGTCACTCCACAAGAAAAAACCCCAGCAGCCTGCTCCCATCAAGACTCACAGCCTGGGAAACCCTATGAGGCCGTTCTACTGTGTCCTTTAGGTCATCATACGCTGGATCAATGCGACTGCCACTTTGAAGCTCTGCATACGGTTTTCAGAGGGCTTCTTAGAGGCAAGGATAACAAGACTCTGTATTTCGGACTGTGGGGACGCTGTGGGGTGAGACCAATCTCTGGAGTAGGGCATCATGTATGGTAAAGTAGTGAGGCAATAAAGGAGGAGAAGGCCCTTCAGCAGATGGAGTCACACCATGGCTGCATCAACAGGCTCAAGCATAGGAACAATTGGGAGGCTGGTGCAGGACTGGGCCATATTTCTTTATGTTGTATAGAGGGTCTATAGGAACCGGAACCAACTCCCTGGCACCTAGCAACGATCACAGCTGTGGGTTGGCTCAGTTGCTGTTCTTTTTATAGGGTCCCTATGGGTTGGAATCGATCCAATGGTATTGGTTCATGACTATTAATATTCCTTTACTGCAGCTTTCTCTTATGTTGAGAAAGTATCTTCCCACATAACATTGTAATTCCCTTGATTTGTTTTCACCGTTTATTTCTTAGTCATTTTTCAGAGTCCTTGCCCCAGGGATTACCATAGACACTTTATCACAATCTGCTTTAAATGTATGCTCTCTGCTCTTGTGAGAATGATGCTTGGTGTCTCTCTCCAACAGTCTCTCTTGTACACTAGGGGGGGAATGCTTTATTTTGAGGCTCTGATGGAACTCTCGGCCTCCTCCTAATTGCTATCAACCCCAGTCTCTAAGGCTTTCAAGAACACCCTCGGGCTTCAATGCATCCACCTCTTGTAAATAAGATCAGTTCCTTTGGGAAAGTTTTCTGTTCTTATGGACTGCCTTGCCTTATGAGGAAAAATCTCTGAGACACTGCTTCCCAGCTGGGGGTAGGTACCGTGGCATGCTCCCCTCAGAGTGATGTCTCTGCTCATAAGGAGCATGCCCAGCAGGAACAATAGCTTCTGGACTTCTCTGCTTGCTCCTCGCAGTGTAGAGCCCTTTACAAGCAAGGTGGGGCCAGGAAAACTAGAGCCCTGGATTCCCAATGTGCCCTGCCAACAGTAGAGCCTCTGTCCTAGAAGTCGAGGCTGGGCAAAGGAAAGGAGTCACAAAACCCACAGCTGCACTTGACTGGAATTTAACCAATGCAACAGAGATCTGAGAGGGGTGAGAGATGTTGGGGGGTCCACTCTGCCAGGAAGATGCCCAAGCTCTTCCTGGAAGTTAGGGAGGGCTGGGAGAGACAGCACCACTTTCTCCTCAGTCACATCAGCCTGAATTGGAGCGTTTGTTATCCCGAATCGGAGCTGGGAGTAGGACATAGATCAAGTTGTGGCTCATGGACCTCAGACTTTCACTGATCTAGAAGATCTTTCTGAATAAAGGTTTCTCAAGCGTCTTTACAAGGCTTGTGTGTTTTTGTTTGAAAAGTGATTTTCACCAGGTATGTTCCACTGGGGAGTAGATCTGTGGAGCTTCTCGTGCTGCCATTCTAGACATAGAGTTCTGAGACATGCATTTCATATTTTAGCACAGGGAGAAAGGCTAATTCAAGTGAAGTTAATGAGCACCTGGGTGCCAGAGAGACTGATGGTCATGGTTACTTCCTTCCTGGGGATGTCTGCTTCAGGTCACTGGGGAGTCCCAGCACCCCTTGGCTGAAGCAGAGACCAGTGATGTGTGTCGGCCTGCTATCATTGGGAGGCATGTGCGCAGGTCGCTCTCCTGACCAGTGATCATGAAGACAGTGAGCTTCAAAGACAAGGTGAGTACAACAGGAGCCTGGCAGGGCAGCCAGCAGGGAAGTAGGGGTGGCCTGTGAGAGGTCAGATCAGACTCTCAGGCTGGGAGTGTTGGTTTATAAAAGGTTTACCTGCCCACTGTAAGGAGCTGTAAAGCAGGAATCTCATAGTCACATTCTATGAACTCACAATAAAAAGTACAACTTCCCTCTCGTTCTTCAACGCTTCTTCCCCCCACTATCGTGATCCCCATTCTACCTTACAAATCTGACTAGACCAGAGGATGTACACTGGTACACATAGAAACCAGAAACATACATAGATGAGGGATGGGAAAGAGGGGGAAAATGAGCTGATACCAACAGCTTAAATAGAAAGCAAATGTTTTGAGAATGAGGATGGCAACAAATGTACAAATGTGCTTGACATACAATGGATGGATGGATGGATTGTGATAAGAGTTGTACGAAATGATTAAAATTATTTAATTATTTAATAATAATAATAATAACAATTCTCCTGGCTACCATGTCAGATGTGAAGCAACAGACATGAAAAATAGAGACTGGCCACTTAAGTGATTATTTTGAAAAGACAGAAATTATTTAGTAAAAAAGAAACTTAACAGTAAATATTACCTCAGATTATTAGTAAAAAGAAGGTAAGTACTTCAATGTCCAGTTAATCACAGAGGTTAAATAATTGTGATATATCCCTAAAGTAGATTACATTATAATCTATTTCATATCTGTCATCTATGAAGTTCATGGGGGAGGGAATAGAATTTTTGTAAAGGTCATGGAATTTTCATGAACTTTCTTAAACCTTCTCATATTAAGTGGAAAAACAGGGATTGATATGTATTGTACAATCTGATCTTATTTAAACATTGATAAACAGAATAAAACACATCTTGGAAGATAAGAAAAGTGAAAGCAAACCCTAGAGCATTTTATTCTGTTGCTAAATGCTTTGTATACAAGGTGCTATGAGCCAGGGAGGCCCCCTCTGCAGATGGCCACAACAAAACCTGGGGACACTGATGCAAAGAGGACATGTGCAGGATTTGTGTTCAAGAAGGTTCAGATCATACTCTAGATATAAAAATGACACGGGAAGAAAAGTGGTCCATGTTGTCACGAGGAGATCTGATTTACACCCACCAGAGTGGGTGCATTAAAAAAAAAACACTGATATCACCAAATATTGGTGAGAATGTAAAGCCATGAGAACTGTCATGCGTTGGTACTGGGGATGTAAATGGCTCATGTGAAAGTGAGACTTTGAATAAGAAAGACCAAAGAAGAATTGATGCACTTGAATTATGGTGCTGGTGAAGAATATTGAAAGTACCAATGGAATGCCAAAAGAATAATCAAATCTAGCTCGGAAGAAGTGCAACTCTATCCTTAGAAGCAATGATGGTGAGACTTTGTTGTACATCTGTTGGATATATTGTCATGTTTGGTAAAGAAGAGCGGCAGAGATAAAAAAAGAAGAGAGGCAGAAAAAAGAGGAAGTCCTCAAGGAGTTGGATTGACACGGTGGCTGCCACCATGGGCTCCAGTGAGGGGTGTTCCTGGTAGGACCTGAGGATCTGGGGGAGAGGCATAGAAAGCACAGGATGCTGCTGCGTCTCCTGGAGCATTTCTGAAGCTGCTGGTAGTAATCCACACTCTTTAGTAGCCATTAAAAATACCTTAGTCCTCCAAGTAACCTTCCAGCTTTTTGACTCTAAAGAGGTCTTATGCAGCAGATTTACCCTGTGCAATGCATTGGGTAGTCTCCTGACTGCTGCTTCCATGATCACTGATTGTGGAGTCAAGCAAGATGAGATCCTTGACAACTTCAATCTTTTCTCCATTTAACATGTCCTCTATGAAGAGAAGTAAAAGTATATGCCCACAGAAAGATTTTCACAAGAATATTGATAACAACCTTATCCAAATAGCGAACAACTGGAAATAATCCTAATGTCCATAAAAAGGTGAATGGCGGGCTGAGCCCCGGTGGTGTAGTGGTTGTGCGTGGGACTGTGCCCCGCCCCCCCTCACTAGGTTGGAGGTTCAAATCCAGCAGCAGCTCTCCAGGAGCAAGGCTGGGCCTCCTACTCCCACCACCAGGTGGCAGTGATGCCACAAAAAAAGGTGAATGGCTAAAGAAAGTTTTAGCAGAGGCAAACAATGTAACACTGTAGAAATTTTTTTTAAAGAGCCTACTGCTAATCCACAGAACATAGGTGAACCTCAAAAACATGATGAGCACAAGAGACAGAAGCCATTGGAAGCAGTCTGCAGGTATGCCACCACATATCTCTATTGCCTAAAACCATGGAGAAGCCCAATGAATACTTGCAAGATTGGCCTGCGCCAACTGGTGGCTAACAATTCAAAACAAGTATAATCCTGCAAGCCTTGGATGGAAGAGAAGTTACGTTGCCAAAGTTCAGTTGTTCCACATGGTCCTGTACCTAAGTGGAGTTCAGTAACTGTGCACTATGATAACTTATGGACCGAATTGTCTCCTCCCCAAATACGGGTTGTAGATCTTAACCTGTGTGCCTGTGGTAGTCTGGTGAGTTACATGTTGGGCTGCTAACCACAGGGTCCACAGTTGGAATCAACCAACAACTCTGATGGAGAAAGCGGAAGCTCTTTGCTCCTGTGAAGATTTACTGCTTCAGAAAACCAAAGGAGCAGTTCTACTCTGTCTATAAGCTCTCCATGAGTCAGAATCAATCAGTGGCCATAGGTTGGTTATGACTCCATTTGAGGACAAGTTGTCTTTGCTATGTTAACGAACACACAGTATAGAGTATGCTCTAAATCAGTCTCTTTTGAAATATGAAAGAATCTAAACAGGTAAGAGAAGCACAGGTGGGGGACAAGAGATGCCAAGCCATGTGATGAATCGTCAGGAGAAACAAAATAGAGTGATAAAAACCTTCCTCCAGTCATAGAATAAAAAAGCTTTCCTAGAGACAGCATTCTGAATTCAGACTTCTAGTCTCCGAAACTGTGAGAAAATAAATTTCTGTTTGTTAAAGCCACCCTTTTACAGCATTTCTTTTATAGTAGCATTAAACAACTATGACAGTGTGTTAGTCTGGGTAGACTAAAGAAACAAATTCAGAGACAGAGCTTAATATAAAAGAGCAATTGCATATTGAGAGAACATCCAGCTGAGTTCAGATCAAGTCCATAAGTCCAGTAATATATGTCCAATATCATTCTATAAATTACTGTTCATACTCATGTAGCCATGGAATGATGCTGAATGCAGGAAAATCACAGGCAGTGGGTGCAAAGTCTTGTCAATCTAGTGGCGGTGGAAGAACATCAGCCCTGATTGATGTCTCCATGTGACTCCTCCAGCTCCAGGGCTCTGGCTCCATCAGCATTGCTCCCTGTGGCTTGTCTGCAGGAAAACTAACTACAAAGTGTGGGCCTGGCCTTCAGTGAGCTATTTATCTCTGAAGCAGCTCCAAATGAGGTCATCAAGCAGTGCTGATTGACAGGCTAAACCCCACCTCTTCTCTCTTAATAGTCTCAAGTTAATACCAGATTATGTAACTACCACAGACAGTAATCAAGGAACTAAGAAAAAATAAAATAGGAACATGCATCAATTAAACTGCAGTTGGACGCCATGGAGTTGATTTTGACTCACAGAAACTTTCTGAGACTGAGTGGGACTGCTCCATTGGATTTCCGAGGCAGTGACCTTTATGGGTGCATATGGCCAAGCTCTTTCTTTCTCAGGTCAGCTGATAAATTTGAACTCACTGGCCTTACAGGCAGCAGCTGAATGCCTAACTATTGCATTTGGACTAACCTGAGCAACAACAAAAACCCACTGCCAACACATTACTTTTGATTCCTAGCAACCCCGACGGTTGAATAGGATAGAAATGCCCTTAGGGTTTCCAAGCAGATTGCCACGTCCTTCTGCAAGAAGTGGCTGGTGAATTGGAACTGCCCACCTTCTCGGATCACAGCTGAGCCACTGTGCTGCAAAGGCTTCTCTGAACTATATTAAAAACGACTAAATGATGACTGCAGATACGTGAGTGACGAATGGCACTACATAAATCACACGGACGTCCTGCTTAGTCACGTATCCTTCCTCATTTGGCCTGGCCGACCTTACTTCGTGCTTCTTCCTCCACGCCCTCTTCTACCAGCTCGAGTTCCGTGTGTATCTTGGCTAATCTTCACTTTTCAGTTAGTGACATCTCTTAAAGAGATGCCCCCTATGCTCTATATCTTCCCCTAAGGATTTACAATGCCGTGCCCGACTTCCCAACCCCCTTCCCAACCTGGGCCCTCTCCCAGCATGCTTCAGTCACACGGATATTGAGAGAGTCTGAGCCATACGGGATTGTTGTGTCTGTGCCTTGTGCCAAGAATGTCGTTCCTAGGTTTTCTTCCTGTAAATTCACTTTCACCTTTCAAAGCTCTGCTCTGCATTGTTCCTCATGACACTTCTCTGACTCTCCATGCGGAGCTCATCACTCTTGTCTGCTTTGCTAGGTTGTTGTTGGCATTGGTGCTTTTTAGTCTTTGAAAACTCTTTTCCTGTGCTGTTGTTATTGATGGGAGATGCCATCGAGTTCAGGCGGGTCCGTGCACAACAGAAGAAAACACTGCCTGATCCTGCGCCATCCTCCCAAGTCTGCCGACGCCGGAGCCCGTTGCTGCAGTCCCTGTTGCCAGTCCATCTCATTGAGAGCTTGCCTCTCCTTTGCTGCCCCTTGCCTGTACCAAGCATGCTGTCCTTCTCTAGGAACCCGTCTCTCCTGACAACAGGTCCAAAATACAGGAGATGCAGTCTCGCCGTCCTTACCTCAAAGGCGCACTCTGACCATACTTCTTCCAGAATGGATCCGTGTGTCCAGTTAGCAGTCCATGGTACTTTCAATATTCTGCTCCAGACCACAATTCAAAGGAATTAATTCATCTATGGTCTTCTTTGTTCAATGTCCAACTTTCACATGCATAAGAAATCACTGAGAAGAAGGAACAAGTAACAGTATTGTAGGTGAATGGATACGTTGGTAGGTATAATATATGGCAAAAAATAGTTATAATAATAATAAGGGTTCCTGGGGGGAGGAGGAGGGAGAGGGTAAAGGGGAGCTGATATCAGAGTTCAAGAAGAAAATGTTTGGAAAATGACGGTGACAGCTATTTAACAATTGTTTGATCTAATTGAATTATGTATTGCTATGTTATCTGTAAGAACTCCCAATAAAATGATTAAGAATAAATGAGAGAAAATGCAAGGCTTCTCGGGTTGTAGTGACCCACAACCATAGCATTATTTTTGTTACTTTACAACTGTAATTACAAATAAATGAAATTTTGTAGCATGGGTAACAGTCTTCACACTGGGTACTCGTCTGTAAGTGTATCTGCATATGGGCAGACATGCCTGGAGACAAATAGAGGCGCGATGTCTCGGTTCCTAAGACTATCAGAAATATGTGTTTTCTGATGGTGTTTGGCAAACCCGGTGAAAGGGTTGTTTGACCTCCAAATGGGTGGTGACGCACAGGTAAGAATCACTGCTCTAAAGAGACCTTGCAGCAGATTTAACTAATGCAACTTGTCTTTTGAACTCTTACTGCTGTTTTTAATTACTGAAGGGCAATTACTGAAGGGCAATTTTCTCTTTCACATGCATGTACCTTAATAAGTTGGGAGTTTTATCAAGCCCAACTTTCCCTTGTATTCACTATTAACACCACCCTCCCCAACCCCTACCCTCAGATCTTAGATCAGTGATTCCCAGATTGGACACTGCTGTCCCTTGGGGGCGCTGTAATGATGGGGTGTGGCTGCAAATGTAGATACCTACACTTTATCCTGGATTGTGGGCTCGTGTACAAAAGTTTTTAATTGCTGAAGGGGTAGGTATCGATTTTTTTTTTTTTTTTTTTTTTTTGCTGGAAAGGGTTTGGTGGATCCCTTGCTTGGGAATCCCATGTCCTGGATCATAATATTCAATAAATACCTCAGTGAACAAATAAGAATGACATACTCGGCTGCCAACCAAAAAGTTGGAGCTTTGAATGCACCCAGAGGTGTCTTGGAAGAAAGGCCTGGGGATTTTCTGAAACATCGGCATCGAAAGCCCCACAAGCACAGTTCTAGGCATATGGAGTGGGGGATGGTGACATGAGTCAGAAGCAACTGGAGGGCCACTGCTAGGCTGCATCGCCCTGCTGGGAGACAGACGCCTCCTACTAGCCTAGGAAACCTGGACTCTTCCAGGTCAGGACGTGGTGCTCTCCATCCACCGGTAGGAGGCGCCATTCCCCATGCCATCTGGTGGGCCACATCAAGTCCTGCTCGCTTGTGAAGATCGCCTCCTCCTTCCCAAGATAGCACTTGCTTACTGGCGGCTTGTAGGTTATCTTGATTTCTAAGGGCTTACTCTATAGCTACGTGGAGAGACTGGATAGTGTCAGAATGCAGGTTCTGAAATACAAGGATTCTTGGGGGTGGGGGTGGGGTGGGGAACTGTTCCAAGAACTAGTTGAAGGCCATCATGTTTGGATATGGTTCTGCTTGCTTCTTGTGTGATGCGGAGAACAAGTTACCTTGCCTCTACCTGCTAGGTATAATAGAATTTACACTCCATTTGCTTTGAGGATTCTACCAGTCAGGTCCTGTCATGAATCTCATTTCAACTCAGAGGCTTCAAAGAAATGACTTTGTACAGAGGTGTGAGTGTGTTGGAGGGTACACACCAATGGGTGGTGAGGCACCCAGAGACTGGCAACAGTAGGAAGCCATTACCGTTGTTACTAGGACCAAAAGGACAAAGAGAGGACGTTGTGTTCCTTGCACCCACTGAGACCTGATCTCCTGGAAGAGGGGTTTCCTCGGTGGGACAACAGTGCAGAGTGGTTTTCAACCTTCCTCGCGCTGTGACCCTTTCATACAGTTCCTCAGCTAAGCCCTGGTGGCGCCGTGGTTGAGTGCGGGACTGCAGCCCACAAGATTGATGGTTCATATCCAGCAGCAGCTCTCCAGGAGCAAGGCTGGGCCTCCTACTCTCACCAGGGGGCAGTGATGCCCACCAAAAACAAAACAAAGAAGAAAAAAACATACAGTCCCTCATGTTGTGGTGATGCCCCAACCATAAAATCATTTTCGTTGCTACCTCATCACTGTCACTTTGCTACTGTTATGAATCAGGTGACTACTATGTGAAAGGGTCGTTTGACTCCCCTAGGGGTCGCGACCCACAAGTTGAGAACCATTGAAGGGACACAGCTTGCGATGTAACCTGAAGCATGGACAGAACAAGGAAGAAACTCCCCGCTCTCTCTCTCATCCCACCCTCCAATCTCTGACTGGTGCTATTCACTGGTTGAACCCACATGGCAATAAGAGGCCAGCGAGCCCTGAGAAATGCAGCCCCCGCTGTGTTCTACTACAGCCAGGGAAGGCTAGAGAACAGACCAACAGCCAGCACTGGGTTACATGACGAAATGCATAGGCTGTACTTTTCGCAGGGCCTGGGCTTAGGAAGTGCTCCAGAAACAGCAGTTGTGGTTACTGGTTTTATTCCTATGATCAGTGAGCTTTCTGGTCCTCCCTCATCCCATCTTCGTGCCTCTAAGCAACAGCCCAAGGGCCTGACATCCCTTACCGTAGGCTTGGTAATGGCAGTAAAGCTTCCTCTGGTCACCCACACAGCGCCGTTTCTCCCACACCCTGGCTCCAAATCATCCCTCATTCCATTTTCATTAGGCGGCAAAATCAGGCTGCTTAACCTGCTCCCAGGGTTGGAGCAAGAAATAATAACTTCTGGACCAAGTTCTCCTGAGAAAACCGTCCACCTACAAACCGCAGGTCTTTCTTCCATATGGTCAGTTTCAGAGATGTCCCTTCTTCCTCTCCTCTTGAATGGGCAGGCACAGACAGGTCGTGCTAGTGAGCAGTGTCTTTCATTCCAACTGCGGCGGCTGCTGCTGCTGCTGCCTTCCTATAAAATGCTGTTTCTCAAGGGCTTACAACATTTTGCTGGTTTTCATCCTGTATGTCACCACTCTTCAGCTCTCTGCTGGCTTGCCTGTTTTGCTTTCTTCCTGGACCTTGGGCCCAGGGGCCACCAGATCAGCACTCCTGTTCTCTCGATGGTCTGGAATCACTGCATCAGAGTCATGATGACTGACAATGTTCCCTTCCTTCTCTCCTCTCCCTCTCCTAGGCCTCCTCTCCATCCTCCCCACTCTTCTCAGTCTGCATGCTAGAAAGCCAGCGGCCTCTCAGTCAACAGAGCAGGCCAAATTGTCCTTCAAAGAGACAGACTGCTTAATTATCCAAGGGTGAGAAACTCTAGTTCTTCCTGGATGCTTATGGTGTTCAGAACCCAGAGTGTGGGGTTTCTGGAAGGCTGGTGTGGTCCCTAAATCTCTTTGCCCTGTAGCAGAACTGGTGCAGTTTGATTAACAAGTGCTGGAGGCAGAGAGCAAAGCCAGTGGATTGGATATGGCTAAAAACACAGATGCAACAAAATACAGAAATTCACCATACAATATCATTAATATTATACAGGAGTTAAAAATCTGAAGTATTTCAAAAAAGTTGCAGCATTACAACAATAGGGAACTGCAGAAACTCAAATCTAATTTAGAAGAGTTTATGAGCATCACAGTGAAGTCAGAAAGCAGAGAACACGGAAAAGATGTGTTTGACTATTGTGGTAGTTACATAATTTTTTGAGGGTATTAAGAGTGAAGGGGTGGAGTCTAGCCTGTCAATCAGGTCACAGCCTGATCATGCCATCATGTGGGTGTGGCCTTCTCAGAAGGATTCTCCCTGGATGTGGGCCCCTGTCTTTCTCTCTGCTTTCACGCTCCTGGTATCAAGCCACAGAGCCGTGTTGAGGAGAGTTACTTAGATGGCTGGAGGAGCCACATGGAGACCTGCACCAGTGCTGAGAGGCTTCCACCACCACTGGATCCACAGGCTTCTCTCTTGCCAGCTCGTGATCTTCCTGCATTCAGCATCACTGCATGTGCTGAGTCACAAGAGGAAGTTAGGGACGAATATTGGACTTGTGGACTTGATCTGGACTGGGCTGGGACATTTTCTTAATGTGTAATTTGTCCCTTGTCAACCCAGCCTAACACAACTATGCAAAGGCATCTGACTGTGTGGATAACCAAGTAGGGGTAACATTGAGAAGAATCTGTACGTTAAACAAGAGGCAGTCATTTAAATAAAACAAGGTGTTACTACAGCATTTAAAACCAAGAAAAGGGCACATTGAGGCTGTCTTAGTTCACCACACTTCTTCAACCTGTAAGCTGAGCAAATACTGAAAAGCAAGACTACGTCAAGAAGGACATGGCATCAGAATTGGAGGAAGAATCCCTAATCACCTGTGACACACACAGATGACACCACTTACCTGTTGAAAGCCAAGAGGACTTGAAGCACTTGCTGATGGAGATCAAAGAATACACCTTTCAGTATGGATTACTTCTCAACGTGGAGAAAAGAAAAATCTTCACAAATGGTGACGTCATGACAAATGGAGAAAAGGTTGAAGAGGCAAGGAATTTATGTGGGACATGGGAACAGATAGGGGGTGGGAGGTGGCATCAATTGATATATTGAGCAAGTTTGCTGCAAGACAACTCTAAAGTGTTAAAAAAAAAACACACACAAAAGATGTCACTTTGGGAACTCAGGTGCACCTAAGCCATCCCAAAGTATTTTCTTTTTTTTTTTGACAGTGGATTGGATATGGCTAAAAACACAGATGCAACAAAATACAGAAATTCACCATACAATATCATTAATATTACACAGGAGTTAAAAATCTGAAGTATTTCAAAAAAGTTGCAGCATTACAATAGGGAACTGCAGAAACTCAAATCTAATTTAGAAGTTTATGAGCATCACAGTGAAGTCAGAAAGCAGAGAACACGGAAAAGATGGGGGGGGGGGCATCACTGCTCTCCGGTGGTGGGAGTAGGAGGCCCAGCCCCACTGCTGAAATTGAACCTCCGTCCCAGTGGGCCGCAGTCCCGTGCACAGCCACTACGCCACCGGGGCTCAGTCCCCAAAGTTATTTTCAATCATCTCCTATGCACACAAAAGCTTGACAATGAATAGGCAAAACCAATGAATCATTTGAATTGATACATTTGGTTTTGCCATTGGCAATATGAAATAGACTATGGGTTACCAAAGGAATGAACGAATGTGTCTTGAAAAAAAAAATCTAATTTACTCCCTGAAATTTGAGGATGAGGAGGCTTTGTCTCAATTACTTCGGCCAAGGGAGCAGTCCTTGCATGGTAAGGGAGAAAATCATGCTGAGTAAAATAAGGGGTCGGCAAATGAGGATCTTCCACAAGATACACAACAGATATCTGTAACGATGGGCTCAAGATAGTAATGTTTGTGAGAATGGCATAGGGCCAGCGTTTCATTCTGTTGTACATCGGCCACTGAATCAGAATTGACTCAATTAAGCCAAAACTATAAAATGAAACTACGTACAGTAATAAATTTCTTGGTATCTGAATTGAGATGTTAACGTCTGACAAATGTAGGAGGTACACCGCTGTTTCCTAAAGTCGACAATACCATCCCTCTGGAGGGCACACGCATACCCTCTGTAGTTGACAGTTCATATTTGCATTAGTGGAAAATCTACTCTGGATATTTTGCACATTAGTGACATCTTCCCGTAATGAATGCAAGAATAATGCTGGCTGTGATGCTTAGGACTGTGTTGATCAAGTTGGTCAGGTCGTTCTGCTCAGTGGCTTGGCAGTTCCCTAATGATATAATGGGTCAGTTATCCAAAGATGTCTTCATACTTCAGTTTGTGATTTAATGTGGTCACACTCCATTTTCACATATTGACCCGTTCTTTGTTGCCTAACCATGTCAGTAAATAAGTATGTTTTAAAAGTATTCTTATTTAAACTTTGTACTAGCGCAGAGAAACAAAACCCACGGCTACAACTGATAGTCCTTGAAGGATTGAAGATCGTGATGAAATGTTCAAAAATTACTAAGATCATGACTTTTTTTCAATCGGTATATTAGCCAAGTAACTGAGATTAACACGGGCAGTTCTTTAAAAATAATCATTAATGCTGCAGGAAATGCATGGATTTCATTAATTTTCATATAGTCACTTTGATGATCTGCAACTTGAGAGCTCCTGAAATAACAATGCAGTGTGTTCTATCATTCAATCCAGGGTATAAATTTGAGTGTCACAAGAATCCGGTTAGATGGGATTTAATAGGATTATACTTGGCATTTAAATTCTGAAAGGAACACAGAAAATGACCTTCACACGCATTATAACAAGTCAATTCAGGTGGCTCCAGGGAAGTCTTCATTTACTCGGCTTGCCCAGAAAGTCGTCATGGCACCAATCTTAGCAAGATTCAGCTACCCAAGATGGGAAAAACTGTTTTTTTTTTTTTTGTTTTTTTTTTTTAAATAAAAAGCATTAAAATCAGATATGCTGGTGTGAAAACTCAGGAACTGTCACCTGGACTGTGGCTGTGCCCAAGGACAAAGCAAACAATAACCCATCTTCAAGTGTGTTTGATCAGTAAATTGAACTGCAAAGCTCATTCTAGATAATGTTCTCCTTATTTAAAAGCAGAAATACCCAAGTCACCGCTCCCTGTGCTAATTTAACAATCAGCATCTAAATACCTACTTCTTTCCCCATCTCTCATTACAATAGCCAGTACTGTGTAAGCCAGAGCAGAATAAACTACCCTAGAGTTTTCCTTTTTCTTTAATACTGCCACCACTTAAATCTTAGTAAACTTACAAAATTGTCGGTGGGAGTGGTAGAGAATAGTAAAGGACCATTCTGCAACTGACCTCATTTTTTCACCATAAAAATGTCCATCTATTTAAGGGCAATTAAAAAAATAGTCCCATCAGTGAGTAGAAAAGAGAGAAAAATTCACCTGTACATAGAGTTATACACCCCAAACGAATAGCATTCTTGAGAATTCTTCACCTCGCTCTTAAAAAGGAGCCTTAATAAGATTCCTCCACAGAAGATAGCTAAATGGTGAATTACTCACACAATGGAATGTTACCTAGTAAGACCAGGCTATGAACATATTCAACATGATGGACTCTCAAAACACAGCTAAGCAAACACCAGGCACAAAAGTATCTACGATTCCATTTACATGAAGGTCTATTAGAACAATCTGTTGTTCTAAGACCGATAAAGTTAAAATGAGAGATTTAGTAGAAAGACCATAAAGGAATTTCCTGGGGTAATAGAATATTTTTATTAGAGTGGTCACTAAAAAATAACACTAAATACCTCTACATTGTGTTGATTATTCAGATCAACTGGAAAAACCTTTTTTACTGCTTGCCTACTGGATCCTAAAGTTAAATATACTACTCAAAGAATCATCTAATAAATTTATCATGAAAAATGAACACAGGCACCCAGAAAGCATATAGATAACAAAGCTTTAATTCACCACTGCTATGACCGTTCTCTTTATTATATACACATAAATGCCTACACACAAACACATCTTTTATAATACAGTTTTCCTACCAAATACTGTGTACCTTAGCAATATTCCAGGTTTAACAAGTTATGGGAGTATCATAAATACCATGAATCATTGGCTAAATATAAATACAAAAAGCAAATGCCTATGCTACAAAGTTAAACAAAAAGAAAACAGACTAACCACCATGAAAGTTTACACGTATTCTTTAAATCTACTTATTACATCACAGTGACAACCATTTCCATAAAATCAGAATTGCTTTTAGATGATAGTATTTGGGCATTTCTCCACCTTAGTTATGCCCATTTTCACAATGATGACATCCACCCTGTGCACTGTCATTCTTATGGTGTGGACCGCCTTTCAAACTGTGTATCATTTCCTTTTTAATATTAAGAATTATCTTGATCATGCCAAGACACCAAATGTATACATACTGATATAGACAAGATCTTATTAAGAATATACTATGTAGATCTTCTGTTCAAGAGAAATTCAAATAGTAGCTTGAACGGGGTTTTCCTTGCTACTGCAGTCTGTACTGATTTAGTTAGAAGATGAAGGCTGTCAAACATCTAAAGGCAAATATATAGTATAACCTTTCCCTTCGAAAGTATTGCCTGGGGAAAAAAGTCCCAAGCGGACTTAAAAAAATAAAGGTAAAACTCAGTAAACAAACTTTATATGATGTTCTGAGCTGTAATCTTCCTGAGTCTATTTTCAAATGGAGCAAATTCAGCAGTCAGCAATGCACTGCCCTCAGTATCTACAGCCCAGAGGGAGCCCTTGAACTCAGATTCTACCCAAAATCTGAAAGGATTTCTAAGCATCCCCTCATTAATTATACCATGGAAAGCTGATTTTAATTAAAATCTATGAGTATCAGTTTCTTAAACAGTGATGCTACACTAAGCTAAGAAAATATATGCACAGCTGTACACAGATCACTGTTAAACACAGGAACAAAATGCCATTTGATGCATCTCAAATAAGCTCTAAAAACAATTTGAGTGTATTTATTTTCATTTACTTTGATACAGCTTCTAGAAAAGATTGCATATAATTAGGGAGACTGCTGCAGACACTACTTGATGCTATTAAGTGTTCTATTTAAGCATCAGGCATGCACAATTGTTATCTTTTAAATTTTCTCACAAAATTACCTTATATTCCTACTTATAAGCTACAATATGGTTAAAGCACTTGGTAATTTTAAAACCAAATATTTTAATTGACCTAGGGGTAAAAATAAAAACTTCCTCCCCATTTCTCAATACTCAATGGTAAAAATGTCAAATCCTCAACTGATGTCTAAAGTTAGTGTTGTGTACCATCCTTAAAATTCCAAGAGGGTGAAAATTGTTGTAACTAATAAATCAGAGTGTTTTCCAACAGCCGTCTACCTACCCCACATGCACACAGTACGCAAAGCCACTGGGAATTACATGGTAAGAGAGACACGTTGGTGTCTACGAATAGCAATAATGGAGTATACCATTATCCCCTTTTTACTCTAAATCTTTTAATCTCAAATTAAATAAAGATTTTCATTCATCCAAACAAAAAAAAATTGCTTTTTAATCTAGCATGAAATTAAGAGTAGATAAAATTTAAAATCTTTGTTTTCAAGTGTATGGCATAGAAAATGTTTAAATACATTAGGAACCTAGGGGTGGGGAAGGGAGCAAGAGTTTGTTCTTCCAAGTAATAAATCTTTTGGTGAGATCACCACAAAAACTGAACACATTCAGACTGCTTGGTTCTTGGTCATTTATGGCTTAAGTATTGGAGTAGAAAACCATTTCAGGCTTAAACAAATTCAGATGGATAATGCACAGATTATGTATCTAGGAAGTCATGCAATGAATAAATGTTAGGAGTGCAAGTGTGAATAGTGATGTTTCTTCCCTTTTACCATGAGAATATACGTTCATTAAGACATTTGCTTTTGACCTATTCAAAATCCTACTTGTCCGGTCATCCTGACTTTCCGGATTTGGTAAAGTCCAATGTGTGGAGATGCCCACAATGAGGTGCACCTTCTTCACAAACTCTGTGTACTCATCAACAGGTGCCGGGAGGTCTGAGCTAGGAGAAATTAGATCCTTGTGATCTCGCCACCCTTGACAAGCGAAATGGGCAAATGCTTAGAAAGACCCACTGGCAATGTTTATGATAACCTCTTTCAACCTCTCTGCCCTTTAAACAGAATTTGAGCCGTGCCAGGGTCGGGCCCAATCACTGCTCTGGATTTTGATACGCCCCCACAACGTGAGAATTGAACTGAACAATGATGATTGTAATATCATCTCTATACATCCGAGCAAGCTCTTCGGGAAGGCTAAGCATTTTGGAGAGACGTTCATGATCTACTGTTCCAAACTCATTGTTGCCCACAGCATGGCGAATGAGATGGGTGGCTGCATTCTGATCCTCAAACATCGAGGACATCTTGGCTCGCCTTTCTGTTAAAAGGCCATGCATCTGCCCTAGAGTCACTTTGTAGCCACCAACGGCTATTGGCTGTTGGTGATGCATGCCAGTGAGGTACTCACCCACAATTCTAACCACATCCTGCCTATGCATGGTCTCCCACAACCCGTCAGTAGCCAACACCAGAAACTTATCCTGTGGCCTCAACCGGTGGTAAGTTACCTCCGGCTCAGCGGTGAGATACGGAGGGGTGTGATAATTAGGTGGGATAAACTTGGTGTATTCATTGTCATTCATCTGGTCTGGGCCAGATTCTATCACTCTCTTTTGAAGGTCAATGCTCCATTTGAACTTGACGTCTCCGAAAGCCCTAAACGGCATCAACAAGCCCAGCAACCGATCCTGCTTCACCACGCTCTTGGCCTCATTCTTCGGGTGTTCCAATTTCAGGCGCTCCCGTTCGCTCTGATTCTGAGCATTGTGGTCATTAGAGAGTGTGACTGCTGACCAAGACCCGTCTTCCTCCTGCACACCCAGCATGGCTCTGCTGTCACCCGTGTTAGCCACGTGAAGGTCAACGCCATCCACGTGGGCCACGCAAGCTGTAGCCCCCGAGAAGGCCACTCGCAGCACCAGGTAGTTGAGGAAAGAATTGGGATCCCCGACTTGGGCCTCCAAGGAGATGTCATTATCAAGCCTCTTGAAGGCGTTAATTAGCGCCTCCTTAACATCAATATCAGCTGACTCCCCCGTGTTAAGGTCTATAAGCTCTTGCCAGTAAGTCCTCAGGCTGTTGAAGTACAATTTAGAGGCCTCCTTACTGAAGTAATCATTAGGGTGCTTGTGCCACTGGAGGATGGGCAGCAGCGCTCGCCCACTCTCCACTGCATTTTCAATCTCCAGCAAGGTCTCGTGGGGCAACAAAGAGACGGCGATATAATAAAAGAGTCTTTCACTGACTGCCTGGGAACAAGCACAGCCGGCATGGCCATCGAAGACTCCCAAAAGCATCCCTCTGGTCTGCAGGCAGGTCGCTGCACTTCGTCGGTCCTCGATGGGAGCATTTGCAGGTAGCTGGTTGCTGTCGAACCCAAGGACAGAACTAACGTTTTTGCCATCAAACTCTGGCACTTTGAAGCTGTATTCATTCGCCTTAAGGATGCTGTTCACCTGTGGAGGTGTGAGGTAAAATTTCTGCGGCGTGGAGGCGTATCTCCTCCCTTGGGTGTACTGCCACCAGGTCTCCCTGGGCCTGCAGGAGGTGGCATAGGCTGGGTGGGGTGTGTATCTTAGGCGACTCTGAGGAACGTGGGGGGATGAGCAGCAGAAGTGCTTGTGGTGGCAGTAACAGACAGTGCCGTAGATCCTGCTCAGGTCACAGTGCCGGATCAGGGGGAAAAACAGTTGAGCTGGTGCCGGCATGGCATCAGCAATCAGCGGTAGGCTGGAATTTCTGACTGGGATTCCTAGACAGCAAATTAGACCAACACAAACAGAGAAACGGTTACCATCGAGAATATGCCATTTACCAGGTAAACCGACACACTAGGTCCTGTTAGGAGGCACTATATTTTATCCAGCTATCATTTCTTCAGAACATACCGGTATGCTCGTGTCTAAGCTGAGTTTTTCAGCACATTTTTTAATGCCCTTCTTGTGGTAAAATTGGGTGGCTTGGCTGACAGGTCAGCTTATACAAGAGTATATACGATATTCTGCTAAGCGCAACTCTCAATCATTTAGGGAGCCAGTCCTGAACCGTGTTTTAGCAGCACTTTTCTTTTCCCTTCGTATTTCTTTGTGCAGTACAAGCTGTGCAG
Source organism: Nesogale talazaci (assembly GCA_004026705.1). NCBI lineage: Eukaryota > Metazoa > Chordata > Mammalia > Afrosoricida > Tenrecidae > Nesogale > Nesogale talazaci. The sequence goes on along the minus strand of PVJH01001163.1, from coordinate 120,087 downwards.
AATGTACAGTACATGTGGCTAGGGGAAGGAGAGGAGCTGAAGGTTATATAACATTTGAAACAGCAGTCTACCTGGCCAATCATCCTTCTCCCCTCCTACCCTTAGAAGAGGCCTTGGATCTTCCATATTACACAAGGCCTTCTCCTATTTATCAAGATCCTGTTTCTGGACCTTAGGTCTACCATTAGCATCTCAACAGACATGGCTCTCAGGAATTCCATGAACGTGTCAAGACACAGCCCTACCTTATGTTTGTTTGTGAATAACATACATACCCTACTGTGTTCATAACACAAACAGAAAAAAAAAACCCACATTTTAAGTAATGAAACAGCAACAGAAATTCCGGTGACTTCGTCGCTGCGTGTCCATGACTGGTCTGGCAAACCCTGCTTTCCTTGACCACTGCACCAGACTGGCCCCCCACAGGAGTTAGGTCTGCCACCAACTCATCCTGGAAAGCCTGTCACCTCTTTGAACCCTAGCTTCCTAAACTTAAGTGAATCCATCAGAGGAGATGCCATCCAGTGCTGCTTCTAATATTGTACATTTTATATGGTTTGGTTTTCGTGTGTCTCTCAAACTCAAATGCAGGATTCATCTATTCACTGTACTTTTACTGTGTCCGTCATGGTTTAAAAACAAAATAGGCTTAAATAGCCTAATAGTTCCAAAAATTTGTTGATAATGTATATAGTGTCAGTTCTGGAATTTCATTTACTTCCTAGCTTTGGAAAAGCTTTAGAAATATTTTCACTAGCTATGGATCACAAGTACAACTCTCTTCTGGAAAAAATATTTAACATTAAAATAAAAAGGTACTTGTCCCTGGAAATAAATGAATAAAAGAATAATAGTCTGTTAGATTTTTAAAATACAACTTAATCATGAATTTAAAAACTGATTATCATTCATGATAGAACACTGAAAATATTTTTCTGGGCAATAATGAACAGTTGAAGAGTTTTCAACAGAATCCTGGTAAGTTAGTTATACACACACAAAATTCCATCTTCCTCAATAACATATTTTCCCTGATTTTCACGGTATTGCCTCAAAGTATTCTCTTGGTCGAATGTTTCAGAGATACATTAAATAAGAAAACAAATGCCAAAAATGAAAAGGAAATTAAATCATTTGTCTTAGGACCAGTTAACCCTTCTCTGATTTCCATCCAGGCGGGGAGGGGTGGGGTGGGGTGGGGAACCCCACACAACCCTGTATCATCAGTGTTAGCTCTGTATCAGCATCAGCTGCCTATCCTTTTCTGAAGAGTAAATCAAAACAGAGTGGTGCGTGGGGTGAGGAGCAGAGAAAGCCAGGCACTGGCTGGTGGCTGATGTTGTGGGTTTCTCAAACAAGCACTGCGAGAGTCAGCCATCACCCTCTTTCAAGGGCAGAGCTCTCCTGACCTCAGCACCAAAGGATTTGACAATAAAAGGTGACGGCTAGGTTTCTGGAAATAAGAATCATAACTAAAATCCACCTGAAGTATTTCCTTTTGAGAAACAGAAGTTCCAGGAGAACAGGAATCCGCCAGGAAGATCCACCAAAGTAAGCGCACTTCAAACTAAAAAGTCATCCAAAGGTGAAGTGTCGTGCCTGAGCCAGGGGATGTGCTCAACTGCCCGCACGACCCTGCCTGCCACATGTAAACCACATCGCTGTTCAGGTCTGCATGGTGAAAGCATGTCCACTCATTCCATGCTTTGTCCAAAGCACTTCTGTAGATGTAAACACACGTTAAACTGAGGGAAAATGACATTTTCTTCCCAACTTTCTTTGTCTTGACTTCCTCACAATCTTATAAGAAAACAAAGCATTTCTGCATGTACATGTGGAATAGACTGTACCAAAGGTGTGTGTGTGTGTGTGTGTGTGTGTATTTTGAGGGGAAGTACGATTTTTAAAAAACTGTTGGAATTGATTATATGAGAGCCTAATTGAGGTGTAACAAATCCAGGAAACCTGCACCTTCCTGAAATTCACGTCGTAATGTTTTTTTTTTTTAAACTTGTATAATTAACTCAAAATAAAGGAAATCTTCTGGCAAAATAAATGATTTGAGCAGCCAGTGCTTTGAATGCTTAAATTCAAACCGCAAACAACTAAAATAATAAACTACATCTTTCCTTCAAGACAAAAATTCTCAAGATTAAAAACAAAAAAAAGAAAGTGAAGCGTATTTGGTGAACTCATCTTTCAATTTTTCGGAGGTCAAGCAGCTGGACTGATACTCTACCCCAAACCTCCAACTCCCCACATGCCTTCAAAAGATAAATTCGTAGAGAAGCAGGGATCCATTGAAACCCTGCTCTGTGATTAATGAGAATCACCAGCCCTGGAACAAGCCTTATCTTCTCTCCACCAGGGCACAGATCCTTAGAAGCCAAAATCTTTTCCAATGCTTTCATAAACAGCGAGTATTCAAAACCGGACTGTCTTTCTGACTACCCTGCGATTCTACACCCAAAACCACGCCGAGAAAGCAAACTTTTGCTGACAAACTTGTTAAATGAATGAAGCAGAAGACTCCCAATTCGACAATAACAGCAACAAGGAACAGTTGTTCCTAAACTGGTGCAGTGTCAGTCCCCCCTCCCAAGTCATTTCTGACCACCGCTTCAGGGAGAAATTACTACCCGAGACTGCGCGCGGCCACATCGGATGCAGCATCTTGGTCCGAGGCAGATTTTGCCAAATGACTAATGAAGATGCGAGGCAACCAGAAACAGGGACGCGAACGCATCCTCCCTTTGTGATATGGCTCCGCGGAGCGCCTGCCAGGACACGACTCCACTTCATCAATACATCCGCGGGCCAAATTAATTAGAGAAATGCTGTCATTGCACCTACGCTGGCGCTCTTTGGTCCTGCACAGCTTTGGGGGGAAATGAAAAAGAAATGTTCTACTCGTCCCGAAGCCTTGGGAGAACTCCCGTTTATGTAACCCGATTGCATTCAACACCCGGCAGAGAGACTCTCCATACATTTTCAGCATTTTTTTGAGCCTTCACGCACAGCTCCCATGAACGTTATATGAAAAGAACCAGTTTCCTTCGCAGGACAAGGAGCATCAAGCCAGCACTTGTTTGATTCGTTTTCTCTGTCGCCGCCTGAAAAAAAGCTGCCCGCCCCGAACCATCCTTGCTACCCCAGCCTTTGTCTCCTTTTCCTACCTACCTCACCCTTTCAAGCCTCACGCCAAACCAACCTACACGAACCACAAACCAAAGCAGCCAGCATCCTTTCTGGGTATCCCATGCGGGGAGTTAGGCGAATACCTACCAATTCGTCCGGGCCCGGGACACACACACATTCTCCTGTCATCACAACACGGAGCCGACAACATCCACAACCCGCGCGGACAGCAGCAGCGACAGCAGCACCGGCCCATTGAAAGCAAGCGAGAGATGCTCATTAGAGGCGGCGGCGGCGGCGGGGGAGGAGGAAGGGGAGGAGGAGCGAGGGCTCGCTCCCGCCGGGTGAATGGGGCTGGGGAGGGGTGGGGGGAGAGGAGGCAGGCTGCAGAGAGGGGGGGTGGGAAGGAGCTCCCGGAGAGCACACAAACCCACCCTGCAAGACAGGCACCGCCGAGCCCCCAGCCCGAGGCTGCGGGGGCCCGGGCCAGGGCAGAGGCGTGCCCCGAAGCCGGCCCTCCATCCCGCCCGGGCGCCGAGCCCAGGGCGCGCCGCATCCGCTCCCCGCTCCGCCCGGCCCCGCGCGGCGCGGGCTCCGCTCCGCACAGTTGGGGTCGGCGCGCGGCGCGCTGCCCGCGGGTGGACACCACCGGGTCCGGCTCTACGGGATGGGGCCCCTTGGCAAAGACCCCCGCGCCTGGAGCGCCGCAGCCCACCCGAGCTGCTCTTCGCGGGCCCCCCCCCCCACCGCCCCACGGCGGGCCCGGGGGGAGGGGGTGGCAGTGGGCGCGGCGGCCCCCCACGCCCGCCCCATACAGCCCCCGCGCACACCTGGGGCTGCCCGCGCGTGCCTCCCCCGCCCCGGCGCCGACGCTCCGCCCTCTGCACACGCCCGACCTGCCGCTCCCCGCGGCTGCCTCCGAACTTTCGGCGGGTGGAAGGGGATTCCGGATAGGGAGGCTGGCTCGGCGCCCCGAACGGGGAATACGAACCGGCTTGGGCAGGGAACGAGGCGCTTCTTTGCGGCCAGGCGGCGGCTGCAACGGCGGGAGTAAGGCCAGGCCCTTCGTTCACGCAGCCCCGCGCGAGCCCCGGCCCACTCGCCCCCTCGCCCCAGGCCAGCCCACTCCGCACCCCTATCCCGCCGGGCCGCCACCCCGCCCCGCCCGCACGTTCGGGCTGGAACACTTCCCGCTTCCTGATTGGCTGCCCGATCGGCGGGTGGGCGGGGAGCACAGGGGCGGGCCGCGGCCGGCTGGGCGGGGGCGGAAGGAGAGCGTTCTCCGCGCCAGCTTTGTGACGTCATGGGGGTCAGACAATCCCTTCCATTCGGCGGGAGCCGTTCATTGGTTCTCCCGGGCCGCTTCACATGACCGTGCCGGTTACCCCGTGGAAGGTGGGGCCGCGCCACTCTGGCCACGGTCGGCGGGGCCCGGTAAGAGGGAAACGCCCGTACCGGCTCCAGCATCCCCCGGCGCGTGTGGCGCCGGAGGAGGCGTGCCCCCCTGCCGAGCGAGTTTCCGAGAATCCCTGGCACCTTAGCAGGGGGCAGGCGGGCCTCAGGGAGGAACCTGCCCCGCCCCTCGCCGCTGGGCCCCCTGCTTCCCAGGCTAGGCTGCGGGCCGTCCGCCAGCCCAGCCGGCCACCAGACTCCCCGCCGCTCTCCCCAGCCTGGAATATAAAGCACGGCCAACAGCCTGTTGCTTCTGCTAACGTGCTCGTTTGCTGGACACCTCAGAGTTCCCAGAGAGAAGTAGCAATCTAAGCAGAAAAAGGCAGATGTGATGAAGGAATTCGTTTCCCTTTAGTAGAAAGCGTTTTCTCGTTTCCCTTGAATGGCTAAAGGAACGCGAGGGTCGGGTGCAGCTTGCAGAAATAGAAAAGCTTTGGGCTTGGCATCAGATGACCTCCTTCCAAATGAGTCCCAGGTACACATTCCCCTCAGTAAGACAGAGTTTCTGCAAGTTGTTGAGGAGAGGCTTGATGGCACTTGCATCCGATGATTCTCTAAAGACTTAGCAAAGGATTCTTAGCTCCATCGACGTACCGCAACTGAGTCATTGAAACCCAATGCCATGTCGTCCGTCCCCACTTCCAGCTGGCTACAGGGCTTCCTAGGCTGTGAATCTATATGGGAGCAGATAGCAGTGCAACGCTGACCCATGAGTGCCTTCAGGTCCCCTGAGTCATTGAGAGAGGCCTCTAATAGAAACTTGCTCAGAGATGTCAGATAGATCATTACACTTGTCATCTTGCCTGGGGTTACGGAGTTGACCTGATTATTCAGCGTCTGTGCTTTCTAATGAATAAAGTTAACAAAGAGGTGTGAGCTTCATGAACTGGCGTGTTAGCCGAAGATCTGTAGGTGGTAGTATGCAGTTTTCCTATTTTCATTAAACCTGCAGTATCTGATTTTTCAGGCTCTACATTACTGAAGAAACTTAGTCATACTAATTCTAGGCTACCCACGGGAGCCTTGGCGGTGTGAACAGGCACTGCGCTGCTAATTGCAAGATCAGCAGTTCAAACCCACCAGCTGCCCCAAGGGAGAAAGACGTGGCTTTCTTCCCTCGTAAAGAATTACAATAACTTAAAAACCACTACCTAGTTTTTCAAAACAGCCTGGTGTTGGTACAACGGGAACTGAAATCCCATACCATCCAGCAATACCACTGTTAGGCGTATACCCCAAAAGAAGAGATAGGACATGAGCGGATGTATGCTCTCCTGTGTTGATAGCACCACAATAGCAAGAAATTGGAAGCCGTTCAAATGCCCAGCAGTGGAGGAATGGATAAAGAAACCACGGGACATACACAGTGGAGTACTGTGCATCCTTAAAAAAACTGAAAAAAGCATGAAACACCATATGACATGGAAGGAGTGGTTTCCTTCCTGGAAACCATTATGCTGAGTGAAGTTAGTCAGTCACAAAAGGACCCATACTGTATAAGTCCACTTCTTTAAGGAGAAATATCAATTAAACCTTACAGAGCAGTTTCCAAACAGGGGTACAATGTCTGCCTCCCAGTCAGGAACCATACATCTCCCCTCTTACGTGTACTTCATAAGAACCACCCACAAAGAGACCTGACATTGGCTGGGGACATTACTTCAAGAAGGCGGTGGAACGGGGGGGAGAAGACTGCCCACTTGATACTATACTACATTGAGACAGGCTGTGACAAATCAACACGCCCTCCGTAAGTATGAGAGGAAACCAAGAGCAGGGGAGGGGATCCATATACATTTTAGAGGAGTCATTGGTATTTCTATTCATGGGTATAGTGGGTAAATGGGGAGGAACAATCTCATATTGGGAAGGGATATGAAACAATAATTATAGGGAACCTGAAGGGAGAAGAAACCCAATTCTATGGGCCTGGGTAGACACTTCAAGCATGTTTCTACTCAACCCTCAATGAACCACACCATAAACTAAACACTGTGATGACCTTCGATGCCATCCTTACGGGGAGCCTGGAATCCCCCCCCCCCAAAAGACCACAACAGAAGGACTGGTCATGGGAACCTGAATGAATGAACTGGGACCTATCAAAAATTTACCTGTGGGGGAAAAAAATTACCTCTGCCCTAGAGCTTGGGACTGAAAAACCCTGTTGGAAGAGAAAGCAAAGAATGGCTTCCCCAAGACTGGAAATGGCAGTTCTTGGTGGGACCCCTAGCTTGGTGGGTAACCAATGAAAGGGGAGCCAGAACCACTATATATTTAGTACCTTGATGTTCTAGTATTAATACGACAGGCTTTAAGAGGTAAGGGTCTTGTAAGAAATGATACAGGAAATTTTCTCTTTAGCACCAACCCCCTGGCCAGTAAGTAGAGCTCAATCAATTAAAAAAAATCAGTCTGTACAAAACAACAACTCATGGACTGCAACTCAAAGTTGGACTTTACTCTCACAATCTCATATCAACTGTACTTTAAATTGTATGCCATTGGACGGAGTGTGATGGTTGGAAAGGAGGAAGGTAAAAGGAAACAGGAAAGATCAAGGGAGCAAAGCTATGGATAGAGATATAAACTGTTCACTTATATAAATATATTCATAAAAATAGAGGTATTGGCAGGGGTACATATATTTATATGGCAGTACATTCAGGAAATGGACTTTGGTCCTCTGCTCAAGCCCTCCCTCAACCAAGAACACTTTGTTCTAACAACCTGGCATTCTGTGATGCTCATCCTCCCAGCATGATCACTGAAGACAAAATGGGTGCACAAGCAAATCTAATGAAGAAAGCTGATGGTGCCAGGCTTTCAAAAGATAGAGCATCTGGCGTCTTAAAGGCTCCAAATTAGACAAGTGGTCATCTAGCAGAGAAGCAACAAAGCCCACATGGAAGAGGCACACCAGCCTGTGTAATCATGAAGTATTGATGAAATCAGCATCAGAAGTCCCCCAACAAACAAAAAAACATATTATTGAGAATGAGGGGGATTTGGAGAAGAGGCCCCAAACCCATCTGTAGACAATTAGACATCCCCTCACAGAAGTCACAAGGATGGGATGAGTCAACAAGGATGAAGCATAGCATCAATTAAGATCAATATTTCTTTGGTTCCTTGGGGTTTCTTCACTCCCCCTTTCTTCCCCCCCCCCCCACCCCATGATGACCTTCATCCTGCCTTTCACTGTGGGCTAGGCTGGAGCATGTAGCCAGGTACACATAAGTCTCAGGACACACAGAATCCAGGTCAGATAAACAACTCAGGAACAGAAATTGGCATAGGGATACCAGGAGGATAGGGGAAAGGTGGGGAGAGGAGGGGGGAAAGAAACCACAGGGGAAGGGAAACAGTCAGTGTAAGATATGAAAATAATTTATAATTTATCAAGGGGTCACAAGGCGGTGAGGAGGGGAGGGAGGTTTAAAAGAGAAGCTGAAAAAACACCATAAAAAGCTGATACCAGGGCTGAGCCCCAGTGGCGTAGTGGTTGTGTGTGGTACTGCGGCCCACTGGGACAGAGGTTCAATTCCAGCAGTGGGGCTGGGCCTCCTATTTCCACCACCGGAGAGCAGTGATGCCCCCCCACACACACAAAAAAAAGCTGATACCAAGGGCTCAAATAGAATGTAAATGTTTAGAAAATGATGGCAACATTTGTACAAATATGTTTGATATAATTGATATGTGGATTATAAGAGCCCCAATAAAATAATAATTAAAAAATTAAAATTGTGTGCAATGGAAAAATTATTAATGTTATTGGTGCAATGGCCTTTTATCCCAGGGTGATGGCTGATAATGTTTTTCTTTCTTTTTCTTTTTGAGGGAGACGGTGGTTTCTGCTTGTTTTTGTTTGTTGTTCTTGTTGGTTTGGGTTTGGGGTTTTCTTTTTTTTAGATGATTGCCAAAGTAAACCAGAGTTGCTCATAACCCTCAGACAAGCAGACAGATTCTGGACACCTTTGTAATTCTGACACCAATCCAAGAACATGGCCCTGCTTGATACTCATCTTCATGAAAGGATCACTGAAGATAGGGTGCTGTAGCAAAGTGTGGTGAAGAAAGCACATGGTACCCCGATATCAATTGAAATAGAGTCTGGGGTCTTAAAGGCCATCTAAGTGAAGTGTCAACCAAGTTCACAAAGAAGAAGCACACGAGCCTGTGTGATCCAAAGATGACGATAACAAAATCCAAATACGAAGAAGGGAAAAGTGCTAGAGCCTAAATTGTGAACACTCAATTTCTAGAAGTCTATGGAAGGCAGTAGGAGAGCAAAATCCATCTTCAGAGCATCCAGTTAGATTAAGCTTCTGGTAGATCCTCTTTGGCCACGGGCAAGGATAGTACAGCTTTACTATGGGACATAAATGATTGTAAACTGATTAGGGTGGTTGAACCATCGTGTAATGTGACTCCTGGTCAGATTACCTCCCTTTTCACCCAACCTGAATTTGCTCTAGTTAAACCCTTTCTTCCTTTGGGCTTTTTTTTAATGTTGCCATTTTTATTTCCAAATATTTTCTACTTGAGCCCTTGGTATAAACTCCTCTTTTCCCCTCCTTTTTTTTTTTATAAATCATTTTATTCGGGGACTCATACAACTCCCATCACAATCAATACATACATCAACTGTATGCAGGCCACATTGGCACACTTCTTGCCATCATCACTCTCAAAACATCCTCCCTCCACTTAGACCACCAGTACCAGCTCCACATATTACCCCTCCATCCCCAGTACCCCTCCCCCATGAACTCTTAATAATTTACAAATTGTTATTACTTTTTCATATCATCCACTGTCTGATGTGTCCCTTCACTCGCTTCCCTGTGGTCCATACTCCAGAGAGGAAGTTATATGTAGCTCCCCGAAATTGGTTCCCACTGTCTATTCCACCATCTTCCACACCCCTACACCAGTATCCCCACTCCCACCACTAGTCCTGAGGGATCATCTATCCTAAATTCCCCATGTTTCCGGCTCTAGTTTACATCCCTGTCTAGCTGGATTTGTCAGGTAGAATTAGGATCATGAGTGGGAGGAAGCATTTGAGAACTAGAGGAAAGTTGCATAGTTCATTGTTACTACATTTTACCTTGACTGGCTCACCTCCTCCCTGCAACCCCTCGGTAAGGGGATGTCACTTCACCTGTTGATGGGCTTTGGGTCCCCACCTTTCGGGCTTTTTAAAAGTATTTCTGGTGGTCTTTTCTTTCTTACTGTTCATTTTTATCTTTATATTATTATATTGTATTTCAGTTTCCTGTTATTTTACTCTTTATTGCTTCTGTTAGGTTTCCCAGTTTATGATGCACAGGAGTGGGTACACAGAGACAATACTGATGCAATGGTTAAATGAGGACATGGGGGTGGAGGAGAGGGGAAGGTGAGTTGAGCAAATGCTGAAGGGGGAGGGAGCATTAGAACAAATTGGGTTGATGTATATGCAACTCCTTTTTAAAGTGACCTTACTATGGAATTGTATGATATGAATTTTATATCAAAACTATTTTTTAAAACAGGAGTTACTAACCCAGAAACCCACAGGGACAGTTCTACCTTGTCCTGTAGGATCTTTATGAGTTGTGATAGATAAGGCAGCAGGGAGTTTGGTTTGATGCTGTACATGGACTCTTGTGGCTAAGTTTCTTTGCCTTGATTCCAGAATGAGTCCCTTTTCCTTTTCAAACACCTTTCAATCAGGCTGGAAGTACTTTCCATTGCTGGATTTTTGTTTGTTTGATAAACCTGCTGGCTTTTATCTACTTTTCTGTAGCTTGAGGAGACAGAATAGGATGGTAAAGCACAGTGATTTAAAACATAATTTGAGCCAGACTGCCTGGGTTCCAGTTCCAACTTTGTGGCTCACTGTGTGGTCTTGGGAAATCTCTTTGTGTCTCGGTTATTTTACATGTGAAATGAAATTTTATTTAGAAATAAAAACAGCAATAACTCACCAGGCTGTTATAATAAGTAAAAAGCTATATGTAATGTGCTTTTGTTAAGTTTCTGGATTGGGGTACCTTGATTCTTGCTTCGCAATGCTGAAAGAATTCACGGGGCAGAAGCATGTTTGTAATATGAGTAAATTTTATGAGGAAAAGGGAAGTTTCAGGTATTACAGTCTCAAAACATTCTAATAACCTGGCATTCTGTGATGTTCACCTTCCCAACCAAATCAATCACTGCAACACAATAGGTGGATAAACAAACGTGGTGAAGAAAGTTGATGGTGCCTGGCTATTAAAAGATATAGCACCTAGGGTCTTAAAGGTTTAAAGATAAACAAGTACTAATCCAGTTGAGACACAACAAAGCCCACATGGAAGAAACACCACAGCCTGTGTAATCAGGAGGTGTCGACAGAATACAGTCTCAGGCATCAGAAAACCTCAAACAAACAAGCATATTGATGCAAATGAGAGGGAACAGAATGGAGACCCAAAGCCCATCTGGAAACAATTGGACATCCTTCACAGAAGGGTCACAAAAAAATGGACAAGCCAGCCAGGATGCAGTGTGGCACCAGTGTAGCATTCAGCATTCCTCTAGTTCTTTAAACAACCCCCTCCCCACCACACACACACACTTCATGATCTTACAAATTTGGCTAGTCCAGAGCATGTACACTGGTACAAACAAGAACTCTCGATATGGAATCCAAGACAGTTAAACCCTTTAGGAACAATAATAGGAGTAGCCATACCATGAGGGTAGAGGGAAGGTTGGGGGAGAAAAGGGGAACAGATTACAGTGATCAACAGGTAACATCCCATCTCCCTCCCCCACACACTTACAAATACACAGGGTGATGAACAGCAGAAACATAGGTGAAAGAAGACAGTGGATGGTGTAAGATATAAAAATAATAATTTATCGTTTATCAAGGAGTCATGAATGTGAGAGGGAGAAGGCCGGAATGAGGAGCTGATGCCAAGGGCTCAAGTAGAAAGAAAATGCTTTTAAAAGAATGATGGCAACATATGTAGAAATGTGCTTGACAGAATGGATGTTTGGACTGTTTTAAGAGCTGTATGAGCCCCAGTAAAATGATTTATTAAAAATTGATATGAATCCCATCACCTAAGACGTTGAGCCTTGTACAAAACTGCCATTTGATGAAAATATTGACTGTGACTCCCCTCTGCAAAGAACTCAAGATGTGTGAAATTCACAACTACGTAAAACATTTGTTATTCTACTTTCCATGCATGGAGACCTACTGAGATTGAATGGAGTTTTATTTTACAACTCGCTAACTGAGACTGAGTGGATTTTTATTTTACAACTGTCTGTGAGTCTGGGAATGAAAGTTAGACTAGGCACCACTGGTGTCTATAGACTTTTTTCCTATTGGTTGTGAAAGTAGATGAATAATACTTTCAAACTTAGAATTTATACATGCATATCAATAACCTCTTCAGAGATACCACATTGTAGTTTAAACCAGTACATGTATGAATTGGAATGCTAGTAACAATATTTTAATTACCCTTGTATATAATAAAACACAAAGAAAGCCAATATATATTATATATATGGTTTTTCATGGAAATTTACCAAAACTTTAAGCACATAACAATTTCTGTATACAGTGTTCAGTGACATTGGTTCCATTGTCCACAACGTGTCAACAAACTCCATATATTTGTCTGGTTATTCTGCTTCCATGACCCCAGCTTCCCTTTCCACACTCATGCCACTGCAACCTTCTTATCTATGCTTTTTTTTCTCTCACCCCCTCATCTATGATTTAAGGTAAATGATTTTTTTTCCTTTAAGGTGCACAGGGCTCAGATTTACTTTATGAGTCAATCTGTCATTTAACTCAAAAGTGACCTCAGGGGATAGTTTTAGTTCAGTTTAATGGGTCTATTAAGATAATAGTCTTAAGGTTCTTCTAGTCTCTACTAGCACAGTAAGCTTGATCTTTGTAAAAGACAATCAGAGTTTTGCTCTCCAATTCTCTCTCTATGGGACTCATCCAATGTGTATCTGGTGAGGACTGTTATTAATGATAGCCAGGCATCATCTAGTTCTTCTGGGGTCTAGAAAAGTAAGGCTGTGATTCATCTAGGTAGCTAGTTTTGTAGATTAGACTCTTCTTTAATCTGCTGTTTTCCTCTCTTTGTCCAACCAAGTGTTATTGTTAACCAAAACTCACTGCCATCAAGAGATGCTGTCAAGTCAGTTGTGACACAAACTAGTAGAGACCAGGAATTGTATCCCAAAGGACTGTTTCCAAGCTTCTAAGATCCCAGATACTACCTACCATCCTAGGATGTAGAACCTAAACTTTATAAATTAGGTGGTATCAGTTGACTGGATTATCCCACAGGTCTGTGTTCCTAAACCTTCAAACTCCAGAAACCAATCCTGAAAGATGTTTAATTATGTCTGGAAGGTAACCATGACTATGTCCCCTTTGAGCTTTATTGTACACAAGGGTAAGTCAAACAGCATTGTTACTGAAGTTCTGATTCATAAATGCTCTGCTTTCTTCCAAACAGAACATGTGTAAACATGCCTCTGCATTCAATGGGTAGCTGAAGACATTCTCTTGGGAAAACACCAGTCTTACTATCATTAGGGTGCCTTCATAAAAGATGCAATAAAAACTGGTTTCCGAGGGCCTGTCCTTGGAATTGACACAGGTCAACTAAGGCAAACAGATCAGCTGAGGAGGCATGGCAACTGTTTGGGGACTTCTCAAAGGGGTCATCTTGAGAGATTTTTCTCTATAGACACAGGGCAATCACAAGAACTTGAGCTGTAGCAGTTTCAAGAAAATTGAAACTTGCACAAGTCAACAAAAAGGTCAGAAAAGTTTCACAAAGGAATTTTAATATAAATACTTTTTTTTAAAATGGCATCATGCTTGAATTCCATGTATGTCCAATGATGCAAGAATTACTTCATTCAGCACAATGTCTTCCAGATCCATCCATGTAAGAGGCTCCACGGACTCATCACCAATCTTTCTGGTTGCATAGCATTCCTGTGCATGGACATTCTGCCTTGTTATCCATGCATCTGCTGATGGGCACATAGATTGTTTTTATTTTCTTGCTCTTGTGGATAAAGCTGCACTGGACATAGGTGTACTCGCCTAGTGTTAGAAGATTTCCACCTAGGAATGGGATTGCTGGATCATATGGCACTTCTATTTCTAGCTTTTTAAGAAGCACCATACCATTTTTCTATAGAGTTTGTGGCATTTTCAAACCCCATCAGCAGTAGAGAAGTCCAATCTCCCAACGTCTTTGACCCTATCCATTGTTTTCTGTTTAGATCACTTAGCATTCCCTTTTTCAAGTTGCTTTTGGAGCTAGCTGCACAGGCAACTCCACATGATATCCACTATCTTTATTTTCTACCAAAATAGTATTGACTCCCATCTTATTCTCTCTGGTTCTGAATGACTTGGCTATTTCTTAAAATAGCTGATATTTGCCACCACTAAATATAGTCAAAAATTTGTCATAAATGCTGAAGGCAAGCCAAGATATTTCTGGAATCAAAATTAAGACTCCCCAATATGATAGAAATAAGCAGTCATTTAAGGGTCTGAGCCCTTATCTCTGGTTGCAGAGCTTTAAGATTCAGTCCTACGGATCTTATAAAATCATAGTCCTGCTCAGACACTGGAGAATATCCCTTAGACTCTCAGCCATGTGTCTCCTCTGGCCTGGCTTTGTTCCTGTAGCTACCTCAGGCTTCCTTTTGGCCACCCAATAAGGTGATTTCAGAAGTGCTGTCTGATAGCACATGGCCATCTGGCCAGGGCCAGGGCCGGTCTTTGGGCTCCCTGCACTGACCCCACAGACTATTTTATCCACCAGGACACCAGATGACATTTAGACACTGGGAGGTGTTGAAGTGGCACTAAAACAACCCAGGATTCTTGTGGAGAGAGGCCAACAAAGCAAGAAGAAGGATCCTCCAAACTAATTTAGTCTAAAGAAAGTTCTGTACAAAAAAATTCTGTTTTGTCTATACAAATTCTTACTCTGATACCCCAAACTCAAAGACAATTTCTGAATGTGACTGCTAATGCCAATGTCATCTTGCCCTGGAATAAACTAGACAATGGACCATTTATGACCAGGTGGCCTGGTGGTCTCCTGGGAAGGTGATAAGATGTTTTCAGATAGTAGATGCCCTGGACAGAGTTCGGCAGAGTCTTGTGGTGCCAGCCAGGAAGCATAAGGTAGATCTCTATGTGGCATCAGCCTGATGGTTACTGACTTACCATGGCTTTTGACAAAATCAACAATCAGCGGTCAGAGAGGTTGGCTCTTAGCTTTTCTCTTGAGTTCCTGCCTCACTACAGGTCTTGGGTAGGAAATCTCTTATTACCAAGAATCCAAGCCGTAAGTTCAAACACTGCTCAGAGAGGCTGTGGGTTCAGTTCCACAATATAGCTAATGTCTCAGTAAAACAGCCACATTCTTTAGGGGGATCCTGGTGCATATAAACATGTTTACAGTAGACTAGAATCAAACTGTTAAGTGTTTGATTGCATTATGAAAAACTTTGTACTATTGTGAGAATTACCAAAGTGAGCATATGCTGTTGAAAAAATAACTCTGAGAGATGCAAGGTTGCCACAAACTTTCAATTTGTTTTGCTTTTTTAAAAACATGCTCCCTTGAAAACATAATAAACTGAGATGTGCCTGTACAGATTTTATTGCCACCTTAGTGTGGCACTGTCTGGTAGATGCTGCACTACTTGGCTGTTCAAACCCACCAGCCACTCTGAGGGAGAAAGATGACGCTTTTTGCTCCCATAAAGACTCACAGCAGCAGAAACTCACGAACAGTTTTCGTCTGTCCTCTAGTGTTGCCGTGAGTTGGAATCAGGTGATGGCAGTGCCTTGGGTTTGGTTTGTAATGGTGATACTGCTCCTTTGAAACTGGTTTACTTCGAGCTACAGAGATCAGCAAGTGGTTTGTAAGAAAAGATGCAGAGTGAGATGATATATAACTTTGGGAAATGAGTAATAACTATGGTAGCACAACACGGTAAATGTCGTTTATGTCCCTGAGTGTGCACTTGACAAACTTCATAAAAGAAAAATCACTACAATTGCCTGATCTATTTTATCATAATAAAGCATAAAAACATTATAAAAAGAAAGATAATATGTATTGTACTATGTCTCCTTTGAGCTAAAGGCTGCAAGGTGCTTTCATATTGGTCTCATTTCGTACTTCTAAAACACTTAGTTCTTGAATATTGAACACATTATGATGAGAAAGATAAGTGAGTCGCTAGAGGACAAATACTGTATGATTCTACTTATATGAAATGATGACGTAGAGCTGACATAGTTTATTAGTAGTTACCAGGGACAGGGAAGGAAGAGAAGTCTTCTTGCTAAATGAAGGGCATTGAGCTTTTGTTACTGATGGAATGTTTTGCAGATAGTGGTGACAGTCAAAAAACATGGAGAGTGGGAGCATGAGCAAGAGTGGTGAAGAAAGCAGATGGTGTCCAGCTATCAAAAGATAGCTCAGGAGCAACAAAACCCACCATAAAAGAAGCTCACTTGCCTGTGCGATCATGAGGTGCTAAAACAATCAGGTATCAGACGTCAAAGAACAAAAATCAAAATCAATGGATCAATTGACTCCTGATATCGCTGAAGACAAATGGATACAGAGGCAAACAGAGTAGAAGAAATGATGGTGCCCAGCTCCCAATGATTGAATGTCTAGAGTCTCAAAGACTTGAAGATAACCGAGTCACTATTCAGCACAGAAACAGCAAAGCCCACATGGAAGAAGCACACCAGCATGTGTGATCAAGAGGGGCCGAAGGGAGCAGATATCAAGCATCAAAGAACAAGAATCACACCATTACGAATGAGGGGGAGAGCAGGGTGGGGACCTAAGGCCCACTGATGGGTAATTGGTCACCCCTTTACAGGGGAATCACGGGGAGGAAACAGACCACTCAAGGGGCAGCTGAGCAGTGATGATACATACAAGTTTCCTCTACTCCCTGAAGCCTTCCTCCCCACCAACCATCATGGTTCCAACTCTACCTTACAAATCCAGATGGACTGGAGAAGGTACACTGGTGAAGAGGGGAGCTGGAGATATGGGTAAACCAGGATGGGTGAGCCCCTTTGGGCCAGTGGTTAGATTGGAGCTGCTGGAGGGGTGGAGTGAAGGTGGGGTAGAGAGACAAACAACTGCAAGGATATACACATAAGCTCCTATTTGAAGGACGGGCATCAAAGGAGTGGGTTGGGGGAGAGGTCGGGCAGTGTGAGATATGACAGAACAATAACAATGTATAAAGTATTGAGGGTTGGTGGGGAGGGGAGAGCAGGGGAAGAGGGGAAGGGATGGAAAAGCCGATACCAGGGGCTCAAGGGAAAAGGCGGATGATTGGAGAACAATAACAGCAGCAGACATGTGAAGGTGCCTGGCACTGTATGTTTATTTATGTATTGTGAAAAATTATGTACGAGCCCCCAATAAAATTATTTAATAAAAAAAGACAGACTTGTCTAAAACAGAAAAAAAATGGAGAACATTACAGTGTCACTGAACTGTACATGTTAAAATGTATGGGAAATATATTTTCATCTATTTTACCACAATGAAATGGTTTCTAAAAGTCTCCTGAGAATTCATGTTTAAAGCTAAGTAAATAAGCTTCATTCTCATGCAAAATTAGTGGACAAAAGTTTCAGTACATCAAATCAGCATGACAAAGAATCTGAAGGGTTTTTTTTTAATAGAGGTTTAGGTGTTTCTTACAAGAAGACTGTGGGTCTATGGATCAGAGTCTGAGGCACCCTGCAAAATCCCTATTAAAGGACTATCTTCAAATATTGAGAAAGGTACTCAATAAGAGGGGTGAGAATCAGCATTCATTTTTTTTATTTAGTGTAAATCTGTACATTAAGCATGCAAAACAGAGGTGAAAGCTAGGAGAAGGACTACAGAGGAGCTGGGATGACAGCAAGACTATAAAGCCATTCTCATGAGAAGTGCTTGGTGATGGGTGCTTCAGAAGCAGGCAGGACTTGCCAAGTTGCAGACTTCCACCGAGTTCCACAGCTGTGAACTCCAGAGCACAGCTGACTTATATACTTAAGAGCTATACATCCACCTTCACTTCTAGGATATAACCCTTTCAAGGGAAGGGACCATGTCTCCTCCTCACTAGTACAAACACAAGGTTTGTTTCATTTTGTTTACAAATAGCAAGAACTAGCAGGCAGTGAGCGTGTCGATGTAAAAGTTTCAACCTGGAGGCAGTCATGTCAGATGTATGAATGCTGCGCTCTACATCAATTCTAAGGAAATAAAAAAGTCAGCATATAAATCATTTGGGAAGAATATGCCAAGAAGTAAACAATCTGTTCCCCCCAAGCACGTGTTCATGACTACAGTCATGTCTCGCCTACTACAGTCATGTATAGTGAAACCAACAAGTGCCACTGACCTAAGAGATAACTCGCCTTTCTGTCCAAATAACCAGCACTTCCCTTCCAGAGGACGTCAAGCTGAAACTGATCTCATCTACAAGCAAGCATTCAACCCCTACCTTTTCTCTGAACTCTATGTATGCATCAAACCACTATCTTTTCTATAGACTCTCTGAATTCTTTGAATTATTACTTGTTGGTGTTGCCCAGTTTAAACTCTAGTATTCTTCAATACAAACTCCTTTCACTCCTAACAGAGTAGGCGATTTTCTCCTTTGGCATGGCTCGTGTCAGAAGTGAGATTTCAAAGGTGCATTCTATTTCATGATCCCCAAGGCATTAAGGACATGATGACCGTGCATGCTGAGCCAATTTGAACTCTCCACTTGGATGAATGTTCAGGAATCACTAAGATTTTTTTTTAACTCCCAAATCCAAGCTCCACTGCCTGTGTTCATAACTCTGCAAGTTTTATTGTGCATTTGTTTTGGTTCTTGTAAGTAAAAGTTAGTTTGTTGCAACTGTCATTATAAAAGGAGACTTTTTATACTGTGTCTAAAATGCTAGGGGGTCTCTTTCTGGGAATCCTGTTTATTACCTTATGGGACTCTTGTTCCCTCTATGAGCCACATTATTTTCTTCTCTGTGTGGCATAGTCTTGCTTTAAAAAGTTTGGAAAATCTATGATCACTTTGAAGGTCTTTCCATAACTCTAAGTTAACTTTTCTAAAGAGTAAGTTAAAACCAAGTCTCCCAGATTAAACTGTCCCAGCGGGATGCCTAGTTTGATTGGAATAGTGTTGCCTATAAAAGTCATTAAGACAGTATAATTACTTCCTGGCTGGACACTCTCTTAATTAAGCAAAATAAAGAATTTGATGGCAAATTTCAGTGACCCCTGCCTTTGTGCTCCCTTGCTGGTTGCCACATCTTTGTACCACTTTGGCTTCCTACTCCTCCGATACTGCCCTAGTGGCTTGCATGTTGCTATGATTTTAGAAGCTTCGGCAGTATTTCAAAAAGTAGCTGCCTCCCAAAGCAGTGTCGATGTGAAGGGTGTGGGTGGACCAAAGAGTTTGGGAACTTTCACTTGCTGATGGGGCACTAGTTAAGAAGAAAAATGAACTGCTTGCAAACACCCATAATAATCAAAATGTGGAACGCATGAAATATGAATCTAGGATAACTGAAAGTTGTCAAAAATGAAACAAAGCATAAAGATTAATATCGCAGACATTAGAAATGGATTGATACCAATCATTTTGAATCAGATAATCATATGGCTTTCTATGTCAGACAAGGTAAATTAAAGAAACGGTGTGGCATTTATCATCAAAAAGAACATTTAAATACCTATTTTGAAACATAATGCCATACGTAATAGGATAATATCTATCCTGCTTGCATGTTATTCCTAGTAATCACTAGCAAGAAATTTAAAAGCAAATAAGAAGGATCAGCACTAGGAAATTATGGCAAAAATGACAAAGATGAAGCTTGAGATCACATGAAAAAAATTGCAAGACAAATAACTTCCTTGCAAATACTTTTTGTCAACAAAATTAAGGGAAACAATGCACAGGAAAGCTTGAAAATAAAATATACAGAACTCAAACTACACTTTGGAGATAGATTATGGAAAAGTGCAATATCATCTGTCAGAACAAGTCCACGATCTAATGGTGGGACAGACCATTAATTGTCCATATGTAAGTTCAGGTTGAAGTTGAAAAAAAATTAAATCCAGCCGAGCCTTGGTGGTACAATGGTTGTGTTCAGGGCTGCAGCCCATAGGGTTGATGGTTCAAATACAGCAACACCTCTCCAGGAGCAAGGGATCTGGTTGAGTTGTTCTTGATCTATGGATACAAGAACTCAGAGGAACCATTCTTTATAATAGGAAATAACCATCACTGGATTGTCTATTGACAGATGACCTCTTTTCAGACCTTAAAAAGACCTAGGCCTTCAGTTAACCTTGAGTTTTAACACACCCTTATTTTACTAACTAAAAGTTGTTCAAGAAGAGCTACTTAAAACACCTTCCAAATTCACAGTTTATTATTATGAATTACATATACATATTATTTAACAGTTCATGTTAATCAATATATGTATCAGTTAAGACATATGTCTTTCAATAGTTCGATCACGTTAAGCAGGATTGTACAATTGCTACCACAATCAGTTACCATACATTCTTTTCCTTCCTTGACCCCTTGATATCGCTTCCCTTTTACTCCCCACCACAACCACCACTGTACTCTCTCCCACCCCCTCCTCCAAATCCTTATTCTACTTGCTGTCCCTATAGGTTTATCAGTCCTGGGTTTCACATACAGAAAAACACACATAACTTCAACAGGATGACCCAAACGAAATAACACCTCTGAGATAAAGCCTATTATGAACAAACAAAAAACAAAGCAGTTTTATTGGTGTTGGAACTACATATCAACAGCTACAGAAAGAATTCACTCAGCTAATGTCTCAGTTGAGGAAGCTGTGAGCCTGTTCCTCTCTCCTGGGAACAATCTAATCACACCCTATGAGTAGCTCAGCATGGCTTCCAATTCTGGGTATACATCATCTATGACCTGTGGTGGGATTCAAATAATTTAACAACTGGTTCATGACCCTCATGACCATTTTTTAGTATATAAAAAGACATACCAAAAGGTAGTTTTTTACATCATACAATTAACACTTAAATAAGATCAGTGAAAGCAGTCCACAAAACTAGACTATATTATAAGAAAGAGTTTCTAAATATTAATGCAAAATATTAAATAATGCTTGACAAAGGATAATAAAACTGTTAAGATATTTTCATATTGCTTGTTGATTGTATTCCCACTTGCAATATTTTTGAGGCAGCATTTTGAGGCATCATTTTTGAGGCATCATGTGTGATTTATCCTTAACCATCTTTTTTTTTTTTTTTTATAAGGCATCACTGCCCTGGTGGTGGGAGTAGGAGGCCCAGCCTTTGCTCCTGGGAGCCGGAATTGAACCTCCATCCCAGTGGGCTGCAGTCCTCTTAACCATCTTTTTTAACTGTAGGAATAGGATCCCATTCCTTTAGAGGTAGACCAATTAGACCATCATCATTGGGTTTGATATATTGGAAACAGGTGACTTCTCCAGATATACTATGTTCATTTTTGAAAAGTCCCTTTCTGCTTCTGCTAACTTACAGCAATGATTCCAGTAATATTTTAGCTCTTTGAACATTTTCAGGAACTGCATAATTCACTCCTAATATCTCACAGGAATTTGGGGTGTAACACAAAGCTAACAATAGCAAGCCAGTCACCCTCTGGTTGTTTGGCACTTTTTATGTTATACGTTTGCTTGCTGAAATAACAAATGCAAAAGAAGAAAATGGACTATTTCATTGAAAGTGTAGCAAGTTTTATAAAATGACGAAATAAATATTGCAAGCATAGTTCCATCTAATTTTTATACCCATGGATGGAATGATCATATTGTGGGTGCTTAGAATACACTGTTACACGGGTGAACTTTTTCAAGGCATAAGGAATGCAAATTTGTGATTTCCACATTGGATGGCCTTAGAGAGAATCCTCATTCGTGCCACTTTAACAACAAGTTCACCAACCCCAACAGTTCTGGCTAACTGGCTGACTCCCACCATTGGTTATAACCTTACAAGTGACTAATTGGTCTGCCACCAACTGACATTTGAGTATCTATTGGGTAGACCCTCATGGTACCTTCTGGGCATGTGGAACCAACCTTGAGCCCTAAATTGGAAGACGCACTCTGGGCCTGAGCTGAATTGAAGAACATATTATAACTGAACTATCTTTACCAGTTAATATACCTATATTAAGAACTGGTTGGCCTTAATAGGTGCTTAATTGCTTGGTTATTTAGCTGCAGTATTCGCATCTCAGATAGCATGCAAAGATGTGAATGAATTAGCTAAATGTGCACAAATTGCTCTAATTTAGACAGTGCCTATGGGCTTCAAGAGATCACTACCAAAATAGTAACAATAAAAGAATTAGTTCTCCCACATAGAATGGCCCTAGACATTCTCACTTCAGCCTAAGGAGGTAGGTACCTGTGCCATAGTAAAATCAGATTGTTATGTTTCAGACAAAGGAGCTAATATTACACACTATATTACCATGAGGCCTGTAGTATCCCATCATAATGATTCTATTCCCTCCTTAACTGAAATTGCAGGTATTGGTCACTTAGTATCCACATATAGGAAATAGAATGCTGTGTGATTTGGATGTTGTATGAATGCCATGTTAGAATCTTACAGGAGCCCACTTTCAGTCATCCTTGTCTCTGCTATGCTACTGCTGCTAGTGGTGATGCTGTTGGCAGAGGCCAAAGAGTGAGTATTACTACCAAGCAGTGTTGAGAGCTTGGAAGTAGGAGCAGAGCAAGAGGAGGAAAGAGGAGAGGGAATGGAGCATGACCAGCCATAGCTGTTCCACGTACCGGAGCGCAGCTCTCAATGTCACTGTCTGACTGCCTACTAGAAAAAGCTTGAAAGCCCGCACCAAGACCCATGTCCCTGGCCCTCTTCCCTTTATCTCACTCAGTTCAAGTCTACCAGGATCTAGGATTGGAGTTTATGAAAGATGGACCGCTTTCCATTAAACAACAAAGCAACACAAAGACCTCATGGGACCATGGATGTATATGTGATCAGACACTACCCAAATATACATGAAGTGATACATATGAGGAGGTACCTGAATAAAACTGGAATTTTTTTCAAAGCCATGTATCTAAATTGTTTATGAAACACTTTATTACTTTCAAAGTACTCTCGATTAAACGATACAGTCATCAAAACTGTGATTCCACTCTTGAAAATATTTTTCAAGCTCATTTGTGTAGATGATTGGAAGTAACTCCCTCACTTTTTTCCTTCACCTCTTCTACGTCATCCAGTCACTATCCTTTCATGTCCTTCTGCATTCGTGGAAACAAAAAGAAGTCACATGGAGCAAGGTTAGGTGAGTCAATTGTGTGGGGCAAGAGAGGCATGCTATTTTGTTGCCAAAAACTGGCGCCTGAGATGCTACATGAGCAGGTGCGTTGTCGTGGTGGAAAAACCAGTCCCCTGTCTACCACAAATCATGCCTCTAAATAGAAAGCTTGATTAACAGTCTGACCTGGTAGAAAGAACTCCACATGCACTACTCCCCTCACATCAAAACAAAAGCAAGGGAGCATTGTCTGAATCCTTGAATTCACTCGATGAGTTAGGGTTCTCTAGAGAAACAAAGCCAGGATACTTATGACTTCATATACTGTAGATATCTGTGTAAAAGCTGAGCTTCTTAGCACATTTTTAATGCAGCTTTTGTGGTAAAATTGGGTGCCTCGGCTGATACTTGGATCAGTTTGTAGCAAGTATATATGATGTATATATGGATAGACATATACAACATGAAGGCATATAATAGCTAATTAGCCCATACAGCAGCCAGAGGACTCAAGTCAAGTCACTTCTGTGGAACAGTTAATATACTGGAAGTCCTTCAACTCACAAGAGCTGCTGGGTCCAAGGTCAAGGAGAAGACAGCTTAGTCTTCTTTAGAGCAATGCAGACAGTCCGGTCATAAGCAGCACACAGCAGGGTATGTCACCAGCAGTTATCAAGACGACAAGGCCCAATGGTCCCAAGCTCAAGCAATATACACCAGCAGCGTGGTGAAGCAGGTCTTGAAGGAACTTCAAGCTCTAGTGACATGATCCACAGGTTGGCTGGTCCTGCAGGTAGTGAAGCTCATGAGTTGAGGCAGAGAACTAGCAGCTGCACACTGGTCTGATCACCAGAGAGCAAGAAAGAGAGAGAGGTGAGACTTGCTGAGCCACTTAGCTCTTTGCCCTCCAATCAAACTGTGACCTTATTCATCCTACATGTTCTTATTGGTCAGGTTAGCACAATAAACCTACTTACAACACTCGGCAAGCTTTTTATGGTCTTCCATCAACTTGATTGATGTTTGCTTTCAGGGTTGTAAAACTAGCACCATGTCTTATTACCTTGGGGGAAAGAAGTCTGGGTCACTTCAGAGCTGTTCTTTCAAAGCACAGCATGTTTCTACTCGACGCTCTTTTAGCTGATTAATCAAAGTCTGAGGCACAACTTTTGCAGCGACCCTTCTCATTCCCAAATCATCTGTTAAAATTCACTGAACCACCTCTCCAAGACAGTCCAGATAACTTCCCCATCTCTTCAATCGTCCCTCGTTGGTCTTTGAGCACAAATGCACACATTTGGTCAACATTTTCATCTTTTCAGGAAGTTGATGGGTGTCCAGAATGAGCTTTGTCATCAATCAACATTTCACCTTTTTTGAATCGAGGAAAACACTTGTGTACACTTGGATTTTTCCCATAACACTGTCCTTGTAAGCTATGTTCAACATCACAATCGTTTCTGTGGCATTTTTCCCCAGCAGGAAACATAATTTTTTACAACTGCACTATTCTCTTAAATCAGCCATCACACAAAAACAAGGTTGGAAGGAAACTGCTTTTACGAAAGAATTCACTGTGACCAGAGAAAACTCCCTGGCAATGCCACTGTGTGCACTAACTCAGAGTAGTTGCTTGATGCTCACCTAGTAGGGAAAATGAGAATTGTGCAAGCTCCGCCCAGCAGAGCTTTTTTCCAGTTTGGGTTTTGATGGAGAGGGTGGCGGGGGAGTGGGTTCTAGCAGAAGGGTACTCTTTTGTACCTGTACAAGTAGTCATTTTTTTTCTATTGTAGTAGATCATGGGAAAATTTTACTACCTTATTTTGGAATCTTCATATTCCTTCTTCTTTCTCTTGGTGTAATTATAAATTGTTGCTTTGATTTAGTTCAACACATTTTATTCATAAAAGTCTATACTTTAAAACCATTTCACCTTTCACATAAAATCATACTGGTTTCACAGGATTTCACCAATGGTTATATTGTTTAATCACTTCTCTTCTGTGTACTTGGAAATATTTTATCTTGACTATTAGCATTCTGTCCTGAGAAATGTTCCTTAACTTGGCCTTGTCTGTTAAGATATTTCTCATAAAGGAAACATCACTTTTGGATATGAAGCCTATTAGCTCAGCAAGGCAAAAAATTTTTTTCATTAACTAAAAGTCCTTTAAAAAAACAAAGTTCTTGCTGAAGAAAGGGTATACTATTTTGGGTGACCAGTGACCCCCTAGTAAAGACTTGATCCAAAGGAGGAAATGTAAACAGAAAAGTTTAAAAGTAGAATTACAAGACCATAAGCACACTAAATAGTGAAGAAATAGTATCTTTAATAAATGGTGCTGGAAAAATTGGATATCAATTTTCAGGAAAATGAGACAGGAGACAGCTCATATGATATCTGAAAATGAATTCAAGGTAAATGTAAAATCTACATCTAAATGAACACCAATGAAAAAACAGGTGCAAATCTAGGAGTCCTAATATATGGTATACATATTTTCATAAATATAATGAAAGACAAAGAATAGGAAATAAAGTAGGTGACTAGGACTTTCTAAAAATTAGATACTTAAATAAAATTTTAAAATTTTCACCAAAAGATTAAAAAGAGAACCCACAGATTGGGAGTCAGGGGACTGAATGGAATTTGAAATATCACAAGGGGTGATCTTTAAAATGTATAGCAAGCCTGACCACTTTAACAAGAAAAAGACAATCGATTTTAAAATGAGTAGAAAGCATCCAAGGGGTTAACAAAAACATGAAGAAATGCTTGCAACCATTAGTCATTCAAGAGATGCAAATCAAAACAATGAAATATCACCCCAAATTTATAGCAAGAATTTTTTAAAAGATGCTGGTATAGGTATACTAACAAATGCTGGTAAATGTGCAGAGAGACTAGAACCCACATACACTGCTGGTGGGACTGTAAGATGATTAAAGTACTGTGGAAAGCATCTGGTTCTTCCTCAAAAGTTGAGAATAGAAACACCATATGTCTCAGCGATCTCCCTACTTGATATATATCCTAAAGTAGTGGTTTCCAAAGTGAGTAACACAGCCTCCGGAAGGCACAGAATAAATGCCTGCTTTTTATTTTTCTGAAAAGGAGCGGTAGGCTCAGTAAGTTTAAGAACTGAAGTCCTAGAAAAATAAGGCCCACAGCATAAATAAATAAATATGGGCATACCATGTTCATCATAGCACTATTCACAATAGCAAAAAGATGAAAATAACCGTAATGCCCATCAGTGAAAGAACCCATTAACTAACTGTTATATATGCACAATGGAATGTTACACGACATTATAAGATTATGATAACTCTCTGAAACACCTCACACTATGGATAAACCTAAAGGCTATTATGCTGGGTGAAATGAGTCTATCACAAAGGGACAAATATTATATGTGATCACCATTACAAAATGTCACAACAGATTTCCACACTAAAAGAAACACTTTGATCATTCTCTGGGGTGGCAGAAGGGAGAAAGGAAAAGTCATGGACTAGAGCAGTGTTTCCCAAAGTGAGTGATACCACCCCATAGTGGGACTCCCTGGAATGATCCAGGCAGCTTCAAAAGAAGTTACCTCCACTTTATCCTGGGTTATGGATGAGCATACAAAAGTGTTTAACTGCTGGTTGAGCCCCGGTGGTGTAGTGGTTATGCGCAGGACTGCGGCCCACTAGGTTAGAGGTTCAAATCCAGCAACAGCTCCCCAGGAGCAAGGCTGGGCCACCACCAGGGCAGTGATGCCAAAAAAAGAAAAAAGAAAAGTAATTAGCAAAAGTGTTTAATTGCCACCAAGACACTGAATAATTTATTTCTGAAATGGGGCAGTAGGTCAAATAAGTTTGGGAATCTATGGGCTAGAGGATAGACAAATAATTTGGGTGAATGGGAAGGCAACACATAAGTTTCGGGGGGAAATGCTGGAGGCAGGGGAAACTCCTGAGGAGTTAGCAATAGTTAAAGACAACAGGGACATACACCCTTATATATAAATCTTGCAACAGTGGGAATCTACAAAGTAGATGCTTAGACAGACATCCAGGCTGAACAGATGGAAGAGGGGAAGTGGGAGTATGTCCATGAATATGCAGAGGTTTAACAGAGAATAGTTGCATAAGTATAGTTCCTTTTGCTGCAAATATACCCATGAATGTGTTGAAGCATACAGGGTACAAAGGTATGCAGACTTCTTGGACATCATCCAACACTTTAAGGGAATCATTCGCTGGGCATGAGGGTTTAAGATCCTAGTCTCAATTGACCAAGGTCAATTGAAAGGACATAGTTCACAAAGATAAGGCTCTGCATCCTAATTTGGTCCATGTGACTTATTCTTAAAAATTTGTAAACAGTCATCTAAGGTACAATTCTTGGTCTCTTCTTGCTCAGAGAAAAGAAGAGAGATGGAAATTTTTTTTTAAATAGTGCAATGTACTGAAGGAGTATGCAGACATCCATCTCCATAAACCATAGACAAGAACCAGGTGGTATACTGATGGGTTGCTCTGAGAAGAACCACATTAGCAGGTCCTTAATAAAGTAAGAGAAAAAAGTAGAACAGAACTCAAAATCATAAAAGATACCAGTCTTCCTGGTTGGAGAGAGAGAGAGAGAGAGATGGGACACTCAACACTGCTTCAAATCTAGAACCAAACTCACCATAC
Organism: Nesogale talazaci; assembly: GCA_004026705.1. Lineage (NCBI taxonomy): Eukaryota > Metazoa > Chordata > Mammalia > Afrosoricida > Tenrecidae > Nesogale > Nesogale talazaci. The sequence goes on along the minus strand of PVJH01001163.1, from coordinate 92,358 downwards.
ATGCTAGAATAACTAATCATTGACATTCAAAAGGGCAACATTTGTCCAAAGACAGAGTTCAGAGAATTTGGAAGGAGGGAGAAATGGAAACAGGAAACACGGGGAGAAAGTGGGGTAAGCGATGATATGTTGAGGGGATTGCAATAGATGAGTTGGATGAGAATGTATATGAATTGTTGAATATAAAACTATGATCCACTCTATAAACCTTCACCTATTTCACAATGATAAATTAAGAAAACAAAACAATGGCGGGGTCAACCTGCATTACCAGGAAATAAAAGGTCAGGGTATAAACCAGAAACTAATGAATGTGTCAAGATATAACTGCTTTACTCCTGGAAAAAAGTATGTTCATGACTACAATTATGTATAATGGATGCAATAAAATATAATGCAGCTGGCATCACATACCTAGGTGGTAACTCCTCTCAGCAAGTGTTGGACCTTTACATTTCAAAGGACTTAAAGCTGAAACTGATCACACCTATAATTGTGATAGTTAGGTTTGTGTCGGCAGTCAATTATTAAACCTCTTCTCTTTCCTTTGTCTCTCTGTATGGACAGGTGGGGGCTTCAAAAAGTTCATGGGTTATAGGGGAGTCACGGGAAGGAGACTGACCAGTCAAGGGGCAGCCGGGCTGTGATGATACATACAAGTTTCTTCTAGTTCCTGAAGCATTCCTCCCCCCTCCCCCCAAACATTATGGTCCCAACTCTACCTTACAAATCCAGATGGACTGGAGAAGGTACACTGATGAAGAGGGGAGCTGGAGATATGGGGAAACCAAGATGGATGGGCCCCTTCAGGTCAATGGTTAGATTGGAGATACTAGAAGGGTAGAGGGAAGATGGGGTAGAGAGATGGAACCAATGGCAAAGATATACACACAAGCTCCTATTTGAAGGACGGGCATCAAAGGAGTGGGTTGGGGGAGAGATCGGGCAGTGTAAGATATGACAGAACAATAACAATGTATAAAGTATTGAGGGTTGGTGGGGAGAAGAGAACAGGGGAAGAGGGGAAGGGATGGAAAAGCCGATACTAGAGGCTCAAGGGAAAAGGCAGACGATTGGAGAACAATAATAGAAGTGGACATGTGAGGGTGCTTGACATAGTATGCTTATTTATGTATTGTGAAAAATGATGTATGAGCCCCCAATAAAATGATTTAAAAAATAAAAATAATAAAATTTTAAAAATTAATCTCAGCAAAAAAAATTCACCTTGATAAGATTGAATGTGTGAACTATTCCATTGCTTAATATGCAAATAATGTGCCAATAAAACTGTTGGAAAAGTAAAAAAAGATCATGGGAAAATGGAATTGAAAGATAATAAAATTTTTCCATGAAATTTTTGTAGTCCCTTCATAGATCCTTCTCTCCACTTGAATGATTTTGTGCTTTTACCGAACAAGTTCAAGCTGTGTTATTCCTCAGTAGAAACCTTAACAGAATACACCACATCTGTTAAGCCATTCTCTCATTAATCCTTCTTAACCCCCATATAAGTGGGCATTATCATCATGAGCCCTGGTGGTGCAGTGCAGAGAGTAGCACTCAACTGCTACTCTTTGAAAGAAAGATATGGCAATCTGGTACCCTCAAGAGTTTAGCCTTTATAGCAGATTGTGTTGAAGAAACTAGATGGTGCCTGACTATCAGAAAGAATGTCATCTGGGGTCTTGAAGACTTGTTTTTAAACAAGCAGCCATCTAAGTGAGACATCAACTAAGTCCACATGAAAGCAGTACACCAGTCTGTGTGATCCAAGGATTCTAAATAATACAATCCAAATTTAAAGAAGGGAATGGCATCAGCACTTAAATCATGAACTCCTGGTTTGCCAAAGGTTCTGGATGACAGTGGAAGCCCATTATCCATTTTCCAGGTCCACACAGGGATTAAGCCTCCAGTGAATCTCCTCCGATCATAGTTAAGGAATATGAACAGCCCTGTCATCAGCCAGAGAGCTCTGTGAAGTTGATTATGGGTGATATATTTAGGACAAACGTAATATCTTATCATTTCATTTCCTGCTTGGCTTGTTTTAAACCTATTCCAGTTTTAAAATAAAGAAAGAGAGTGACCTCTCAGGCACAGGAATGAGAGTAGCAATTCCAAGAGAGTAGGGGGAAGGTTGGGGGAAGAGGGAGAAAGGGGGGGAACCGATGGCAATGATCGACACCTAATCCCCCATTCACGCTCCTCAGGAGGATGAGCAAAAGAAACATGGGTGAAGGGATACAGCAGTTGGTATAAGATATGAAAACAATAATAATTTATCATTTATCAGAGGATCGTGAGGATGGGAGGTGGGCGGAAGGAGTTGATACCAAGAGCACAAATAGAAAGTAAATGTTTAGAAAATGATGATGGCAACATATGTACAAATAAGCTTGATACAATTGATGTATAGAATGATATAAGAGCTCTAAGAAGCCCCATAAAATGATTTTTTTTTTAATGAGCGAAAGGGAAATACATGGGGCTGAAGCCCTTGGTGACTCCTCTCTGACTGTGGCCCAGGGATGTGAATAGCCTTGCTCACATGCAGAATGCATTGGAAAGTAGATTGTAGGTTAACATTTAGCACCCTCTTATGTGATCTCCCTTATGATCCATTTATATTTGTCCAACTTTTGAATATATTCTGCTTTCTTTTCAATGTAATATCTTATCGTTTGATTTCCTGTTTGACTTATTTTAAACCTATTCCAGTTTTAAAATAAAGAGAGTGACCTCTCAGGAACAGAATGAGAGTAGCACTTCCAGGAGAGTTTTATATGTTCTAATTTGTTATTGTTGTCAGCCTTTTTTCTTAATGCTTTTCTGTAGATGAAATCCAGAATTTTAAAAAACCTATAGAGACTGGATGAACGGTTCCTTAGGGGTCCAACAGGGGAGATTGGAAGGAAATAGAGAGCTAATAACAGTGAGTACAAGAATGAAGAAAATGTCCTAAAACTGATTGTAGTGATGATTGTAGAACTCTTCTGGATAGCTTGTTTGGAGGTTGAAGCAACTAGTTGTGTGACTTGACTAAAGGACAGTGCTTCTTCTTCTGGGAAAGGTCCTCCTCTTCAACCGATGCCCATAGAGCACTAAGGGAGGAAGAGGACACCCATCTACCAGTCAGCTCAGCCAGTTCGACCTCGATGATCAGTGGGGTGACAGATGTCGCAGCCAGATCTCCCTCTCTTCCTGGACAACCTTCCTGGATGCGATTAAGCTACTGAATTATATGAAAAGTGAATCACATGACAATACAACTGTTGCAGAAAAAGTTCAGCCTTGGAAACCTGAGGGTGGCAATTCTACTCTGCTCCCTAGCGTGAGTGTGAGTCAGAATCGACTTGACATCAAAAGGCTTGAGTATTTGGTTTAGTCTCATTATAACCATTTAAAAGGGGCGGGGGGGGGGATCAGAAACTGAGTCACAAAGAAGTTAATTTTACCCAGAGTGTTTTAAATAGGGAGTGGTGGAACCATTCAGGTACTGTGCTCTAGTAAACATTACACACAACAGGTGCTCAACCATGAATGCCGAAACTCAGCTCAAATTTTTTTTAAAAAGTGACAAGTTGCAAGAGTTGGGTGCTTTGAGAAGATGTCAAACATAAATGAATGTGCTGCCTTTTATTCTAAAAGACAAGTCAGAATTCATATTCAATTAATGATAACTTTGTGAATGCTAAAGAAAAGGTTTACATCTTCATCATACACTGGAGAACAAACTGGGTTGTTGTCATTATACCCATACTTGCGGATAAGCAATGCATTTTGCATTTCCAAGCATATGGAAAAAGAAGGCAAAAACATGGCGGCAATGAAAAAAAGAAAGGATTAAGGTGTTCCAATGTTTTACACCTGGGGTAACTATGAAGCTGGCATTCACTGAGTTTTGTCTTTTTCCTATTGACTGAAAAAAATGTGGGCAAAATACACTTGGGACTTTCCAAAATTGTTTTCATTATGTTCATAACTGACAATGGGCTGTTTTCAATATTTATGAGAATGAAAACCATGAGTACTAGCCCATGAAAGGCAAACATCTTTCCGAGTGGAGCAGCAGCACATAGTGTTAAAACCTTACACTACACAGTAGGCATAGCAAGCAGTCCCTTCTTGAAAGCCATTATGTGCCTGCACAAAATGAAATGCTTTGAATGGATCATCCTATTTCATGAAATGATGCCAGAGTACAAAAGCTTAAGCTTGTACTCCACACAGTGTCTGCTGCAGGGCAGCACCCAGAGAAAATTACCATCCATGTTAGTACCAAGAATAATTGCACCTACTAATTGGATTTTCTTTTTTAAACACTTTTGAACTCTGAACTGAATAATGACCTGACATGCATCTCTGGGTGAGAGGAGAAAGAATGCTGAACATTTCAGAACTGGAATGTGGCATTGTTATGGAAGGTGATTTTCATTCTCCTTCCTGTTTCCGTTTTATACCCTCAGCTTTATTTTCCTGTTCTCCCTCTCATTTTAAATTTATGCTCTGCTATAGTTTATATCCAGGAAAGAAGTCCTACATTCATTCTGAAACCAATGAGGGAAGAAAAGTGTTTTCTCTTTGTGTTACTGCCCAGTGTGTAGATGAGAGGAAGCGCGATGGCACAGTGATGAAGCACTTGGCTCCCAGCCGGAAAGCCCAAGGTTCAAACTCCCCAGCTGTTACTCAGCAGAAAGATTTAGCGGTCTGCTTCTCTGAGGATTGACAGACTTGGAAATCTGAGAGGGAGTTCTACTCTGTCCTAAAAGGTCACTAGGAGTTGAAGTCAAGTAGATGGCAGTGGATTGGTTTTTTTGGTGCTTTTATATGATGAGGACGGAGTCTGTGCTAGACCGAGTCGACCACAGAAACAAATCCAGGGACACACATAAATGTATAAGAAAGAGTCTTATATCAAAGAGTAATTGTATATTAAGAAAATGCCCCAGCCTAGTCCAGATCAAGTCCATAAGTCTGATATGAGCCCGTAAGTCTCATATGAGTCCATAAATTCTTCTTCAGATTCATACGGTAAATGCAATAATGCAAAATGCAGGAAGATCACAAACCAGTTGGTGCAAAGTCTTGTGGATCCGGTGGTGGTGGGTCTCCAGGGCTCTTGCAAGTTTTGATGTGACTCCAGCAGTTCTCCAAGTGACTCAACAGCAGGAAGTTGAAGCAGAGAGAGAGAGAGAGAGAGAGAGAGACTCTCACAGGGCTCAGCAAGTCTCCCTGTGGCTCGTCCAGCTCTTCAGTGTGATTCTTCAATGGGGAAAATGAAGACAGAGTATGGAAGTCATCTAATCTGATGTCAATTTTAGGATTAAGAGTGTAGGGATGGAGTTTAGTCTGTCAATTTGGATATAGCCAATGCAACTTCTGTGTAGGCATGGCTTTCTCTTGGCAATTCTGGGAAATGTAGTAATTCCTTCTTGGAGATAGGAGACACTATCTCTTGGTTCACTCCCTGGGAGACATTGCAGCTGTCAAGGCACATGGCAGCATGCTGATGGACCCTGAGCCCTGAAAACTGGAGGATCCATGGGGAGACCCCTGCCAGCACTGAGATGCTTCTACAGTCACTGGATGCATAAGACTCTGCACCCACTGGCCTGTGATTGCCCTGGTGTCATTGCACGTGCTTTGTGAGTCTGAAGAGGACTTATAGATTGGTATCAGACATATGGCCTAATATCAGACTTACGACCTTGGGCAGAACTGGGCTTAAAGGTTTCCTCAATGTTCAATTGTTCTTGTATAGAAACCTCTTTCTTATACACATATGAGTATCTTTGTTTTTGTTTGACTAGTCTACCCAGACTAACACACACACACAGAGAAAGGAAGTTCCCAGAATCCTAATGAAAAGGCCACACCCACCAGGAGATATCATCAGGCTAGGACCTGATTGACAGGCTAGCTACACTTATTTATCAAATTGACATGAAATTATAATTACCACAGAGTCCTTGTGGCACAAAAATATTTAGCATTTGGTTAAAACTAAAAGGCTGGTAGTTTGAATCCAGCCAGTGGTTATTTGGGAGAAAATCCTGGAAATCTGCTCCCATAAAGATTGCTGCTATTAGGACTCAGTGCCTCTGAGTGATCTTGACTTAAAGAGCCCTCATATGACAGAGCAGAACTTCTAGCTGCAGTCTTTATAGGGGTCCATCTATGAAACCCTATGTAGGTACTGTTAGGTGCCATAAAGATGGCTCCAACCCATCACAGCCCTGGGCACAACAGAACACAAGAACACCGCACAGTTCTACGCCATCCTCACAATTGTCTCGACGCCTGAGTCCGCTGATGCAGCCACTGAATCAATCCTTCTCCACGAAGACCTTTATATGTCTATATGTGAGTGTATATATATATATATATAATATATACTATGCTTCCACTTTACCAAACATGATGTCCTTCTCCAAGGACAGCTGATAATATGTCCAAAGTATGTAAGTCAAAGTTTTGTCATGCTCGCCTCTAAGGAGCACTCTGGCCTCACTGATTGCAACACCCATTGGTTTGTTCTTTGAGCAGTCCTTGGCACTTAGACTATTCTTCTCCAGCCCCACAATTCAAACACCCATTCTTCTGCAGACTTTCTTATTCAATGTCCAAATTTCATATGCACGTGATGCAAAAGAGAATACCATGACTTGGGTAAGGTGCCACCTTAATCCTCAGAATAATCCCTTTGCTCTTCAATACTCTACAGAAGCCTTGTGATGCAGACTGACCTAATGCAGCGCATCTTTTGACACTGCTTCCATGAGCACTGATTGTGGTTCCAAACTAGGCAAAATCCTTGGCGACTTCCGCCTTTCTCCATTTATCCTGATGTGACCTGTTAGTCCAGTTGCGAGGATTTTGGTCTTCCTTACATTGAGTGGTAATCCATATTGAAGGCTACCATCTTTGATCATCATCAGAAAGTGCTTCAAGTCCTCCTCACTTTTAACATGCAAGGTTGTGACATATGCACACCATAGATTGTTAATAAGCCTTTCTCCAATCCTGATGTCGCCCTCTTCTTCATATAAACCAGCTTCTCTGATGATGATTTTCTCGGCATATCGATTGAATAGAAATGGTGAGAGGGTACAACACTGACACACTCCTCTCCTTCCTTTGTTCTGTTTGCACAACTGTCTCTTGATCCAGGCACAAGTTCCAAATGAGCACATTTGAAGAATTCTACCAATGACTTCAGTCAGAAATGATAGAATTTTGCAAAACCCAAGACTTGTTCATAGCAAATACTTTTTGTTACAACACAAAGGTGACTATGGACTCCCAAGATGGAATACACAGAAATAAAATTGACTGCATCTGTGGGGAGATATCACGATGGTGAAAATCATTATCAGCAGCTAAAACCAAGTCAGGCATTGTCTGTGGAACAGACCCTTCATTGCTTATAAGTTCAGAATAAGACTAGAGAAAATTAAAGTGAGTCCACCGGAGTCAGCCTTAAATCTTTCCCGCCAGAACGTTGAGAACATCTCAAGAACAAATTTGACTCATTGAACACACATGATAGAAGACTGGATGTGCTATGCAATAATATCGAGGTCATCCCTCATGAAGAAAGAAAAATGTCATAAAAAGACAGGAAGGAAGGAAAAGTTCAAAGCGGATGTCAAAAAAGGCTAAAATTTGTTATTAATCATTGAAAAGCTAGGGCAAATGGAAGAGAGGATGAAGTCAAGGAGCTGAATAGAGAATTTCAAAGGGCGGGTTGAGAAGACAAAGTCAAATATTATAGCTAAATGTGAAAGAGCCTGGAATTAAAAAAAACCAAAAGGAAAGGATCACACTCAACATATCTGAAACTGAGAAAACTTGAGAACAAATTTAACCCTTATATCGGTGGGAATAGCTATCAGAATTTCAAAAACAAGCTACCAAATTGATGGAAAGGAGCACAAAGTGGAGATCCCCAAACCACCTGCAAAATAATGGGATAGTCTCTCACAGAAGGGCTACATGGAAGGGATGATATATCCACAGTGTAATATAGCAGTATTGAAATATATAACTTTCCTTTAGTTCTTTAATATTTCTTCCCCACATTATTATGGTCTTAGTTTACCTCATTAATCCTGTTAGACTTGCATATGTGCATGTGCAGATTTAATGTCATTTGATACATGAAATCCAAGATAATTAAACCTTTCAGGAATTATATCAGAAGTAATGATTTCCTAGGGATACAGACAGGGGTGGAGCGGAAGGGCAGTGGCACAGATACATTGGGTGGTATAAGATATGGGGGAGGAATGAGTAACAATAATAATATTTGTATAATAACAAGGGTTCTTGGAGGGGGGCAGGAATAAAGGGGAGCTGATACCAAAAGTGCAAGAAGAAAGAAAATGTTTTGAAAATGATGGTGGCATTATTTTATAATCATGTTTGATCTAATTAAACTGGATTATATTAATATCTGTAGAGCTCCCAATAAAATGGAAAAATTAAGCCTCAAATTGCAATTTTGAAAAATCTATAGGCAAAATATTGAATGACTTAGGAAGCATAAGATGTAAAACTTATTTAATATTTCCTCCCCACATTAAGATGTAAGGAATATAGTCATTGTAGCAGAATTAGTTGACAATCTCCCATTTTAGGAGGTAGTATATTAGCAAGAACCAATGGTATTGAAGGAAGAAATTCAAACTGCATTGAATGGATTATCCAAAAACAAGACTCCAGGAATTGATGGAATAGTCATTGAGATGTTTCAGAAAGCTGAAGAAGCACTGGAAGCACTCTCTCTCATCTATGCCAGGAAGTTTAGCCAACAGACTGGAAGAGATCCATATTTATGCCTATTCCAAGGAAGATGACCCAACACAATCTTCAGACTATAGGATGGTATCAGTGATAAGACACACAAATAAATTTTTTCTTATGGTCATCCTATCATGGTTGCAGCAGTACATTGATTGGAAACTGCCAGAAGTTCAGGCTGGATTAAGAAGAGGATGTGGAACAAGGGATATCACTGCTGATATCAGGTGGATCTTGGCTCAAAATAGAGAATATTAGAGAGATGTTTGCTTGTATTTCATTGACTATGCCAAGGCATTAGACTGAGTAGACCATAATAAACTCTAGATAACCTTGAGGATAATGGGAATTCTAAAAACATTCCATGGTGCTCATTTAGAACTTGTACCTGGACCAAGAGGCAGAAAACCCTATAGGGAAATTATACTCTGTTACATGAGATCAATCAAAAACTCCAGGGCGCCCCAAAATACCACCAACAATATAGATGAGAAGAAAGAGGCTGAATGGACGTGGCCAATAAGCCCAAGATCACAGTAGGTATACTAGCTATTATTGGGGAGCAAATCACATCCCAAAATTAGCAACTTAAAACAACAAACATTCGGGGCTGAGCCCCGGTGGCATAGTGGTTGTGTGAAGAATTATGGCCCACTGGGTTGACAGTTCAAATCCAGCAGCAGCTCTCCAGGAGTAAGGCTGGGCCTTCTACTCCCATCAGAGGGCAGTGATGCCCCTCCCCCCAAAAAACAAACATTCATTATTTCACAATTTCTGAGGGTCAGGAATCTGGAAATAGCTCAGCTAAGTGTTTGTAGCTCAAGGTTTCATGAAGTAACAATCAAGCTGTCAGTCAGATGAGCAGGCATCTGAAGTTAGATGGTGCCTCTGGAGAATCTTTTTCCAGTTCACTCACTTGGACTGTTAGGGGGAGGCAGCAGCATTGGCAGGCAGAGTTCTCTGCAGGACGGCTTAGCAGATGGTTGCTGGCTTTGCCCAAAGTGAATGATCTGAGAGCAAGAGAGAGAAGTGGGGAAACCAAGATGGCAGCTGCCAAGTCTTGATAAACCATCACTTCTGCCACGTAAATCAACCTGGGTAGATTTGGAAAAGAACGCCACAAAGTGTGAATCCCAGGGGCAGGGGTTATGGGAGCTGCCTTAGAGGCTGGTGACCTCAGTAAGTTCTGGGGCTGAGCCTGAATTGTGGTGTCTTTACAGAAACATGGAGTCATTCATATAGGTCCTCTTGTTATGCACTGACAAAGAGAAACCAATTCACGGCGACCTTATTAGACATGGTAAAACCACCTTGTGGGTTTTTCTAGGCTAGAATCTTCACAGGAGCAGATCACTTGGTCTTTTCTTCCACAGAGCAGCTGAACAGGTTTGAACCACTGGTCTTTTGGTTAGCAGTTAAGAACTTAACCATTGTTCCACCATTTCACCAGGGAACCATTGACTTAAAATCTGCACAAGTTTCATGTTAAAATCAGAGAAATGGACACTAGCAAGAGGTGGTGATTGAATTTATAGTTTTCCTCCCTGATCTCAAGGCTACCAGAATTTCATGTGCAAAAGATTTCTGTAGTCTCCTAACTCTCCTTAGCTACTCCTAAAGTTAAGTCTAACTTTGAACCTAATGTCAACACTTTTACATACTGCCCAAGGAGTTACACAGCAGCTAGTTAGCATAACATTACTTATACGCTTACACTCTCTGAATTTGGTAGCTGAAGAGATTCTGGATTGTCATTGTGATTCCTCCTACTTTTTCTGTTCTTTGCTTTATGGGAAATATATACATATAGTTTGGGGTCATTTCACCTAAGAAACATTATCAGTCCAATGAGAAAATCCATAAGGCCATGTTTATCAAACATATATGTACTGCACTGCTGAACTGGAGCCAGATTTTGCCAAGGAACTAAGTTAGGACGTGTGGCTTTCCAGGTTTAACTGTGGACAAGCTTAGTGTTCAGTACGCAAACCACAGATTCATGACTCGCCAACAGCCGAGCTGGGGGAAAGAACACAGAGGTTCTCACTTGCTCCTGACTCTTGCCTCACCTTTTGATGATTCTATCTCTCTTCTATAGCTAAGAATTCCATTTCCATTTAGAATGAGTATGAATCAATGCTATGGTCTGTGTTTAAAGTGCAAATCAATTTTTCAGTTGAAGCAGTTTTTTTGAACAATGGACTTTACTAATTGTCTCAATTTCAATGTAAATTTGTAAGTCATTGCTGCACGCCTGTTGAAGTTACTTTTCACACAACTCTTTCTGTACTTTCCTAGAGCTTCCCTCCAGGGTATTTTGTGGTATGCCAGTTTGCAAATAAGGGATCCATTTTTTTCCTAGGCAGAGAGCCTTCTATTTAGATTGGGCTTATGTGTGCTAAAGATTCATTTGCTGAACAGTCTTGGTGCTTAACTGTGATCCAGAGTTGTGCTGCATTCCTGAAGTGGGAAAATGACATAATTTAAGAATTGGTGCTCAGGTTACTAGCTAAACATTAACAGGAATCATTGTGAAACTGTACACTACAGCAGAAGTAGTCACAAAATACCCACAGCAGAAGGGAGATGAGAATTTGTTCTATCTGATGGTGGAGGAAGGAGGTGCCAGGAAAGACTTTCTTAGACTGAGTTGCTGAAGAGTTGATTCCCATTCATGGGGATACCATGGATGTCAGAATAGAACTGAGCTCCCGATGGTGCAGTGGCTGTTTTTTGGAAGTAGTTGTCCAGAAATTTCTTTTGAGGCAGCTCGGGATAGCTCCAAGCTTTAGATTTGAAGCCCAATGCACAAGTCACCTGTACCAGCCAAAGGATCCTCCATCAATGATCTCCAAATGTGGATCCCAGGACCTGTGCTAGTTTATAATGAAATTTTCACTGCAGTATGGCAAGATGAGAGTGGGAATAAGAAAGAGGAGGAGGAGAAAAAGGAGGAGGGAAAGGAGAAAAGAAAAAGAAGAGATTTCTTTTTCTTTTGTTGTTGTTTTTTTTTGGGGGGGGGCCATCACTGCTCTCCAGTGGTGGGAGTAGGAGGCCCAGTCTGACTGCTGGAAAGACAGATTGAACCTCCGTCCCAGTGGGCCGCAGTCCCGCTCACAACCACTACGCCACCAGGGCTCAGCCCGAGATTTCTTTTTCTATAAATAAACTGAAATTCATGAGCTAGCTTTATGGGTTTTGTCCCTAGAAATGGACAATAGAAAAGAGGGTGAAATAATAATTTATAAATTACCAAAGGTACACGATGGAGGGGGAGCAGGAAGGGAGGGGGAAAGTGAGGAGCTGTTACTAAGGGCTCAAGTCAATGTTTTGAAAATGATGAGGGCCACAAATGTACAAATGTGCTTGATACAGTGGATGTATGTGTGGATTGTGATAAGAGTTGTATGAGCCCTCAATAAAAAATTTAAAAAGAAACAAAAGACCCATATCAGGAACAATATAAAGCACAACCAGAAACCAAAAGAGAACTACATCGTTAAAAATATAAACACTACAAAAAGCAATCTAAAAATGCAAAGCAATTCAATTCAGACTCTAACTCATTCTTTAAAGAAATGGAAACACTAATTACCAACTTTAGATGGAAAGGGAAAAGACCCCGAATAAACAAAGAGCTACTTAAGAGGACGGACAGAGAAGGATGCCTCTTATTTCCTTATCTTCAAACTTATTACACAGCCACAGTAGTCAAGACAATGGTACAATGATAGATATGTAGATAACTGGAACAGAACAGAGCACCCAGAACTAAACCTATCCACCTGCAACCGAACAGCAAGGGGAGCAGAGCTAGGATGTCTGAGGGAATATCAAACATAGACTTTGGGACCACAGCGTGGCATCCCATCAGACTCAACCGGAAAAAACTCATGGAGGTCCACAAACAGACCTTGAACTATTTACAGATATTTTGGGGGGGATTGTTTTTTTCTTGTTGCATCGTTTTGTTGCTTTGTTTTCCTCTGTCTTGTTTTTTGTGCATATTATTATCTCTGCAGGTCTATCTAGATAAGGTAGGGAGAATAAAAAATCTGGAGGAGAAAACAAAAGCACAGACGGTTCGAGGGGGACATGGGAGTTGGGTGGGGGAGGAAGTGGGTGTTAACAAACCCCCCAGGGATAAGGGAACAGCAAGTTATCCAAAATCAATGAAGAGGAGGGTGCAGGAGACTGGGAGGGCTTAATCAAGGGTAATGTAACCAAGAGGAATTACAAAAATCCAAATGAAGGCTAGCATGATAGTGGAACAAGAGGAAAGTAAAAGGAAATAGAGGGCAGGTCTAGGAGACAAAGGGCATTTATAGCCCTCTAAATATAGGCATGTATATATGTAAATATATTTATATATGAGGATGGGGAAATAGATCTATGTGCATATATTTATAGGTCTAGTACTAAGGTAGCAGATGGACATGGGACCGCTACTCAAGTACTCCCTCAATGCAAGAACACTTTGTTCTATTAAACTGTCATTCCATAATGCTCACCTTACTGACATGATTGCTGAAAACAAAGCAGGTGTGTAAGCAAATGTGGTGAAGAAAGCTAATGGTGCCCAGTTATCAAAAGATATAGTGTCTATAATCTTAAATATTTGAAGATACACAAGTGGCCATCTAGCTGAAAAGCAACAAAACCCACATGAATGAAACACACCAGCATGTATGATCACCAGGTGTCAATGGAATCAGGTATGAGGCATCAAAGAACAAAAAATCAAATCATTGTGGATGAGGAGTAGAGCAGAGTAGAGATGCAAAGTCCATCTGTAGTTAATTGGAAATCTCCTTACAGAAGCGTAACAAGGGAGAGATTAGCCAGTGAGAGTGCAGTATAGCATGATGAAACATATACCTTTCCTCTAGTTCTTTAATGCTTCCTCTCCCCCCTCACTATCATGATTCCAATTCTACCTTACAGACCATGTACACTGGTACACTAAATCAGAGCATATACACTGGTACCAATAGGAACTGGAGACACAGGGAATTCGGGACAGATAAAACCTTCAGGACCAATAATGAGAGTAATGATACCAGGAGGGCAAGGGTAAGGTGAAGTAGAAAGAGAGAACCAATCACAAAGATCTATATGTAATCTCCTTCCTAGGAGATGGACAATGGAAAAGTGGGTGAAGGGAGATGTCAAAAAGTGTAAGATATGACAAAATAATAATAATTTACAATTTATCAAGGGTTTGTGAGGAAGAGGCCCAGGGAGGGAGGAGAAAATGAGGAGCTGATACCAAGGGCTCAAGTAGAAAGAAAATCTTTTGAGAATGATGATGACAAAAAATGTACAAATGTGCTTGATACAATGGATAGATGCGTGGATTGTGATAAGACTTGTATGAGCCCCCAATAAAATGACTTTTTAAAAAAGAAAAAAAAATTTATCCACCTTCAGACAACTTTTATTCAACAAAGACCAAAAATATTAGATTGGGAAGCAATCATCTCTTCAACATGCGGTGTGGGGCAAATGGGATTTCCTCTGCAGAAGAATGAAACAGGACCCAATTCTCACTCCATATGGTAAAATGAACTCAAAATAGATTAAAGATCTAAATGTAAATCCAAGAGCTATAAAGATCATCATTGAGAAATTAGGGACAAACCTAAGGTCCCTAGTATTGGGTATGGACATAACTACCAAACATAAGGAAAACACACACACACACACACACACACACACACATGCACACACAATAGAACACAAAATAAATGACTAGGACCAACAGAAAAGACAACATGTACTTCAAAAGATTTCATTAAAAGAATGATAGAAGAACCCCATGGGCATGAGGGGTTTTTTGGGGGGCGGTGAGTGTTGACAATGACACAATGGACAAAGGACTGATCTCTAAAATTCCATGGAAAACTACAACACCTCAAAAGGAAAAAGACATAATAAACTAATTTTTAAATGGGCCAAAATAGATAAATAAGTGGGCCAAGACAAGAACAGATATTTCAGCAGAGAAGGTGTCCAGGTAGCCAACAAACACCAAGAAATGCTCACAATCAGTAGCCCTCTGGAGAGATGGAAATCCAAGCAATGAAATACAGCCTCACACTAATACTGACAGAAAAGTTACAAAGAGAAACAGAAAATAACTAAGGTTGGAGAGGGTTCAGAGAGACTGAAAACCTCTCCCACTGCTATGGGACTGTAGAAATGTGCATCCACTGTGGAAAGTGAGATGACCCTACCTCCAACAATTGGGAATAAGAATTCCACTTACCCTTTGCTTAGTATATACCCTAAAGAAATATGAACCATAAAATAACAATCTATAAATTATCAGGGATTCATGATAGAGGGAGGGTGAGAAGGGGATGGAAAATGAGGAACAAATACCAAGGGTTCAAGTAGAAAGAAAATGTTTTGAAAATAATGATGGCAGGATATGTTCAAATGTACCTGACACAATGTATGTATGGATGGGTTGTGATAAGAGCTATATGAGTCCCCAATAAAATGATTAATGAAAGAAATCTGATCTATAAGATGAACAAACATGATCACACCCATGTTCATTGCAGCATTGTTTACAATACCATTCTAAATGCCCATCAGTAAAACAATGGATAACGAAACTGAAAAACAATGACAAAATCACGAAACCCCTCATGGCACAGATGGAACATTATTCTGAGTGAAATTATCAATCACAACAGGACAAATGTTATATAAGACCACTGTAGAGGAGGAAAACAAAGACGTTTATACCCAAGGGAAGAGAACTTTGAAGCTTGGCAAAGGGACCAAAACAAGGCAGAGAAGATAAAGCAATGGGCTAGCCTCAGGGGTGAGATTCAAATCATTTAACAAGGGCTTCACTGCCCTAATCACCATTTTTTGTTTTTGGTAGCAAATGGTTTTATTTTTCTAATTGAAAAAGATTAACTGAAAATGAATCACCCCTTTGAGTC
Organism: Nesogale talazaci; assembly: GCA_004026705.1. Taxonomy (NCBI): domain Eukaryota; kingdom Metazoa; phylum Chordata; class Mammalia; order Afrosoricida; family Tenrecidae; genus Nesogale; species Nesogale talazaci. The sequence goes on along the minus strand of PVJH01001163.1, from coordinate 76,591 downwards.
TATGGTAAAGTGACCAGATTTTAAGCAGGACACCATTGGGGGGGTGGGGGGGGCGTTGTTCTTGATTAAAAATTTGGTCTATTGAAGAATGATGACGACAGTGGATGTGCAAAGGTGCTTGGCACAGTATGTTTATTTATGCATTGGAAAAAGATGTACGAGCCCCTAATAAAATGATTTTTAATTTAAAAAATTTTGGGTCTATATGGAGCAATGAACATGTTCATAGAATGCAAAAATAGTTTTGTAATATATTTATTTTAATTTTAAAATGTTGCGGGATGTTGTTAAATTGTTAAAAAGTGGGACGTCTGGTCACCTTAGTCTATGGTGGAGTGGGGGTTCCTGATTCAAGGAAACATTCTGCTGGATTCTTTCAGGTTATGTGAAAGGAATGGCAAATGCACTCGTGAGCATCAGATCCAGTCGCCAGCAAGTTGATTTCTACTTGTGGCGACACCAGGTACATCATCACGGCAAACTGCATGCCTCGGGTTTGCAGGGGGATTTTTAGAAGGGAAGCTCCAACTTTTTATTCTGAAGCTCAACTGGGCAGACTCATTCCTCCAACCTCTCAGTTCCAACTAGTCAAATTGGTCATATGCACTCCCTCCCAGGAACTCTTAATGTTCATGAGATTTCAGGTAATTCGGATGAGTAGCCACAAATTACCCAAAAATTTATAGCACAATAGTTCTATACAAAGTCAAATAACTGAGTAGTGTATAGCATTTGAACAAATTATCCTCGGGACCTTTAGTCGTTGGGCAAAGGTAGTATCCGAAAGAGGTAAACAAACGGGTGATGATCGGAGATTCCTTTTTGGTCTTGCTTTGCCAAAAGAGAAGAAACAAGCAAGGGGGCCTGTGGCCTCGAGGGGCTGACTTGTGAGTGATGTGGCCTCAGACGTGCGCCTGGACACCTGCTCAGCCTCTGCGTGCCTGGCTGAGCTGCTGAGTGTCAGAAGAAACCAGGAAGACTCGCTTCACTCCCCCAGGCCCAAGACACAAACTCTGGCACTGAAAGGGGGAATCAACGGTGGAAAGGTTACATGTCTTGTTTACGAAATGTTGGATCGACCTGATCTTGACAAGTACTATTTTTAGTCATGAATCCATTCAACCAATAGTTATGAGACACCCAATGTACAGGGCCCAGTCAGCAAGGTGCTGTTCTCATCAATGCCCCGGGAGTGGCGCAAAAAGGCAAGCCCTTGGCTACTGTCGTTTGACACACATACCAAGAAGCCTGGTGGCGCGGTGGGTTAAGCATTGAGCTGGGAACTAAAAGGTCAGTGGTTTAAACCCACCAGCTACTCTGTAGGAGGAAATAGAGACTATCTGCTCCCGTCCAGACTTAGTCTCGGAAGCCCCTACTAACGATTCTATTCTGCCCTACAAGGTCATTCTTCACTGGTATCGACTCAATGGCAGCGTGTTTTGTTTCTGTAGTCACATGCCCTTGAATACAGCTGGCCTACAGACAGGTACTTTATGGAAATGCTCTGCTCATTTATTACACGGCACTGTGAAAGTTAGCATATAATATGTCTGAAAATACATGGGGGGAGGGGAAGAAAGACCAACAAATGTAGATGGCTCACATTAAGGCGCAATACAGTACTAACTGAAGGGTTGGTGGTTGAATCCACCCAGAGGCACCGCTGAAGAAAGCCCTGGCAATCGACCTCCAAATGGTCACAGCAATTCTTGTCTGCAACACAGGGGGCAGGGGAGGGGGGGGGTGGCAGTCACTGTGAATTGGAACTGATGCCAGGCGGCAGGCTTGCTTTGTTGGGGTCCTTGTGGAGCTTGTACTACCAGGGAAGAATATAGGAATCCCACAGAGGCCTCGCCCTTTCCCGGGACAGACGTGGCATGAAGGTAGACTTGCATGCAGCATGTACCCTGAGCACCGTACAGAGACTTAGAGACTCTTTTCAGCTTTGGAATAATAATGACCAACATGGTAAGTTTTGGATAAAGCAGCAGTGGTTCTTGAATTGACCTTGAACACTAGATTTTCTAGAGCATGGGAGCATAGATGAATCCCCTAGAATGATTGTCCTGGGAAAACCCTGAAACCTTAGACTGAAATGTCCGCGGAGGTTGTAGTTAATTTAGTTTACTGGTAAAAAAGATCTGCCTTGAGTAATAAGCTCTTTTCTGTGAAAGCAGAAAAGAGCAGCTAGACAGATTAATCAGGAGCTGAGCCCTAGTGGCGCAGTGGTTGTGTGCGGGACTGTGGTCCACAGGGTTGACGGTTCAAATCCAGCAGCATCTCTCCAGGAGCAAGGCGGGGCTTCTTACTTCCACCAGGGCAGTGATGCGGGGATAAAAAAAAAAAAAAAAAAGATTAGTCAGGAAGCTTCGTTTATGTTACTGTGGGAGAAACGACTCAGAAACGGGGCGTGGGAAACGTTGTACAGCCCCCAGAGTGCCGTCAAGTCACTCAGTTATGCACATAGGTGGAAACTGCCGAAACGGTATATGTTTTGCTGTGTACATGCTCAACAGCAACAACAAAATCAATAGAATTTGAAGGGGGGGTAGAAAAGATAGACATGACTTTGGAGGTCTATTTTTGTCCTGCTTTCTCAAGTTCATGCCCTTTGTGCCAGCCAGCAAAGAAAATATCACCCTGCTGAAAGTGTAATCAACAATCTCTATGTCATCCGGGATATGCCAGCCTTGAAGTTCTGAGAAGCCAGTCTTTGGTTTCTTAATGTCATGTTGTGTTTTAAGCATTGGACTTTCCTACCTAGAACACTGTGGCTCTTTCATATACTTAACTTTGGGGCATGCTTTCTTAAGTTTCGCCATGAATTGTTTAAAAAAAAAAAAAGGCAGGGGGAGGGACGGTCACAAAGCTTGGATGAAGCCAAAATCCTGGATAATATTAGGTGTGCTGGAAAGCCATGAGAATGACCTTCAGATTCCTGCAGGCTGGTAGCCCGCCAAGGAGGAAGGTTTGTTTTCATCGTCTGGCCCCTTCTCCCAGCTCAACAGCGTGAAAAGTATGCAGCAAGTCAGGCGAGGCATGTGAGGTGTTGCATTTCAGCCATGCAGTGACATCTAATATCAAGTCAACATGTGAAAAAGAAAGCAAACCCCCTCTGGCCACAATGCATTCAGTAGCTTAGAACAAGTCTTTCCCTCAAACTACCCCCACAGATGATCCTGCCCAACACACATATTGAAGTCTCCAATGTTAGGTGTTTCTGGATACGTTTGACCAGCTGTTTCCAAAGATGGCACCAAGCTCCCCCTCTCTGCTCTAGTTTTTCAGATAGAGAACATATGCCACACAACACTCTGCGCTCTGCTCACCCATAAAAAAATCAGGATATTTTAATGTCATGTTAGCTAGCCTGAGATAGAGGATATACACTCCGGCTTTATTTCAAGCAGTTTGTGCTGTTTTAAGTATTTTGGTTAAGTCGCAGTTCAAATGGTGTCCTTAGAATTAAAGGTGTATTTGATTGCAAATCAAGTGCAAATTGCATGAACTTGGAGTTTTCCCCAAGCACCACTTCACCTTTATTAGTAACTGAATAGCAGGCAGGAGATGTCTGCTCCCATAAAGATTTACAGCCTCAGAAGCCCAAAGACGAGTTCCACTCCTATTGGTTCACGAAGAATCATAATTAACTGACTAGTAATGAGTTTGGTAAAATAAGGAGATATTCAAATGTTGTGAAATCCAAAATAGGTCTGTCAGACTTCAAACTCCTTTATTCAAGTTGAAATGGTCCAGCCTTTTATCAGATGGCACAACTTCCCCCCCTGAGCACAGGAACTCGTAACAGAAAAGCTAGAAAATTTCTTCTAAAGAAGTATGGAGTCATCTTCACTTCTGAAACATTTAACATGAATTATCTATTGACTTCTAACTGTTAAAATGCATTCTGAAATGTTTACTGCATAATTTGAAAAAAATTAGATCTTTAAGACATTTATGAAAATTGCTATGAAGTCTTATTTTTTGACACACTAAATTACCCTCACACCTTCCATATATGTCTTTTTTACTTTCTGCCCTTCCTAAATTGAGTTCTAGCTTTGCAGAATGTATTGCACAGAAAAGCCCACTGCCAGCTACTTTAATTCTCACTCATAGTGCCCCCATAGGGCAGAGAGGAACTTCCCCTCTGGGTTTCTAAACCTTAAAGATTACAGAGTTTCTGCTGGATTCAAACCATCGATCTTATGATTGGTAGCTCTATGTGTAATCAACTAGTCACCATTGGTTCATATTCAACTTCCTTAGGAAGTCCCTTAATGCCTAATTCTTTTTCAAATATTTCTTACCTTCTTTGTCTCCTCCTTTAGTTTGGGAGTCTGAGGTTTTTTTCATATTTAAAACTAGGGTGACAAATTCACAAATTAGTATAACTTAAGCTGAAAATATAGTGGAAAAACATTTCTAAGAAACTAGAGTTGATGCAGTCTATTCAGTGCAATTTTCCAAAACAGCACCCCAAAAAAACCCCAGTGACAAGTCTAAAAAACAAGGCACCATGAAAAATATTTTTTGTTGTTAGTCGTGCTAACATTCACCATTCATTATGATGAAAAAGGATACCTTTAAAATAGAGAGTTTCATCAGATACCACCTTACCCACGTGATCACCCTTCATCAATAATGGTAAAACGCAATGGGAAGGACATAGCATCACTGTGAAATTCCTACCCCAAAGTGCCTATTTTAAATCTAACCAAGAAGAAAAAGGCAGGCAAATGGAGATTCTGGGGTATTCTATAAGGCACCTGGCTTGAACTCTTCAAAAAAGTCCATGTTGCAAAAGATGAACAAATCAAGAAGAAAGGCAGGCAGGGAGGTAGTGTACCTGATTTAAAAAGACTAAAATGATATGAGAGCCAAGCACAATGGCTCAAGGACGCAATATAAAAATGAAGGAAAGCTAAGAAGAGGAGTACATGAGGAGGGAAGACAAGAGAGATGAAGGATATTTTTGGAGATAATTGGGGAGATTTAAACATAGTCTATTTCTCAGGTAATAGCTTTGTATAGCTGTTTAATTCTTTGCCTCATTGGACAACTAACTGAGAGGTCAGTTGTTCAAACTCACTAACTATTCCCCAGGAGAACCATGAACTTCCTGCTCTTAATAAAGCCTTGGAAATCCTATATGGCCGAGGGCCCTAGGATTCGTGATGGATTACACAGCAGTAGAGGGAGTTCTGACTGCTGTGAAGCACAGTGTTTTGTTCTCAGGGAAATGTTAGGTATGAAATGTCACAATGCCTGCAACTTTCAGATTGTTGCAGCAAAGGTAAGCATATAAATGGAGAGAGAAATAGACAAGGCAAAAAGCGTTTAATGCTGAATCTGGGAAAATGAAATAGATGTGTTCATTGTCTCAATTGTTCAACTTACCCATAGATCTCTCTCTGTCTCTGTCTCTCTTCTCTCTTTTAGATTGAAAAAGAAAATTCTATTTTAAAAAAAGAAAGAAAGAAAAATCTATTAAGGTAAATAATTATAAAAAGCCCCAGATGAAAATAAAAGTTCTAAGAAAATGCATTCACCTAAACTTAGGCGTGATGCCCAGGAGAACATCAGACAGAAGTCTGGATTGAGAACCATAGGGATATATTTCGATGTGGTCACTGACAGCACAAGCTATATAATGATGGGCAGATTGCTTTTTTTTTTAATGTTGTTTAAAGTACACACCAATTTCTCATCTTCCGTTTTGATCATGGATTCTTAAGAATAAACTTCTCAGTAATAATAGCCAGACACTCTCCTAGTCTTCTGGTCTCGAGGCAAAGAAAGCATGTGCTTATGGTCACACTTAGGCATAGATTCTATTTCTTCTCAGTTTTCCTAAACTCTCAATCCCTCGTTTCAAGTTTCCCAATGGGTTGCTGAGGTGCTGGAACTGGTGAGCCAAAGTGAATGATGAGTTCCCTTCAGCTTCAAGAGTCTGCTGTCCTGCATGCACAGTCATTTCAAGTTCACACAGCTTTGGGCAGCTAAGAAGCACCCCTGCCCCCCAGGGGTGGGGTGAGGGGTGGCAAGGTACTGGATCATTACAAAATATAAAAAAAAAAATTGTGCCTTAAATTCTTGGCAAAGCAGGCTATTTTATTTTGCTCATCAGAAGCCATTCTCTTTGTCTTCGTTTTTTATTTGTCTGAATGACTGCTGGTTTAAAATCAAGTGTTTTGAGCTGCATTCCCTTCCTATTACTCATAACATTACATAAAATAAGTTTGGTTCTCCCCTTGTCCCCACTAATTGTCAGAACAGAAGTGATTTCAGATGTTGGGCAGGCGGCCAGCTGAATCCGATTAACAGGGAAAGTCAAGGCTCGCCTCTCGGTCTAAGGACTTCAGGCTAAAAAAAGGCATGATAAGAACCGAGAACTTTCTGTCATGAATTAGGGCAGCTGCACCTTCAAACTGGCCAGGGCCCTTCCTGCTGGGTCTCTGCTGGGCATCTGGAAGAGCAGCGGCTTTGAGCCTCAGGGGAACTGCAGGCAGAGGAGGGAGGTGGGGGGACATAAATGGAGATGAGAGCCTGTCCAAACACTTTCCTGAGGTCCCTAGGCTTCAATGAGAAAACAGGGAATGGGGTTAGGCAATGGACATGGAGCAGAAAGAAGACATTTTCCCAGACTCCCAGGCCATGCTGAGGACCTGTTCTGTACAAAAGACGAGTCTACCACCCTCTCATGCCCACCCCCTCACAAGGCATGATAGAACCTGGGACAGGGTAGTGTCCCAGCTGAGAAATCTTTGACTTGTGAACAGAAAGCAAAAACCTTAGAGAAATAGAATCATATTCTAAATTAAACAGGGCTCTTTCTCCTGACTTAAAAAAAAACGATATCATTTGTAATCTAATTATAATGTTGTCATGAAAGCCTGTCCTGTCGCTCGTTGACAACACTAGAAATATATACTGGATTGTTATTATTCTGGTATCTTTTATTCGCCATTCCTGTAGCGGTAGGAGCTCTGAGTTTGTCAGCGTTTCCATCGTTACCTCTTCAAGGCCTCTGTCCTCATTAACTGAACATGGCATTGTATTGGATGAAAGTCTAGAAGGCATTTCCTTGAGCTTTATAGCAGCTGCATTTTTTTTTACGGTTGTATGTGACTTTGCAAGTGATTTTGACACCTTTTTTATTTTACAAAGCATATTCATTCATACATAAGCCTCCATTCTTTTTCAGGCATATAGGTTTTGTCCAAACTAGGATATGAATTATGTGGACTAAACATTTTCAAACAGCACAAAACTGGAAAAAGACTGCCTTCAGGCAAGAGTTGACCCGATCAGAGTGCATGACCTTCAGTCTTCGTTCTTTGTGGTCATATATTATGCATATTGGGGATTTAGACTGTAGAAAAGGAGTAGAGAAAGAAGAGTCTTCAATGTAAGTGATATGCATTATACCTGTTGTAGCCCTTGAGATGGAATTATCCAGTCAAACCTCTCTTTGGATGTTAGTCTATCGAGCCCACATTCTGCCTTCTGTGCCTCCCACAATGCATCAGTGATATATTACTGCAAAACAAGTCAGTTCAAAATTTAGCGCCCTAAAATACAGCAACTGAGTAAGACACCAATCTGGGTGTCAAACAACTTAAACTGAGCTCAGCTGGGTGGTCCTTTTGCTGCTCTTGCCAGGACTCACTCATGCAGCTGTCATCAGGTACAGGTCAACTGAAAACCTGGTTGAACAAGGATGGTCTCACAAGACAGAGTTGGTTGTGTTGGGGAGCCAACTAGGTCACGTAAAGCAATGGGAGTGGACAGACCTCGAAGTGCAAACTCTGTTTCCCATCTGCTGTCTCATTGGACCAAGCAAATCACATAGCCAAGCTGTCCTTTAGGGAGGTAAGGAGACAAAACTATACCTTTTAGTAGAAAGAACCACAATGGAATGTTGAAAGAATAATGCATGCAAGGGTGGGGAATTGTGTGCCCCTCCTCTCACCAGCTTATCAAAATGTATGAAAACTTGTCTATTTTAAATAGATCTCTCTCTCCTCTGACTCCACATTTAACATAAAGAAACACACTTCACTGTAATCTTAAATCTCAGTCTAATCTTCAAATTTTGACCAGGTTTCTCATCCTCTCTCCTTCTCCACATTTTTTTTTTTGAGAGATCGTCTTATCCTCCCTGCATCAGTCATATCCTCATGACTCCTCTACCCTTCAGAATCAAGTTGTGTTTCCTATGGAGTTATAACATTACTGGCAGAAGAGCCAAGGGGACAGTGGGGTTGGAATAAAGTGAGGGCAGGGGATGGGGTAGGGAAATGGTAGAAGATGAGGTGGGAAAGGGGATTGTGGGGTTCACTACAGGAGAAGGTTCCTGACGGTATGGTGGGTTTTATTTGGAAAATGTCCCTGAGTGGACAAAGGCCTAATGCAGTTGACTATTAACCAAAAGACAAGAGGTTCAAGCCGACCCAGGGGTGCCTCCAAAGAAAAATCTGGTTATCTACTTTCCCAGATCCACCACTGAAAAATGTTTAGGAAGCACAGATCTACTAGGATACCTGTGGTGGGATCTCCATGTGTCAGAATTTGCTCCATGACAAACAAACCACCCAAACCAAGCTCACTGTCATTGAGTTAATTCTGACTCACAGCACCCGGGAGGAAAGGACAGACCTGCTCCTGTGGTTTTCTGGGTGCTACTGTGATAGAAGTCCCCACAACTCTGAGACCAGGAGAATCAGAAGGTGTTCAACTACCAGTGTCAAGAACTCAGGAAGGCAGGAAAATGTGGAACAAAATTCAGTCTTTTTTTAAAAAGGTCAGGCTGACCGGTGAGATTGAAACCGGTGGAACCCTTGAGACTATGGCCCAAGTGTAGCACCCTTCTGGTCTGAAAATGATCTCACTCCCTCCCCGGTCTCAATGTTCAGCCAAATAATATACAGGTATAAACAGGTAATAATAGCACTAGTGAGGAGTACACAGCTTAGAGTAAGGAATCATTTGGGATCAGAAGGACGGCAATTTCCCCAAGGACAAAATTCCAAAGAGTTAGGAAAGGAGGAATGTAAACAGAGAGGAAGTGAGGAGCATTACATTATAAGACTGCAAACAAAATGTGTATGAATCATTGACTGGAAAACCAATCTACTTTGCAAACGTCCATCTCACTCACAATAAAAAGTCAGAGAGAGAGAGTGAGAGAACATAATGTATGATAGCTGAAAGGCTCAAGTACTTGGTTTGTGGAAGACTACAGGCTACAGCAGGAGCCCTCACTGCACTTTTATTTATTTTTTGACACCTATGTGAAAGTAGCACATTTGTTACAAAAACATTGAGTTCCATTTCAATGTTACTTTCCCTCCTGGTGTAATCACTCAGACAAATATTTAGACTGAGGTGAACAGATGTCCCACTTTTTAACAGTTTAACATTGTCCCGTGGCATTTTAAAATTAAAATAAATATATTACAATACTATTTTTGCATTCTATGAAAATTTTTCTTGCTCCATATAGACCAAATTTTTAATCAAGATATTTTCCCCCACACACACCACTGCCACCCCCGGTCAATGGTGTCCAGTTTAAAATCTGGTTACTTTAAGCTAGACACCATAGGAAAGGAAACTGGGGGATTCCTAGCTCCATCTTGAATGCTGACATAAAACTAACAATGGGCTAATGTTTAGACAAATCCAGAGCATATTCAGAATTGGGTAATTTTACCTTAGACTTGCACAAAGAACTAGGGAATTTGCCTATGTGTGTTAAATACCAAAACGAGTTACAAGGTATCTTGCTCTAAATTAAAAGTTGGCATCCTGATGGTTATGATTCAGGACCCCATGATCAGGCCCCAGAAACAACCCTATAAGCTTTTAAAATCTTCAAATATATGTATTTGAAGTATATTTTTATATCTATATCCCAATCTGGTCTTTCCCTGATTCTGTAGTCCTACCTGCATCAGTGACAGATTGATATGCCACTGGCCATAATTTTGGGATGATTCCCTTTGTCTTCTATCATCCACAACTAGCACCATGACTACGAACCAGTAGACTCCGTTTCTGTTTCTGTTCTATGTACATTCTAGTGGTTTCTCTCATTCAAGAATGGGTGCCTTTGTTTTATCTTTGTCTTATTTAAGGCCTAATAAAAGGTCTTTATAAAATATGTTTAAATTTGAGACATTCGGGCTGAGCCCCGGTGGCATAGTGGTTGTGCTTGGGACTGCGGGCCACTGGGACGGAGGTTCAATTCCAGCAGTGGGGCTGGGCCTCCTACTCCCACCACCAGAGAGCTGTGATGCCCCCCAAAAAAAAAAAAATTTGAGACATTCTTTCCCCTGGAACAATACTAAACCCTAAGTATCATTTTTGACCTTAAGCCAACATGCTAACTCTGTATGTGTGCATTACTAAATGACATACAGGTAATATCTAAGTATAAGTCTGACAGCAGAGGAAGCAAGTCACCCTAGATTAGAATGAGATCTTAGGGAAGAGACACAATGAAAGGAGAGCCTCAAGGCACAGAGTCTCTAGAGGATGGAGACTATTATAAAGAATAATCCTCATAAAAATGGGTTAATATTTTAATGAGAACTTTGTTCCTTTATTCACAGCTACTTAGCCTTAGATCACTAGAGAAGGAACATTTGGGAAATTTTAGGACCAGAAGATGTTAAGAATGAAATTCTTAGATGCCCCTCAAACATCAGTATTTAGAACCCTTAGAGGAATTCAGTTACTTGAACAGTGGCATTGGTAAACTATTGCCAGAGTGTGTGTGTTCTTATGGGTGCACATGAGAGTGGGGCGAGAGGAAGCAGAAAGACGTCAGGAGACTTGGGTATGACAATGAGCACAGAATATGTTTGTTACCATGCGCTTATTTATTTCTTGTATTTCTCGATAACCCTACCTTGTTGTTTGGTGGTTGAGTGGTGGAAATCTCACTTTCTCTCAGGGAGTCCTGGGTACACATCTTACCACATGCGCTTCACGTGCAGTCATCACCAATCTGGAGGTCTGAATTGCTACAATTCTGAACAGGTTTCATTGGCGCTTCCAGCTAAGACAGACTAGGGAGCATGGCCTGGTGATTTGCTGCTGAAAGACCGGTCAATGGAAATTCCATTGATCACAACATTCTCAAAGTCAGCCAGTCATTGAAATGGCTCAGGACAGTGTCTTACTCCCTTTTGCATGGGGCTGTCATAGGTCAGGAGCAGATTCGACAGTTGCTAACGACAACCTTGTTGCAGCAGAAAGGAAGATGATCTAAAATTGAGAATCTAAGTGAAGACATACTATAATAAGAAAGCATAGATTTTAAGTGGGTGAGAATAATTTTGCATGATGTTCCCCTGAATCATTTTAACGATAGAGCTGAATTGATAGGAACAATTGAATGAGAGATAGATCCTTCTGCAGACAGGTTTCTGACTTCTGTGCAATAGCTTTGAGAGCAAATTCTACGCCATCACCTAGCTGGAGTTAAGAGATAAACTCTATTGGGAACAGAGAATCTCTACAATAATAGGTCACACGAAAAGAGAAGATATGGGTTCCCTACTTCCCATGACCTTTCACAAAGACAAGTCAGGATGCTCCACACACACGTAGGATGGGTCTGTATTCCAACAGAGGAACAGTATCCCTCCTTTAACGCTACCTTTCTTATAAGGCAAGTATGAGAAATATGCCTTATTGGTAAGAGAATAGCCAAGTGGCTGATTCTAAGCAGTCTGCATTTGGGGGCTAGTTTGTTTACAGAACTAGGAGCCCTGTTAGTGAAGTGATCACAAATTGGGCTGCAAGCTTTGCAGTTCAAAACCACCAGCCATTTCAAAGGAGAAAGATGAGACTTTCTACTTCCGTAGAGAGTTGAAGTCTCAGAAACCCACAGGGGCAGTTCTTCCCTGACCTACAGGGTCTCTGAGTCACAATCGACTCAATTGCAGGGAGTTTGGTTTGTGTTGATGTTCACAAGACTTCCCTGGAAAGTCACCTGCCTAAAATCTGAGGGCCTGGCATTCACTGGATGTTACAGTTCTCCTGAAGTGTGGAGGGCACCACCAATCTCAGGGGAAGCTGAGTCGGGGTACATCCTTGTGTTAGACTGGATTGACTAGAGAAACAAATTAAGTGGCCCTCATATAGGTGTAAGAAAGAGCTTCCCCATTTATCAGGAAGTTTTATATATCAGGAAAGCATCCCAACCCAGTCCAACTCAAGTCCGTAGGTCCAATACCCATCCAGGAGTCCTTCTTCAGACTCACACAGGCATAAGCAATGATGTAGAATGAAGGAGTATCACAGGCTGGTGGGTGCAAAGCTTTGTGGATACAGGGGTAGTGGAAGCATCTCCAGGGCTCTGGCTGCCATCAGGGCCAGCCAGCATGGAGCTGAAGGCAGAGAGAGAGTAAGTGGCAGGGTTTGGGAGATGGGGGAGGGTTCCCAGGGCCCTCCTTATGAGAAGGTCACGCCCACGAGGAGACACCTTCAAACTGTGACTTGATTGACAGACTAAACTTCACCCCGTCAGTTTTATGATATCTTCAAGTTGGCAGGAAATCCTCTTCTGCTGGAAGAAACAGGCTTCAGGTGGCGTCAACTCTTTGTGCAGGTAACCAGTGTGAACCCCTGGGTCATTTTCATCCTATGTCATTTTTCACACCACATTTACTGAAGCATCTAGAACCAAGTAACCTTAGCAGAGTCGCTTCACCTCCCTACCCCTAATGAGAAAGTCTTGTGAGAGAATCAAGTGGGACTGACCACTTCTTAAAAACTAGAATGAGAAATCTGCAATAGAGCCAGCAGTAATTTCAGCTCTCTGCTTCTAGAATTAAGAAGTGGTCATTTGCTTTATATATAACTGCAAAAATATATCCCAGCCACCAATATAAATTCAGTTTATTAGGTCAGCCTTCTAATTGAATATAATGAAAAGCTGATGCATAGAACTGAGAACAGGAGCATTTTAACATCTTCAGTTACCAAAAAGACGTCAACACTAATTGATTCCTAATTTTTATTAGCTGTCGTGGGATTAGGAGAGCACTTCATAGTCCAAAGAGTAAATCTTCATTAGTCTAAGCCTATCAGAGTATTCTACTAGACTTAAGCTTGAACTTATGATATAATTCTGACTTAAGAGAAACTCTGCAGGGCCTCCTGGGAAATATTTGTTATTGAAAAAGATGGATGTAGAGAAGTATTCTGTCGTTAGACTTACTGTCTTTAGACTTGATGCCAGACAGGTGCTGACAATGAAACCAACTCTCTGAGGCAGTTATGGTAGAAAGATGCAAATAACTTCAATACTTGATGACATTTCAGAATGATGGAAACCTTGAAACTGCTCCAATCTGAGCTCACAGTCCAATGATACGTCTTTCACAAATCCATCAAGTCAAGGTTTGTCTTACCTGCAGTCAAATAAATAGATTTCTCACTGATTCAGTGCTTAGTGTGTGTTTGCTTTTAAACCAGAAAAGGTAGATTAAAAGGTACATTTTATTAAACAAAAGTTCGCTGTGGTGAGTATGAAAGAATCCTTTCCAAAAGTTGAAAAAATTAAGATGTAAATTACTACAGCATCTTTCTAAAAATATGATTTCTTGATATATTGCCATTTTTGTGCAACTATTTTTGAGCACTTCTTTTTGCAATCTTTTACCAAGTTCATTTGGACAAACAGCAGCACAATGAACTCAGATTCCCTTCAGGAGTTTTGTTGCAGTTCAACTAGGAGGCTTGTAGTAGAATTATGTTCAACTGCATGTACCAAGCAGGGCCCTAGTGGCACAGGGGGCTGCTAGCCACAAGGTCAGCAGTTCAAAACCACCAGCCATTCAGGAGGGGAAAGATGAGGCTTTCTGCTCCTGTAAAGAATTATTGCCCTGGAAACCCAAGGGGGGCAGTTCCATCGTGCCCTCTACAATCACTGTAATTCAGAATTAACATGTGATGGCAGAGAGTTTGGTGAGTTTGAGGTGTTACAGGGAAGAAACAGGGAGCTTATATCAGGGTTCACGTGGGAAGAGAGTGCTTTGAAAATGAGGATGGTGGCATATGTGCAAATGTGCTTGACACATTGGAGGAAGGTATGGATTGTGATGAGATGTAAGAACCCCAAATAAAAGTATGTTTCTAAAAAAGAGAGAGAAATTTCAAATTTTCTGTGGTGTTCCACATGCTAACAGAAAGCATAGTAGATAGCTGATGTCAATTAACTTGTGTCTCCCAAAAATATGTAGTGAAGCCCTGCCCCTACACAGTGACCTTGTTTAGAAATGGGCCTTTTCTTTTTGATATGTTCGTGATGTGTTCGCCAAAATCATGTGGATTCTAAAGCTTATCGCTTCTGAGTAGTGGAAAGAGCAGAATAGACACAAAGACAGACACCGAGGATCAACAAAGCACTACTTGAACTACAGACAGCAGAGGGCTTTCCCCTAGAACCAGACGCTCAATTTGAATGTCTAGCTTCCTGTACAGTGAGGAAATAAATTTTGGTTCTTGAAAGCCATCCACTTGTGGCATTTTTGTTGTTGTTGTTTGTTTAATAGCTGCACCAGGTAACTGAAACCCAAGGTCGTGGCCAAATGACCCAAATTTATTGAGAGGGAGTCCAAAATGGAAGTCACCGATATGGAATTCCATTTGTTTTCTAGCATAGAGATGGCCTCAAGGCTTGAAAGGAGGCTATGTACATGATTTAGCACAAGATATAAGATAGTAAAGATATAAGGCAGTACAGTCATTCTCTTGCAATTAAACAAATATAGCATGTGCTGCAGCAAGAACAAAGAGATTTGAAACAGCTGTGCCTAGCGGTAAACCTGCTTGGGTTTCTTGGAAGAGAGGGAGAGACAGAGAGAGAGAGACAGAGAGAGTGTGTTTGTGTGTGTGTGTATGTGTTTGGGGGGGGTGTAGAAATAATGATGGTTCCTATAAGATTGACAGGACAGATGAAAGCAAGGGAGGCTCATGAACACTTGCAGGCTGGACTTCTGAGAGGCGTCCATCTCGTCAGCAAGGATACAGAAGAGTAGAAAGAGTGATGGGTCTTGGTTCCACGGAGAGATTGGGAGGGGATTCTGTAGGGTCTGCACAGGACATACAGGAGAGCCATGTGTCGTGAGGGGAATGCAGACACTTGAGTGAACAAGAACCCTGGTCCCTGGGGTTGCATTGAGGAAGAAGTGTGATGTGTAGGCCGGAAATAGCAGTGCACAATCAAAGGCTAGAGGGGACCAGTTGTATCAGCTTTTAGGCCAGGTGGGCCTCGGAGGATGGTGACACAGCTCAGTGGCTGGGTTGGGTTAAGCTTGTGCTCATTAGCCAAGATGATGTCATTCTTGTAGTTGAGCACATGATCACCCTGAGCAAATTCAGAAGAGGTGGACATGGATGTTAGAAAATGCCCATTTCCATGACGTTGACACCAGCTTTGCCTGTGCCAGATGTCTCTAAAGTAAAGAGAAAGAGGAGACAGGGTGGGGGGTGGGGGGTAGGGGGAATCTTGAGAGATTATTTTCCTCAAATACAGCTCAGCTTTAAATAGGACAGTGACTAAAACAATCATAATTGACTTGTGCTTGGGGGGGTGGGGAGAATCACTGGCTTGCAATGATGATGACAAAATATGATAGGCTTCGATGTCTGCTTTAAATAAACCTGCACTATTCATACAGGAGGAGCACTGATGGCATAGGGAGTTACATATTGAGCCAATAACCACGAGGTTGGCAGTTCGAACCCAACAAGAAACTCCAAAGGAGAAAGATGAGACTTTTCTGTTTCCAAAAAGATTTACAACTTCAGCAGCTTAGGGGGCAGTTCTTTTCTCTCTCTCTCGCTCTCGCTCTCTCATTGGATCACTATGAGGCTGAACTGATTCAATGACAGCGAGGGGGGTTGGGTTGCTGTTGCCAGTGTGGGTAGACATTAGCCAACCCTGAGACTCAGTGAAAGGAATGGCCATGGGCCAGAGCCAGGATGGAGAGCAGACCTTGGAGGTTGAGTGTCAGCCAGGCTGTGCCCATCCAGCGGGTCAGATCTGGGCACTCGTTCTGGGGAGGTGTGACCTGTAAGACCTGGTTTAGTCTGTCCTCACTTGACATCTATTCTTCATAACTAAAGAAGCACACCAAAGCAGACATCCCAGGGAGCTTGTGCAAAGCAGCAGGAAGGGAGATGAAATTCAGCTTGGGAAGTACAAATTAAGCTAGCCACGGGGAGCTCACCCACGGCTAGGATAGAGAAGCTACAGGAAAGAAAGGAAGAGGAGAGAGTTGGAGGCTGAAAAGCAGCTGGAGGTAGGGGCTGGGGGGAGGGAAGGGGAGCTGGGAAGGATAGACAGTCAGCAAGATGCTGTTCTGTAATGTGATGAGGCTTAGAGAGGCCAAGGCTATTCCTGGAAACTCCCTGGAGCTGCTGAATACAGATTCCCTTTCTTGTCCACAGTGATAAGTCCTTTTGAGAGGCTTGGTAAGCAGCACATGGACACACACACACCTTGGTATGAGTCCCAGGACACCTGAAGGAGCCTCTCTTTGCCTCTCCATTCTGAGATGCATGTGTCTGTTGCCTATACACCTTCAAATGTTAGATGTGGGGAATGGATCGGTGTGAAAGGGGGGGCAGAGAGAAAGAAATTGCAATGAGCAGCACTGGGACATGCTGAAGGAGCCTTGGTGGGACAGTGATTAAGGAATTGTCTGATAGCCAAACAAGGCTGGCAGCTTGAAGCCACCCAGCCGGTTGAAGAGGAGAAAGACCTGCAGGGTAGAAAACCCTCTGGAACGGCTTTACTCTGGCAGAAGGGGTCTTTAAGAGTTGAAGTAGACTTGGTGGTACCTAGAAACAACAGGACACACTGAGGAACTAGTCCCAAGTTCCAAAGGCTGTGACTTCAGCCCCACTCTCTGGACCTTTGGATCCAAGAGACTTGGTAGATAAAGGCAGGTGCCTGGATCATCGTTTCCTGCCCGTGTAAACTTAATTTCTCCACCACATCTGAGCCAAACTACCTGGAAGGACCTTCTGGCATCATCTAACCCATCTTCCCAGAGGTTTACATTGCTTACATGTATCCTCGGCCTGAGAACATGAGAGGCTGAGCCCGCCAAGACTTACTGGTCAGGACTCAGATACGACAAAGTCCTACAGGTGAATTGGGACCATCCCGGAAACTAGGAGTGAGGAGTTACCAAGGAAATCATCTCCTTTTCAACCCCAAATCAGAGAGGTAGGTTATATGTCACTCGCTATGGACTATATGCTGATGAGGCAAAATTATAAAGAGCAAGCCAAGATGCTGCTTTCTCCTGGATTCTGAACCTGAATAGCTGCTCCATGGGAAGAAGTTCTAGAAATCTCCTTCCATATGTATTACAACCCCACGGGGCAGATTTATCAGTTTGAACCATCAGTATTTGAATTAGGAGCCAAGAATCGAGCCACATATCATGAGGGTTATTTTGTCAACCTAAAAATGTGTGCAAAAGTCATTGCCATCAAGTCATTTCTGACTCATGATGATCTTCAAGACACAGGGTGGGACTGTCTCCGTGGATTTCCCAAAGAGTAACGCTTCATGATAGTCGATAGCATCATCTTTCTCCCTTGGAGTTGGTGGTGACAAAAGAGTTATTTGGGATATTATATGAAGAAATGTATCCGTCTGTTATAAAGGGAAAGCTAGAAAACTAAGTAGTTTATTTATGGAGTAAATTAAATACAATAAGATAAAAGGTGGATTCAGACGGCAGGCTGCATAGGCGAATGAATTCAAAGACTACAAGTAAGGTGGGAGAGAGCTGATAACTCCTCAGATGGTTGAAAATATTGGCATGTCGCTAACTCCAATCCAAAGATCCAAAGGTGGGATGACAAGCCAGAGGTAGGATCCACAAAGCAGGCAACTTTGCCAGTGTCTATAGATGGGAAGTAGGTCATACTCTCCAGCGACTGACTGCTCATGGCAGAGCTCACCACGGTAGTGAATACATTCTATCAGATCTCAACCTGGAGGAGGACTGCATCCTCACTGCATCACCACTCAGAATCAAGGCCCACCCAAGTTGACACCTATTCTTAGCTATCAGTTGGACTTTCCTTTCAGCATTATGCCAGACAACATTTTGCTGTGATCACTAAGTTCTCACTGACCCAATTTTGGAAGTGGATTGTCAAGCCTTTCTTCCTGGCCTGCATTAATCTGAATGCTTCACGGGGACCCATCAACCTTGGGGGTTTCTGCTGATACTTGAAATGCTAGTGGCATAGCTTCTAGCATCATGGCAATATACAGGCCACATAATACAACAAACTGACTGATAGGCAGTAGATTAGAATATACCTCTTCCATAGAGACCCTTTGCAATGCAGTGAATTGTTTGACATGGCTATCGCAACAAAGAATAGCAGAACCAAGAGCCAAGACATAGGCAAAGCCATGAATTTCCCAGCCCACAGAGCAAGTAAAACTGCTTGACTTGAGGCAGAAGATTGGCTTGTTGAATGAGGTGTCTTTGGACACTGAATTGAGTTTGCTGATCTAAAGAACTGGGACTGAGTGTTTATAGTTGGGTGGCTTGATCTTTGTGCATTTACTGTCAGCCCTAAAAGAACTTTGTAATACTGCCTGAGCAAGGCAGAGGCCAGGTCAAGACAGACTTATCTGCAAGCATGACAGAGAAGAAACAGTTATGATGGAACTGTGTCCAGAGAATTTCTCCTCTGAATTGTAACTGTTAGCTTTTATAATAGACCCAGACTCATGGACGTGTCTGTGAGTTCAGTGTGGCCATTGCAAGGAATGATAGAGCCTAGCTGAAAAGTGGAGTACTGTGGGCGAGACGGTGTGTGTCAATTTCTTAGAGTTAAGAAGGAGGGAGGGTAGAGGCATGTCTCTCCTTAGCCTCATAGGACTAAGCCCTGGGCAGCTGTCACAGATGGTGGTTTTCCTTCCTCTTGTGAAGCTACAGGAGGTCAGATGACCCTTCCGCAAAATTTCTTATTTAGGCACACCTTAACTTGGAAAAGTCATCAAAATTAAAAGCAGAACAAAAGCAACTTTCCACCACAGAATTTAGAGGCTTGACAGTCAATTAAAAATCAAAAATGAAGGGAGTGTTCTTCCCTTCTCCACCCCCACCCCTAACCTTTGCATGTATTTAACAGGGCTGATTGAGAAATCAGTCTTGTACATCCTTCTTTGAAAACTTTTCTTGGCTTCATCCTGTCTGATGGAGCTATTGGACTGATTTACCATTTTCCTAAGCAACCAATAAGGAAGGCCAAATTGCTTCTATTCAGGCACCGTGGTAGGAGGTATCTAGGTTCTCCATATGCACAGTGAAGATA
Source organism: Nesogale talazaci (assembly GCA_004026705.1). Taxonomy (NCBI): domain Eukaryota; kingdom Metazoa; phylum Chordata; class Mammalia; order Afrosoricida; family Tenrecidae; genus Nesogale; species Nesogale talazaci. Next base: position 57,214 of record PVJH01001163.1, on the reverse strand, counting down.
GCTTTCTCTACTGTTGTGCCTGCTGCTCTTCATTGTGTAATCCCAGAAAAATCACATAATTTCTCTGGGTATCAATTTCTCCAGAAGTTTCCTATGGGGATGAAATCAACAAGGTACATAAATGGGTGAGATCGTTAAGGCTTATTGTGCCAACCTAGCTGATAAACACATGTGGAATTAATTGAAGGGTGGAGAGATAAACGGCTCAGTGAGACTTGCTTTTCTAGTTCTGGGGTCTCTTGCTTTCTGACAGCCAGACCAGGGTGCAGCTGCCTTAGTCAGTTCCCTGCTTCAGCTGGCAAGGCTCACTTCCTGAAAGACATCCCTGAGGAGAAGCCACATGGGCTGACCTAGATGTAGCACTGGGTGCTGGTGCAGCTGCAGGAAGACCCCTGCCAGTGCTGACATGCTTACATGTTCACTGATTCGGCTTTCCTCCTGCAGTCGGCATCATGGCATGTGTTTTGTGAGATTGAGGAGGACTTTGTGGATTGGTGTTAGGCATATGGGCTAATGTTGGACTTCTGGGATTGGACAGCACTGGGTTGGGATGCTTTCTTAATATACATGTATCCTTTATATAAAACTCTCATATATATATATATATATATATATATATATGGTTCTGCGCTTTCTTTCCCTAGTTTACTCACATTAACACACTGAGATACTGTGCTATACGGATGCAAGGGTAATTATTATGCTGTTATCACTGCCTGTGAGACTTTCGCATCTGGAGTCAGTCCAGAGAAGTTTAATTCCTCTGGTGAAAAATGTCCTTGTTGGTATTTATATAGGTCTAAATACAGGCATGTGCATAGGTAAATATGTTTATATATGATGATGGGAAAATAGATCTATGTGCATATACTTATAGGGCTAGTATTAAGACAGCAGATGGGCATTAGAACTCCGCTCAAGTACTTCCTCAATGCAAGAACACTTTGTCCTATTAAATTGACATTCTATGATACTCACCTTCCCCACACAATCACTGACGATAAATGTGTGCATAAGCAAAAGTGGTGAAGAAAGCTGATGGTGGCTGGCTTTCAAAAGATATAGCATCTGGAGTCTTAAAGACTTGAAAGTAAACAAACAGCCATCTAGCTCAGAAGCAACAAAGCCCACATGGAAGAAGCACACTAGCCTGTTTCACCATGAGGTGTCGAAGAGTTATCAGGCATCAAAGCACTAAAAATTTTATCATTATAAATGAGGGGGAGTACAGACTGGTGACCCAAATCCCATCAGTAAGTGAAGTGACATCCCCTTACAGAAGGGTCAAAGGAGGAGATGAGCCAGTCAAGGTACAGTATAGTAAATGAAATATGCAACTTTCCTCTAGTTTTTAAATGCTTCCTCTCCCCCCCCTACCCAACAATCATGATCCCAATTCTACCTTACAAATCTAGCTAGACCAAGGGATGTACACCGGTACAAATAAGAGCCAGAAACATGGGGCATTCAGGACAGATGATCCCTTCAGGACCAGGGGTGAGAGTGGTGATATGGGGAGGGTGGAGGGAAGGTGGAGTTGAAAGGGGGAACCAATTTCAGGGATCTACATATAACCTCCTCCGTGGGGTACAGACAACAGGAAAGTGGGTGAAGGGAGACATCGAGTAGTATCAGATATGACAAAATAATGCTAATTTGTAGATTATTAAGGTTTCATGAGGGAGGGGACGTGGGAGTTGGGAGGGAGGGGAAATATGAGGAGCTGATACCAAGGGCTTAAGTAGAAGGAGGATGTTTCAAGAATGATGATGGCAACAAATGTATAAATGTGGTCTACATACAATAGATGTATGTATTGATCATGATAAGAGTTGTATAAACCCCCCCCCCAAAATGTTTTTTTTTTTAAAGAAAAGAAAACCGCCCGTTTCCAAGTTCAAATGATTAAATTCCACAAGGACTACAGAACAAATTCATTCATCTTCCATTCTTAGTGACAATGGAACAACAGGTCTTAGGCACAGATCTGAATTTTAACTGTCTGTCCACAAGTAGTAAATAGGCAATTCTAGGGAAACATGTCCTTGGATTTGGAAAGGATCACTCACAGAAGCCTTTGGCTTTGCAGTTTTGTAGAGCTTTTCAACATACATACAACTGCCCAGAGGGAGACTCGAATCATAGGAACAAAGCGCTTGCTTGTGGTTAAAGACTATTTCAGGAAAGTTGCAGGGATGAGAGGGAATCAACTCTAGAAACCATTCCTGTACTGACCAAACTATTCAGGGAATCAGCTACTGAAGCTGGAAACCTGGAGTCTAAACTCTATTTCAAGGTGAGGAAATGATGACTCCGAATTGGTTAAAAAACATGGCAAAGAGGCCCAGTGAAGGAAACTCCTGTCCTCTGTTAGCAGTAAAAGCTGAGGGTTTTGTTGACGAACCGATCAGTTCAAACTAGGCAGCACAGGAGTGAAAGTACAGAGTGCTTAGAGGCCCACGCAAAGTTGAGATCTTTGTACATGCAAATCAGCGTAGTCACCATGAGCATAAAGATTTCTAAAATAACTTGTTCTTTTATGTGCCACTGATCCACTAATCTGTTTTCTATCAAGAATCATCTCATTAGAAAGTTCCTGGTCATTACATGATCAACTCATTACTGAAAAGCTGGCCCAAATCTCTTCTGAATTGTAAGGCCCACAATTCCAGCTGTTCTTTTTGTCAAACCCAGTTTTTGTAAGTTCCTCCAGGCCAATACCTTTCTGGTTGCATCATTAATAATCACAAGAGCAGCTGCTATTTATTGAAATGAAGATGATGTGCTAGACGTTGTACTGGAAGCGGACGGTGACATTTTATTACATCATATCTCTAAATAGACCATGCCATCCATTTCCATATACTCACTCATTTCATCCTTGCAGAAATCCCCTAAGGCAGATATAATTTCCATTTTGTGAGATGAGGAAAATAAGGCAAATTATTTGCAAAAGGCCAAGACACTGATATGAAACCGGTCTGTAGCACTACTGATTCAAATAGCACTATCTTGACCTTAGGCAGTAATTAGTCTGTAAGGAGTCCTGGTAGTCTAGGAGTTTATACGTTGAGCTGCTAACTGGGAGACCAGTAGTTTGAAGCCACCAGAGGCTCCTCGGGAGAAAACCAGAGTTTTCTACTCCCATAAAGAGTTACCGTGTCAGAAACCCACAGAGGTTGTCCTATGGGTTGCTGCAAGTCAGGATCGACTAGAGGGCAATGAGTAGCAACATAAAGTACAAGTAGAGATGTGTGTGCTGTGGTTGTCTGTAATGTTTATAAACAATAGTATCGCTACTTTTAAAAGAAATTTAGAGATGATAAATCACTCTTCTAAATACAAACATCTACTGGCCTTAGAAAATATGCTCTAAGTTGAACTTCCCACAAAACTCACCCCCTGGAGCCCTCAGCGGAATAGAGCTTGACTATATTGACTGGAAACCACTGGGAATGAAAATTTGCATCACCAGCTTCTGAATGGTAAACCCCTAGAATCTGGCCCGGAGATGAATCATAAGCTTGGGGTCATGCACGCAAGCCAACTCTCTGTGACAGGAATGTTACAAACATTGGTTCCTGCCTGAGTGCTGCTTGTAACTAACTGCTCCTGTGTCTGGGGTTTCCTTCTAAAGACCCTACTCCCGTGCTTTTCCTCTTCCTGCTTCATAGACGTCATGATGAGAAATTCACAGAACCCTTGATCATCGGTTGCCAAAATACATTTCCCTGATCTCTAATGTCAACATTGTATTTTGCCAACTTCCTTGAGAAAGCATAATTCCTCTAGAAATCTTTCCATGCTGTGACAAGTGACAGAACTTGAATGTCTAAAACTCTGAGCACAATTTTAATGGCAACTCAAAAGAAGAAAGAACCTTTTTTCAGGATGAAATGTTATGTTCCCTAAAATACAAACTGTATTAAACAAAACTATGAAAAAATATTCTAAAAAGCCCCAGAGGGCTGAGCCCCGGTGGCGTAGTGGTTGTGCGCGGGACTGCGGCCCACTGGGACGGAGGTTCAATTCCAGCAGTGGGGCTGGGCCTCCTACTCCCACCACCGGAGAGCAGTGATGCCACCCCAAAAAAGCCCCAGAGTCAGGGTATAAAAGTTCTCAAGTACAAAGTAAAATAATAGTAAGCATTATGCTTTGCACAAAGAATAGTCAGCAGTAAGTGTTGAATTGTGTCCCAAAAATTATATGTTGAAATTCAAAACCCTATCAATATAGCCTGTTTGGAAATAAGGACTTTTCTTTATGATGTTAATTAATTCATATCAGAGTAGGGTGAATACTAACTCTAATCATACCTGAGTTATGAAATGAGCAAAATACATACACCAAGGGGGAAAATGGACACCTAGGGATGCCAAGAACTCCCCAAGAATGCCAAGAACTCCCCAAGAATGCCAAAAAACATCGAAAAGTTCTTAGGTTCTTCCTTTAGAACCAAAGCCCTCTTGTGAACTTCTAGCTTTCCAAAACTGTAAAGCCGTATGCTCTTGTTCTTTAGAGTTACCCACTTGTAGAATCTTTTAATATGGCAGCACCAAATAACTAAGACAATGTGAAAGAGAGACCAGTAGTGTGGGATTTGCATTAACTTTACTCCAAAGTCTTAGTCTTTTGGTCTTGGTCCCTGAGACATAGCCTGTAACACCTTGGAATTTCTTCAGCAAACGTGTCTTTCATGGGTGTTCTAGACCACATTTAAGTTAACAGTTAGGATCATGAGAGACGGTTGGAAAAGAGCTGATCTGACCAGAAAGCCCTGTGGGGTGGTAGCAACCTTCTAGTGGTCATCTTGTGATATTGGGTTTGCTAGGTAAGAGGGGATGCAGCTTGACTCACCTAATGAGACTCACAAAAAAGGCTCTGAACATGGAAGTTTCATGGGCTTCCTGGTTGCTGAGAAACATTCATGCATATGGGTTGGTAGCATGGTGGTACTTTTTGTGACATGGAAATTACAGTAAGAACTCTCCCAAATTTACCATGTGTGCCTCTTCATTGGTATCTTCTTGCTAGCTAATAAAACTATAATCATAAGGTTAATGCTTCCCTGAGTCCTCTGAATTGTTCTAGTGAATTAGTGAATTAGTAATAGGAGCCAGCAGATTAGAAGGGAAGGGTGCTGACATCCTAAAGGGGGAGGTGTAACCCCTAAATTTTTAACCACCAGTCAGAAATGAGCATGATGGTAGGACCCCCAAGGTTGTGGTCTGAGGTCTCGAGCAGACTTGGCATTGATGAAGAATGTGTTAAAATTTGTGAGATATAATTTGCTGCAAAGGAGTCCTGGTAGCAAAGTGAATTCAATGTTGGACTTCTAACCACAAGGTCGGCTAATTCAAAACCACAAGCCACTTGATGAAAGCTAGATAAGGCTTTCTACTCTGGTAAAGAATTCCAGTCTCAGAAATCCACAGGGACAGTTCTACCCTGTCCTACAGGGTAGCTATGACTCAGAATTAGCTTGGTGGTAGTGAGTTTTTTTTTACAATCTTCCCCAGAATGGTTAGAATAAAAGTTGTCACTTAGCCTATTACCTTGTAATAGTAGCAAAAGAAGCTCACCATTGTTGAATATAAGCCTGCATCAGGGGTTACACATGGGGCTGCTAACCACAAGGTCGGAAGGTTGAAACCACCAGCCAGTTCTCAGAAGAAAGATGAGACTTTCTACTCCCATGAAGATTTATTACCTACAGCAGCTGTTTTGCTTTAGGCCCCCTACATGTTGACATTGCCTTGACAACAGTGAGTTGTTTGTTTGCTTGCTTGTTTGTTGTGGCTTTGGCATTTGTTTTGTGCCTCAACTGTCCCAAAACACTCCTCCCCGTTTTTGTTTTTGTTTTTTTCTGATTTGTCCTGGCAGTTCTGTGGTCTGAGTTCTTGGGATGGGCTGAGACAGCAAGCCCCATCTTTTTGGATCTTTGGTGGAAATCCTCCTGTCCCCTAACAAACCCAACTCCCAGAAGCAGCAGCCAGGCTGTAGGGCCTCAAAATTACTAGAAAGGACACTGCAATTGATTAATCACCACCTCTCCGGACAGGAAATTGGTTGTTGTTGTTGTTGTTGTTGTTGTTGTTGAAAATTTACCATCTGATTAGCTCTGTCCTAAAAAAATAATGTGCTGTTCTTCATGAAATGCCTGTAACAACTTTGGGTTTTAGATAGTATGATGGAATTCCATGATACTGATGAGAAAAATAAAGTTCAGAGAAAGAAAGTAACTTGTCCAAATCTACAAAGAGTAAGAAGTAAGACAGGATTCAAAGCCCAATTTCTGGACTTCTAATTCTGTTCTCTTAACAGCAGCACTAAGCACTTGAATTTCTTTCCCGCAGATGTTTTAAGGCATGGATGTTTTAAGGTATGAGATGATTTTCATCTCATTATCCACAGTACCCAACACAGAGTCTGGAATATAACACATAAATGTTGAATGAATATGAATGAATGGGGATGAATACATGGTAGAGGGAAGGAGTGAAATGAAGGCAATGACGTGTACAGAGTGATTGCAAAGAATCTTCTTTCATGGATATTGGCTAAGTAAGCATGGAGAGAAAAAATATGGTGGCAGTGTTACTTCTACTAAGGGTTCCTGTCCTGGAACAGCAGAGCCAATTTGCTAACTCAAAACAAGAGGGGAAAAGAGAAGTTTATGAGGTGACAAAGTTGGGTGGCAGCTGAAAACAAGACAGCCAATCTGGAGGGTCTACCCCCTGTGCTCAGAATACACAGAGATCGTACACTTTTACACTAGAATGCATATTTGGGTGAAGGCATGTCCTTTTCCAGGTACTTTTTATTATTCCATTCACGGGATAAGCCTAAAATGTCAATGTCCATCATAAGAACCTGAAAAAACAGTAAAAGTTACATTAATGATAAGCAAGCTATTTCCTTTGATATCTTATTGATCCCATAGGCAGAGTTGTTTAAATGCTGATCTCCAAACCAAATCACTCAGATGATTGCACACCATATGTCTGCCTTTGAGGGACAGAGAAAGCTATAAAAACTCCACAGAGGCTGGAATAAGGAATGAGGCAAAATGGCGTAAGTGAGGCTACCTGCAAATAGGGAGTATTTCTAAGTTACTGTAGGTTGAAGGAATTGCAGATTGGGAGGTTATGGGGATGTAGAGGATGGGGGAAGAAGGAGGAGTTGATCTCAATGATTGACACATGATGCCCCCAGGGGGTCAAACAACAGATATGTGGGTGAAAGGAGACAGCATAAGATATGAAAATAATAATCATTCATCAAGGGTTCATGGGGGTGGGAAGGATACCAAGGCCTCAAATAGAAAGCAAATGTAAAAAAAATGATGATGGTAGCATATGAGCAAATGTGCATGATATAATTGTTAGAAGAGCTGTAAGAGTCCCCAATAAAATAACTTTTTAAAATAAAAGAAAGCCACTCAAAGTACTCTACTTCGTCACATGGAAATGCTATAAATCAAAATCAACTTGGTAATACCCACCACCGCCACCATCCATAACAATAGCAGTCACACTCCTGGGCTAAGCAAAAGAAACCAGTCAAAATGGTAAGACTGATGACGCCCAGATTTCACACAGGATCAACTAACAGCTCTGATCATGGAAGTCAGTGCCCTTAAGCGCCCTTGAGCATGTCAAGTTCAGATTTTGACCTCCTGATGTTTTTCAGATACTGAATCTTCTTGGTGCTTCCATTTAGAAACAGTCCAATATGCTTATTGGATGTACAAATGAAATAAAAATCATATTACTCAGGTTGAGCCCCGTTGGCATAGTGGTTGAGTGCGGGCCTGCGGCCCATAGGCTTGGCGGTTCAAGTCCAGCAGCAGCTCTCCAGGAGCAAGGCTGGGCCTGCTACTCCCACCAGGGGGCAGTGATGCCCACCAAAAAAATAATTTTAAAAAATCATATTACTCTAATTAATTTATTTCTTCCACATTTGCAGCTGTTCAAAGGGTCCCATCTGAGGCATACCAAGGAATGAGAGTAGTCGGGCCACAAAAAGGGAGAGGATGAAGAAACCCATGAGAACAGAGTCTAAAGCCATCGTTGTGCATAGGAGGCAGTGGTGAGGCCCAGAGAGGGCAGGTGAATGACCCAGGACCACACAGCTCCTCAGTAGCAGCAGAGCCATAGCTGGACCCTGAATCCTAGAGCAGGCGCAAGCAATACCACCCTTTATGTTATTTGACATGGTAAGCAGTACCCTAATGAGGCATCAGTGAAGCTGAGTGCAAGCTTTAGCTTTGCCAATTACCATGAAGACTATTTTGCTAATAAAAGATACTGTGTGTCAAGTACCTCACACGTAATAGGCGCTCATTAGGAAGCATTCCACTGTGAGTCCCCATTGAATCACATCATAAAATGTGTGTGTGTGTGTGTGTGTGTGTGTGTGTGTGCGCGTGCACGCTCACCTGCATCCAGCCAATTACCCGGGCTGACTCCATCTTAAAGTTCCTGGGTGCTACAAACAGCTCACATATCTGCTGGTAAACAAAGGTTTAGCAAATCGAGCCCATCCACAGCCACAGAGTACAGATAACTCAGTCACTGAGCACTCACTCTTTGGACCTCAGTTCTATTTTGATACCTGGGGTGGCCACAATTCAGAGTCAGCAACAACTGGTGCGGTGTTTCATCCTGTGCCACTAAAACACAGAAAGAACTATCTTTGATTGCTTTAAAAATAAGGTTAGCAGTGTCACCTGAGACTATCAAGTTTTATTGCTCCTCTGGGAAACAGTAAAACATGTGATTTTGCTGGCGAAATCCATGATCTGAATCTGTACAACTGAGGTTCTGATCCCGGACAAGTGGTTCACCAGGTAGATCGGAGGTCCATAGACTGAGGAACATGAACCAAAGTAATAAACTATCCCAAATTGCTTTTCCTCCAACTCCCAACCTGCAGGAGAGCTAGAATGGCCAAGTCTTCACCATTCAGTCTCCAAGAGGCCTTCTAAAATCTCCTCCCAGAAGGAAGAGGCCTGAGGAGGGTGACAGGAGGGACATGGTGGTCTGCATCATGAAAAAGTGGAGCTTTGATAACTCAAAAGATTTAGACTAATCTATTTTTCAGAACTTGGAGGCCAGTACAAACCATGGTCTAAGAGCCCACTCACTGTCCTCTTCAGCCTGCACAACTGCTCATTAGTTCTTTGTCCTCACTGAACTCTGTCTTGGCCAGTGCCCAGGGCCAGGAGCCTTACACAAAGCCAGAGTGATGCACTTCCTCCCTCTTGGTACTGGACTTGCTCCAGGCATCCCACTCCATCTCCATCTTCAAACCATCTCTTATCCCAGACTTCCCAGTCTCCTCCATGTTGATATCATTCACATTTTTCTGCTTTCACTTTAACCCTGGTTTTCTTAAAGGCAGTATCTCTGGATACAGTTCTGAGGCCTAAAGGAAAAAGAGAACCTCTCAAGTAGCAAATCATCTACCCATGGATGTGTTAGTCTGGGTAGACTAGAGAAACAAATACATAGACTCGCATATGGGAATTGTTTTATACAAAAGGAATGGAACACTGAGAAAGGATCCCAATCCTGCCCAGTTCAAAGTCATAAGTCCGATATTAGCCCATATCCCTGATATCAGTCTATAAAGTCTCCTTCTGACTTATGAAGTCACAGGTCAGTGGGTGTAGAATCCCAGTGCTGGCAGGGGTCTCCCCATGGCTCTTTGCTTCCAGGGCTCAGGGTCCATCAACAGCACAATGGTGGCAGAAGCAACTCATCACTGCCAGGGGTCTCCACATGGCCTCTCCAGCTTCAGAGGTCTGGCTCCATCAGGGCAAAGCCGTGTGGCTTCTCCTCTGACTCCCCAGACGCTGCCATCTTGTCTTGTCTGTGATTCATCGTCTCTGGGACTAACTCCCAACAACTGGGGAGATAGCATCTCACCTTCATGAGGGAAATATCGTGAGATTTCCCAAATGTATCAGGAGAAAGTCATACCCACACGGAGGCCTCATTGGCTACTCAATGGCTATCTCCAGATTAACAGGCTAGACTCCACCCCTACATGCCTATCATGAAATTAACAGAAGCACATGATCACCACAATGGACTTTACTGCATCCCTACTTTAAGACCTTGGGGCAGGAAGTAAGTAGGAGCCATTTGATCTCCAAAATATAATGCAACAATAACAACTGTACCCATGCTAGCAAAGGGAGAATATGACAAATAGAAAGGCATCCCTTACAATATTTGACTCTCACTCTTGACTCGAGAGGCAGTTGTGTGAACAGAACAAGGGAATGCTGCATAGTTTAAAATCCAGAAAAAGTTGTGTCCTCTCACCAAAGTTATTCCACCAGTACACCCAGCAGATAATCAGAGAAACTGGCTTATCTGAAGAATTCAGCAACAGGATTAGAGGACACAACCACACTTGCACAAAGTGAGGCGGCCTGGAACCACTTGATAATGAAGATCAAGGATTGCAGGCTTCAGTATGACTTACACCTCAATGTCAGAAAACCCAAATCCTCACAACTGGACCAAGAAGTAGCACCATGATAAATGGAGAAATGATTGGAATGTGAAGAATTGCCATTTTTTTAGATCCAAAATCAATGCTCATGAAAGCAGCAGTCAAGAGACCCAATGGCCATGTTGCATTTGGCAAACCTGCAGCACATGACCTCTTAACAGTGTTGAAAAGCGAGGATGTTACTTTGAGGACTAAGGTACACCTTACCCACACCATGGTATTTTCCATCACTTCAACTGCATGTGAAAGTTGGATATTGTATAAGGAAGATTGAAAAATAGTCAATACATTTGGCTTAGGGTGCTGATGAAGAATATAAAAAGTACCATGGACTGCCCAAAAAGCAAACAAACCTGTCTTGGAAGAAGTCTGGCCAGAGTGATCCTTAGAGGCAAGGATGGGAAGACAATGCTCCCAAATTTTGGATATATTATCCAGAAAGACCAATCCCTGGAGAAGGACATCGTGGCTGGTAAAGTAGAAGGGCCATGGAAAGAGGAAGGCCCACAACAAGGTGGACTGACACCATAGCTGCAACAAATGGCTCAGGCATAAGAACCCTCGTGAGGCTGGTGCAGGACAAGGAAGTGTTTCATGCTGTTGTCCATAGCGTGCTCTGAGTCAGAACAGCTGGACCGCACCTATCTACTACAACAAGACTGTTGCACTACCATCACAAAGCAGGTACATTTCCAGTTTCCCAGAGTTCTACCACACTCCAGTACCTCTCAAGGATTATCAGCCTCCATCTCTCACACTAGGTCTAGATGTAGAGGGAAAGCAGAGGGAATTGGCAGATGCCGAGCAGATTGGAGCTGATAGATTCCTGCCATGGCGAATGTGTCAAGACTGAGCACCCAGGAGAAGATTTCACATCCTAGACTGCAAATCAGGAAGCACGTGTGTCTACACCAACCCTAGAGGGCCAAGGATGGGCACGAGTGAAGAAGTTACACCACTAAGAGCTGGGAGTGAGAAGGGACAAGATAATGCAAAAGGAGATGAGTGCAAGAAACAGGGACAATAGATGGGAGAGGTCAGGACCAAGGGATTCCTGCAAATACCTCTACCAATATAAAGAAGTTGCTTGACCAACAAACAAGAAAGACAAATTAAACACCTCAACAATATGGGAATGCTTTCAGCTAAGAGCTGATCTACCTTGAGATTTCTCCCCTTCCCGAGACTTTGACTTCAAGCAGCATTTGCTGCTACAGTGAAACAACCTTGAGTCTTTGTACAAATGCCAGTGGCTTTTGATCTGTAGTCTTGGCAATGAGTCCTGGGAGTGCAGGGGTCAGGTGCATGGCTGCTCGTCAATAGGTTGCTGGTTTGAGCCCACCAGCCACTACATGAGATAATGATGAGGCTTCAGGGTTCCCACTCCTGTCTGACAGAGTCCACTATGAGTTGGAATCCACTCAGCCACAGAGGGTCTGTTTTGTTCTTTTTTATGTTCTGCACACAAGTTGTACCCCACACAAATATACCTTGAAGAGGAGAAGACTCAAAGCGCAGCCCACAGCAGGCTCTCTAGACCTTGATCAGATGTAAGGCTTCATCTATCTATCTGGCTGGAGGAAGAGGAGACCCATTCTTTGTTCAAATGCACATTTTTAACTAAGTTTTAAATTATCCTCTCAAAATATACTCATGAGTGTTATATATAAATTTTAACTTATTTTGGGCCATCAAATCAGGCTATCTTATCTGGAGACAAAGTGCTCTTAGAATAAAACGTCTTGCCATTTCTAAGCATATCTTTGAAATCTATGTGCTATCTATTTTGATCATTCTGGCTCTGCACAGGACTTTTTCCCCAAAATAAGTCATTTTATCAGGGGCTCTTACAGCTCTTATAATAGTCCATGCAGCCATGTGTCTAGCACATTTGTACATATGTTGTCGTCATTCTTTTCAAAACACTTTCTTTCTACTTAAGTCTTGGGTATCAGCTCCTCTTTTTTTTTCTCCACCCCTAGCCCTCCCCCTCATGAACCCTTGATAAATTATAAATTATTATTTTCATATATTATACTGTCCACTGTCTTCCTTTACCTATGTTTCTGTTATTCAGTCACCCTGGAGGAAGGTCTTACTGTCACTCTCCACGCTCCTGGGATATACATCTCTTGAGCTGGGGACTGTTGGAGTCTGTCACCTGGCTGACTGTTGGCGACCTGCTCTGCTGTTTGCTGCCTGTGACCAGATAGCCTGAATTGCTCTACAGAGGATGACTCAGCGGCCCTCGAGACTTGAAGGACTGCTAGTCTTCTAGCTGTCTAATGCAAATGAGTTGCACCGAACAATGTGTACTGCTTTATAGATAGTTAACTGTTTCTTTCTTATCTTATATACCCTTCTCTCTATATAAATATGTGAAGAGAATTACTAGTGTCCTGGTTTTATTTCTCTAAAAGAACCCTGCCCGACACACCAGGTTATTAGAACAAAGTATTCTTGTGTTGAGGGAGGACTTGAGTAGAGGCCCATGTTTGTCTGCTACCTTAGTATTTAACGTATAACAATATATACATAGACCTATATCCTTATTTTCATATACAAATATGTTTACATATGTATTCTCTGCATGACATTTAGGCCTGGATGTAACTAAGAAAGTGAGCTGGAAGTGGTCTGTGTGGAGACTTCTGAGACCCAAATGAGCACTATCCTCAGCAGTCCCTGGGTGGAAATGGAAATAGTGGGGTAGCAGAGATTCCTATTGTGAAATCGGACTACTCATTTTTACATTTAAATCAGGCACTAAAATCGCCTTGCTCTGTCTCCATACACACCAAGGAACCTTCCAACGATGAGTTAACTTCCTTACTGATGCGGGGATCTCTGCGCTTATATAGAGTGACAGTCTCAGAACCCACAGGGGACTGAGTCGCAATGCATCAACATTGATTCAATGGCAGTATGTTTGTAGTTTTGGAAAGATATACCTCTCTCTAAAGAATATTGCTTGAAAACTCTTTGTCAGTCAAGGATTGGCATTCAGACTGACCCATAAATCCTTTGGAGTGTGTTCACATAGGTTAAGACAGCAGCCGCAGGCACTGATCTGAGAGGAAGACAGGGCACTGTGGGGGTTTCACCTGGCGACACTTTGCCTGAGCGGCCACCTGTTTAATTGTCGTGAGCCATTTTAGATATTACATGTTTTTCACCTACTGCATTCAAAACCAACCTACAAAGGGGTTTGGCTCATAGAAATGGTCCATTTCTCTCAATCTCTCCTGCTGTCTCTTTGTGCCCATGCTCTCAGATACACATACAGCCGACACATCCTCTTCCTGTCACTCTCATTCTATTACTTTTTCTTTGACACAGAAAGACAGTTTGAGATGTCCCTGGTGAACTAGAGGTCAGTTTTGTGGAAAGCTCTGGGAAGCAATGCAGAACACGTGCCTGTTTCACGATGATCCATTGAAGAATTGAGAAAGCTGAGTGAATAGACACATCCACTCCCATCAGTCATTCCTCTGAGGCTATTCCCAGGTATTAATTCCTCAGCACTTCCAGCCTGCCAGCGACCAGGGAAGTCCTAGGAGGTGTTGTCAAAAGCCCTCAGGTGCAAAGGTGTAGCTGGCAGTAACTGGAAACCACCCAGACTGCCCAGAAATAAGTGTGCTGGAGGGAAGGAGGCAGACACAGACAGCAATGTTGTCTAGGCCTGGAGCTATATCATGGAACAATACAGACTAAACTATTGTCCTTGTGGTGCTTGCATTGCACTGGGCCTAATTTCTGTGATCTGTGTTATTTACTACCAGGGCTCATAGCAATTCCATATCCTTGAAGGGAATGTGGTAAATCAATGTTGACCATGGAAGATGAGGGTTGAATCAAATGGCCTCTAAAGTCCTTGAAAGTTGTAGAGGCAGAAACTTTCCTCCCTGTCAATTCCCACACTAGACAAAAGTATGAACCCTAATCAAAGAACAAAACACATATCATTGTGAATGAGGGGGATGCAGATTGGAGTACCCAAAGCCCATCTATATGCAACTGGACATCTTCTTACAGAAGGTCCGGGGGGAGGAGAGGAGCCAATCAGGGTACAGTGTAGCAACAATGAAACTTACAACTTTCCTCTAGTTCTTCAAGGTTTCTTCACCCCATCATGATCCCAATTTCCCTTACAAATCTGACTAAACCAGAGGATGTACACTGGTACAGATGGGAACTGGAAACACATAAATCCAGGACAGATGAACCCTTTGGGACCAGTGATGAGAGTGGTGATACCGGGAGGTTGGAGAGAAGGTGGATAGAAAGAGGGAACTGATTACAAGGATCTACATATAGCCCCTTCTTTGGGAGATGGACAGCAGAAAAGTGGGTGAAGGGAGATGCCAGACAATGTAAGACATGATAAAATAATAATTTATAAATTAGCAAGGGTTTGTGGTGGGTGAGGGGGGAAGGAGGAAATGAGGAGCCGAAACCAAGGGCTCAAGTAGAAAGCAAATGTTTTGAGAATGATGATGGCAACAAATATACAAATGTATTTGACACAGTAGATGTATGTATGGATTGTGATAAGAGTTGTATGAGCCTCCAATAAAATTACTTTTTAAAAAAGCAGTACAAATCCTGAATGACATAAGGGGCATCATTATCCTTGACTCCACTTTCTGCTAGATTGTCTGATTTAAAGAAATTCGAGTGTTTGTTTAATTTTTATTTCATTAGTTTACCTTGAATTATACGCATTTGAAAATGTCTGTATCGGGTCATCAAAACCAGGCCTGATGTGATGAGGAAAACATTCGGGCAATATCCCCAAACATAAGGGAGTATACAACAATAAAGTTTAACAGTTCAACTCACTGGAAATCACTTCTTGCAATTTACTTGAAAATGAGGAAGGAGACTGCCCAACTGTTCTCTGCAGCAGTTGCACCATTTCCTTGCCCCAGCAGCAATGGATGAGCGTTCCATTGCTTCACATCCTCTCCAGCACATGCGATATTCTGCTTTCTAGGCTTTTGTATTTGTTTTGCTTTCATGATAGCCATCCTGGTTGGTGGGAAGGGGCAGCTCACTGTGGTTTTGATTTTTATTTTCCTAATGACAAACAAGGTTGAACAGCTCTTCATATACTTAATGGTCACCAGCTGTGGTAGTTACATAGTCTGTTGTCAAGTTGAGACAAGTGAAGGGGTGGAGGTTAGCCTGTCGATCAGATCACAGTTTGATGACCTCATTTGGGTCACTAAGGAGATACATAGCTCCCTGGAGGCGGAGCACACACTCACTCTCTGCAAGACATTCCTGGCTAGGAGCCTGGTGGAGCCAGAGCGCTAGAGCTAGAGAAGCCACGTGGAGACCCCCGCCCAGTGCTTTCACAGCCACTGCATCCACAAGACTTTCCACCCAATGGTCTGTGATCTTCCTGCGCTGGCATCACTGCACATGTTGCATGAGTCTGAAGAAGAATATAAACACTGGTATCGGACTACAGGCTAATATTGGACTTATATACTTGATCTGGACTGGGCTGGGATGTTTCCTCAAAATTAAATTGCTCTTGTATATAAAACTCTTTCTTATATACATATGAGTGATTATGAATTTGTCCCTCTAGTCAACCCAGACTAATGCACCAGCATATCCTTTTGTCAGAATCATTCATTCAAATCCTTTGCTTACATTTTAATTGGGGGAAGGATTTTTTTTCTATTTTAATCATTTTATTGGGGGTTCATACATTGCTTATTACAATACATACATACATATACTCTGTCAAGCACCTTTGTATACCTGCTGCTGTTATCATTCTCCAAAGATCCGCTTTTCCACTTGAGCCCTTGATATCAGCTTTTCATTTTTACCTCTCCCTCCCTGCTCATGCCTCCCCCACCAAATCTCAGTACTTTATAAATTATTATTATTTTGTCATATCTTACACTGCCCAACATCTCCCTTTATCCACTCCTCTGCTGTGCAGGTAGGAGGTTGTGATCTGGTCTTTATTATTGCTTTCTATGAGTCCTTGATATATCCTGGATAGTAGAGTCTCACTGGATAGATTAGCTGCAAATACATTCTCCCACTTCATGCCTGCACTCATCACACTTTGTTTTGCCTTTGTATGTGTTTGATATGTTTAGAGTTTATACATAAAACATATGAAATATTAGAGAAATGGATTAAAATGCTTTCCTGATATCCCACTTTATCCACTGATATAGAATTAGACACTTATTCACTTAAAACTCAGATCTTGGGAGAAAATGAGTGCCTGTCACGGGAGCTCTTCAACCATAGATTACATTGGAGAGGGGATTCGAGTAGCCTTTGGAAATTGGCCTAGATGACTTTTAAAAGCTTTTCAATTTAGATTCTATATCTCTGATTCCTTTGTGCTTTCAAGGCATCTTAATTCAACTTATTTCATGCTGTTTATCTTATTCTGCCTTTTATTATATTTATTTATGAATATGTGTGTTTCTCTCTTCTAGTTGATTCAATTTTTTGAGGGCAGAAGCTACCTTCTATTTCTCTTGTATCCCCATGTCATCTGAAGCGATGCTTTCACATTTGAAGTACTCAATAAATGCTTATATTCAAAGGACAAATGTTCAATTCACTTACATGAAAAATTTTAGAGTAGGTAAGAGTACTGAGACAAAACTTTATTAGTGCTTACCAGGGGTGGGTAGAAGGGAAAAGATAAGGAAGACTCAAAAGGTATGGGGGATATTGAACTTCTCTTAAAGCTGATTGAACAGTCGGTATGAAGACAAGGTGATCAATGGCCATCATGCTAAGCATAATTAATGACACTAGACTATACAAGTGAATATTCTGATATGGTTCATGTTTTGTTGCAAGCATATCTAGCACAATAAAAAGATGCTTGTCCATTTAAGTTTAAAATGTGATTATTTTTTAATAAAGCAAAAACTACTGTTTGATGACTTGGGGGATAGACTACTGTCTGTCCTGAAAGCAAAGAAAGCAGTGGGGGATAGTGTTCACAGGGGACCTCCTTTGATCATTATCAGCTTTGAGTGCACTGCCACTTAGTAAAACAGTATCCTTTTTTAAAGATTATAGGGACTACACATCTCCAATGTGCATGACCCTGCATGGGGTTTACTCATCCACTGACAACCAACCGATCCACATAGAGAGCAGTTATCTTCTGTCAAGTGCTGCGCTGTGCTCTCCAGATATTATGTCATGTGCCTTCTATTCTATCTTTTAATCATTTTACTGGGGGCTTGTACATCGTTTTTCACAATCTATAAATACATATACCACGCCAAGCACCTTCATATGTCTGCTGCTGTTATCATTCTCCAAATATCCGCTTTTCCACCTGAGCCCTTGATATCAGCTTCCCATCCTTTCCCCTCTGTCCCTGCTCTCCCTCCCCCACTAACCCTCAATACTTTATAAATTATTATTGTTCTGTCATCTCTTACACTGCCCGACCTCTCCTCCAGCCCACCCCTCTGTTGTCTGTCCTCTAGATCCTTGGAGTTGGTTATGTGTAGATCCTTGCAGTTGGTTCTGTCTCTCTACCCCACCTTCTCTCCACCCATCCGATAACTCCAATCTCACCACTGGCCCCAAGGGACTCATCTGTCCTGGCTTCCCCTTATCTCCAGCTCCCCTCTCTGCCCGTGTACCTTCTCCAGTCCAGCTGGATTTGTAAAGTAGAGTTGCAACCTTGATAGTTGGGGAGGAGGAAGCCTTCAGGAGCCTTCTGTTCTTAAAGAGACCAGAATTCAATTCTGAAGATGAGGCACAGGGAACAACTCATGAAGAAGAGACTGCTGAAATACCAAACCCTGAAAAACCATAGCCACCACAGTGCTGGTGAGTCCATTCTGACGCATCGCGACCCTATACCACAAAGCAGGACCACCCTCCCTGAGTTCCCAGTGCTGGACTATTTATGGACACAGACTGCCACCACTAAGGAGCAGCTGGTGGGTTTGAACCACCAATCTTTTGGATGGCCACTTAGTACTTAACCACTGTACCACCCCCACTCCTTTACCAGATATTATAAAAGTGCAAACCAGCATATGACCTCTCTTGAATACAGACAGCGGGGAAGTGGGTGAAGGGACACAGCAGACTGAGTATGGTATGAAAAATTAATAACTGTACAAGTTATTAAGGGCTTATGGGGAAGGGGAGGGGAGAAGAGGGAGGAAGGGGAAATATGGGGAGCTGGTACTAGGGGTCTAAGTGGAAGGAGGACGTTTTGGGGGTGATGATGGCAACAGGTGTGCAAATGAGGTACGCATACAATTGATGTGTGTGTTGATCGTTATTGGAGTTGTTTGGGCCCCCAAGGGAATGATTTTTTAAAAAAGAGGGGCGGAAGAGGAGCTTATACCAAGGGCTCAAGTAGAAAATATTTGAAAATGAAGATGACAGCATGTGTACAAATGTGCTTGATACAAAGGATGTATTGAATGTTATAAAAGCTGTCAAAGCCCCCAATAAAATTATTGGGGGGAAAAGTGCAAATCCGTTCCCAGGACTTGCTCTGGGATTCCTGAGAGAAGAGAATCCTTCTGGGACATGTCCCCTGGGCAAGGCTTTCTGGAGGAGACTGGATTTGAGCTGGACTTTGAAGGCACTGACTCTTAGTTAGCTGGTGAGATCAGCATCCCGCCTCGGGACATCAGCCCTCTCTTTATCACCCTTCCAAAACATTTGTTGCTAGAGTCCTAGGAATCTGGGTCACAAGTTAGAGAACTTCTTTGTCATCGGCATTGGCAATTCATCTGTCGTGATAAAGCCCCCAAACTAAGCGTTTTTATCTAGAAATGTGGCAAAATATGTGGAGGGGGAATATCAAAAATTTCCTCCAGTGGTAAAAGTTTTCAATTTTTCAGAAAAGATTGTTTTCTGAGAGAGAGAGAGATACGAAGGGACTTGAGCTTGGCCTATATTCTCTGGCTGCACAGACTGAAGAAAGAAACAGCCTTAAAACCATGTCGGGGAAGGAAGTAGGAACACACTAGGCCAGGGCTTCACAATATGCCCTCCTGGAGGCTCCACTGCCCGACGAGGCTGTGGATGCCACTCAAATGGCTGGCCCCGCTAAGTTAGTTCACAGGCTTATTCCTGCTAAATTGAGCTCCTCTGTCCCTGCAGTCACTGCTGCAGCCACAGAAAATTGATTTGGCTTCCACCCCATCTCTGCTTTTAAGCATAGGAGTCTAGCTAGCTCTTATGGCACAAACGCTAAGATGAAAATTTCTGGAAGGAAGCACTTAACCATGAACAGATCCAGAGAGTAAGCTATTGTGGGCACAATAGAAAATAGGATAAATGGAACGTGGCCAATCTGTGTCATTTTTCTATCTGTTATTTACAGGGGATGAGGCTAGCTACATAAGAAACCAGCTATCAGAGATGTTTGGGTTTTGCTTTTTTGCCTTTTCATTTAACAAATATGAATTAAGCATGAGAAATCTCTGAGTGGTGCACATGGTGAAGTGCCCATGACTAACCAAAGAGTTGATGGTTCCAATCTACCTAGAGGTGCCTCGAAAGAGAGGCTTGGTGATGTGCTTCTGAAAGTCACAGCCAAGTGCTGTGCAGTTTTACTCTGAAATGTGGCATCACTGTGTTAGACAAGACGGGGGGCAAGCAGTATCTTCTCATTCGTGTAACTTCACCAATTCATTGATTCAGCCCTTCTTAATGTTCCAATATGCCAAGGTCTATGCTACAGATCTGCAATGTCAATGTCAAGACCAGTAGTTACCGGTCAGCAAGAAGGCAGCAAGCAGTCTGCGTAAGAGGCAAGAGAGAACCAAGGGGACAAGTGGTATGAAGCAGTCTCATGCTAGGTGCCCAGAGAACACAGAAAATAGCTGCTGAGAGTTCACAGTTGGAAATTAAGGAAGAATCTGTATTAGCCTGGTTAGACTAGAGAAACAAGTTCATAGACACGCATATGGACATAAGGAAAAGGTTCATACACAAGAGGAATGGAACATTGAGAAAGCATCCCAACCCAGTCCAGTCCAAGGTCATAAATCCAACATTAGCCCATATATCCGATACCAGTCTATAAAGTCTCCTTCTGCCTCATGAAGCACATGCAGTTGAAACATCCCAGCACTGGCAGGGGTCTCCCCATGACTCCTCACTTCCAGGGCTCAGGGTCCATCAACAGCATCCAGTGGTGGTAGAAGCAACTCAGCACTGGCAGGGGTCTCCACGTGGCTTCTCTAGCTTCAGAGGTCTGGTTCCCTCAGGGTAAGGCCATGTAGCTCCTCCTCCGGCTCCTCCAGCTCCTCGGACGCTGCCATCTTGTCTTGTCAGTAGTTCATCATCTCGGAGACTGGCTCCCAGAGACTGAGAGTCAAGTCTCTCTTCTCCAATTGGGAAATGCCACGAGACTTCCCAGAATTCTCAGGAGAAAGCCATGCCCACACAGAGGCCTCATCGGCTACTCATTGGCTATGCAATGGCTATCTCCAGATTAACAGGCGAGACTCCACCGCTACATCTCAATCATGAAATTGACATCATGAATACATGACTGTCACAGAATCCCAGGTAGCTAAACTGTTTGTTAAATCTGGGAAATCTGGGTGGCGAAAGAGAAGAAGAGAATTCTGAGGAAAAGGATCAGAAGCACATATGGTGAGTTCTGCTCTAAAATGCCTTCGTTCAACAAAAACCTAGTGGGCATTTATTATGGGCCCGACACTGTTTGGCATGCTGGAAATAACACATGGAGCACAACAAAGGAGGTGGCATGCTGGCAGGGCAATTGACAAGGAAAAGTAGCACACAGATCAGTTATGCAACATGTTAGAAAGCAAGAAGGGTATGGGGAAGATGGAAAAGAAGGGCTAGGGTCTGGGGGAGGTCAAGGGTAGTTGAATGCCTCTAATGGATAGGCTGGAGGGGACCACCCTGGATTGCTGCTCTTCTTCCCTTCAGTGTGGCTCCTCCCAAGCCCATCTTCCACATTTTTGTCTCGAAGCCTGTCTTAGGTATCTAGTGTAGCTATGGCTCAAATTCCACAAGCAAGTGACTTCAATAAAGAGAAATTCATTTTCCCACAGCTCAGGAGGCTAGAAGGCTAGAATTTAGGGTCCTGGCTCTGGAGAAAGCTTTTCTGTCTGGGTTGCCGCGAGAGAAAGGCCCTTGTCTCCAAGATGACCTCCAGGTGGCTTGACACCACTCTTCCCTATCTCCGTTTTTGCTCACTTGTTTAATTCCTTTTATATCGCAAAAGAAATTGATTCCACTTTTACCCTACACTAATTCTGCCTCATTAACTAAGAAAGCCTATTCCCAAATAGGACTATAAACTCAGGTTTGGGTTTGCAACACATGTGTGGGGGGAGAAGGGCATCATTCAATCAGTAATGATCCTGAAACTGATTCTTGGCCATCCACTGGTTGGAGGATCTGTTCTAACCCCCTTCGCTTGACAACCTCTGTCCTCCTTGAGTTTCACTTCTCCTGAGGGTGTGGATGCTGGTCGACGGACTGCCTCCTCCCCATCCAGTTCTGCCTTCATTTCCCTCCGGAGAGCTACCTGATTCCAGGGAAATTGGAGTCACTTCAGTTTCAAGTAAAAACCAATCCACAAGTTCTACCCAGAGCAGTTACCAAACCCAATAAATTCCTTTATAGCTGAAATCCATTTCAATTGGGCTTCTTGTTGCTTGTGTAACTTATACTTTAAGGAAGTAGAACTAAGATAAAAGCAAATGGAGTGTGTGTGTGTGTGTGTGTGTGTGTGTGTGTGTGTCTCCATGGACAGTCCTGGTCAGAGCAACTGGTTAGGGGGAACATTAGATCTGAACACGTCCAATGATGCTTGGGCTGGAAATACTGGGACAAAGGCATTTCGCCTCCTCTCCATATGGTATGTAGATATGAGATCTGGAACTGGGGGAGATCGTTTTGCTCTCATGCGAAAATCAATACAAAGATCCATTGAAAGAAGAAGGTAAAAACCAAGAGACAGATGGCCCAAGAACTTGAGCCAGAACCTTAATGACACAGTGCCCAGACATCTCCAAACAGCTTTAGTGCTAGTTAAAAAAATTCAGCTCATTCCCACGGAGTCTATTCAGACTTAGAGCAACCCTATAGGACAGAATAGAACTGACCCGATGGGTCTCAGATACCGTACATCTTTACAGGCGTAGAAAGCCTCGTTTTCCTCAGACTGACCAATGGTTTCCAACTGCTAAACTTGTGGTTCAGCATCACTCACCAGGGCCCTGGGAGACTGGTCAGAAAGCATATCCCCAGGCCTCAGGCTAGAGTCAATGGATCAAAAAGGACGCAGAAGGAGCCTGTGTTCTGCCAAGCCCTATAAGGGCAATGTCTATTGCCGCTCCTTAAAGCACTTTTAATCGGTTCACTGTGAGCAGTCCTGTCACTGGTGAAAACTTGAACAGGCCCCATAACTCTTCTATACGCTCAATTCATACAAAATGCCGGGGTCACCTTATCACAAAATACTGAATCAATCCAGAAATTAGAAAGCTCTTTCCAATATAGTCATGCTGCAATCTTTACTGACCAACAAAACTTTCTGGAAGTCTCACCCTCCCGACCCACTGAACCACACCCAGCAGTGAATTCCTTGAGGAACTAGGCAGCTCCACACCCTCCACCCTCACGCTCACAAGCACTGCTTGTGTCTCCTCCACCCTATGACCAGAGGACAGAGACGTGAGAAAAGTGAGATCCAGATGCCCTTTTGTTGTTGCTGCTAATTGTTTTGTTTTTTAAAATCATTCTATGGGGGCTCATACAACTCTTATCACAATTCATCATACATCCACCCATTGTGTCAAGCACATACCGCCATCATTCTCAAAACATTTGCTTTCTACTTGAGCCCTTGCATAAGTTCCTCTTTTTTTTCTCCTCCCTTCCAGCTTCCCCTTCCTCCACTCTCTTCCCCTCCCCTCCCCACCACATGAACCCTTGATAATTTATAAATTATTATTTTGTCATGTCTCACACTGTCTGACGCCACCCTTCACCCACTTTTCTGTTTTCTATCCCCCAGGGAGGAGGTTATATGTAGATCCTTGTAATCAGTTTCTCCTTGCTACCCCACCTTTCCTCTACCCTCCCGGTATTGTCACTCTCATCCCTGGTCCTGAGGGGGTCATCTGTCCTGGATTCCCTATGCTTCAAGTTTCTAACTGTACCAGTATACATCCTCTGGTATAGCCAGATTTGTAAGGTAGAATTGGGATCATGGCATTGGGGCGGGGGGAGAGAGAAAAGTGTAGTGCGTTTCCTACACTGCACCTTCACTGGCTCATCTCCTCCCCACAATCCTTCTATAAAGGGATGTCCAGTTGCCTACAGATGGACTTTGGGTCCCCACTCATACTCCCCCTCATTCACAATAAAATGATTTTTCCTTCTTTGTTGCCTGATACCTAATCCCATCAATAGCTCCTGATCACTCAGGCTGGTGTGCTTCTTCCATGTGAGCTTTGTTACTTCTGAGCTTGATAGTTGCCTGTTTATCTTCAAACCTTTAAGACTCCATATGTTATATCTTTTGATAGCTGGGCACCAACAGTTTTCTTCACCACATTTGTTTATGCACCTGCTTTGTCTTGAGCAATCATGTCAGGAAGGGGAGCATCATGGAATACCTGTTTAATAGAACAAAGTGTTCTTGGATGGAGGGAGTACTTGAGAGAAACCCCAATGTCCATCTGTTACCTTTATACTAAACCTATAAATATATGCACATAGATCTATTTCCGCATCCTCATATATAAATATATTTATCTATGTATATGCCTGTATTTAGACCTCTATAAATGCCCTTTGTTTCCTAGTTCTTCCTCTATTTCCTATTACTTTTCTCTTATCCCACTATCATGTTCAGCCTTCATTTGGGTTTCAGTAATTTCTGTTGGTTACATTGCCCTTGATCAAGCCCTCCCAGGCCTCTTACACCCTCCTCACCACCAATTTTGGATCACTTGTTGTTCCCTTGTCCCTGGGTTTGTTAACACCACTTCCTTTCCCCCACCTCCCCATCTCCCTGTCCCCCCCTACCCATCAGTCCCATTGTTTTCTCATCCAGATTGTTTATCCTTTCTATCTTATCTAGGTAGACTTACAGAGATAATAATAGCACTAAAACAAGGCAGAGTAAAACAAAATAACAATAAAAAATGACAAAATAAAAGAGAAAGCCCTGTAAATATTTCAAGGTCTGTTCGTTGACCTTTAGGAATGTTTTCTGGTCGAGTCTGATAGGTGCCATGCCCTGGCCCCACAGTCTATTTTTGGTATTCCCTGGGAACTTCCTTGTTCTGATCGCCTTGCTGTTCTATTGCACATCCTTAGTGTTTTGCCTTGGCATGGTGGAGTCATATGGGGCACAATTCCCTCACTATGTCTCCAGTATTGTCCCCATAGGGATTTGGGTCAGTAAGGGATGTCATGTTCTCATAGTGGAGCCGGCCATATGATCCTCTCTGTACTCTGAGCAGGGATAATGTTCTCAAGGCTTAGTGAGTCAGGATGTGTTCCACTCTCTCTTCCTCCCCTTTCATTTGTTCCTGTGTACTTTCATCAGACATGTCCCTCTCCCTGAGCTGTAGCTTCAGTGCCGCCCTCTGAAGTAATTCTTCTGGGGGGAGGGGACTGTCCATATAGATGGGTTTGGGGCCAGCCCCTAAGATTACTTCTCTACTGGTTCCCTGCTTCATGTTGGTATGTTACATTCACATCTTGGACCACTAGGTTGAAAGCTGGTCCCTCGGTCTCTGTGGAGATATATACAATACCCTCCCCTTGAGTAGATTAGTGTCCTGTTCCCCCCCCCCCCCCACTACCCATTTTATTTCTTTTTCTTTTACCTACCTCCTTTTTAGTTGACTACTATATGTATCCCTGGGTTTGGTCTAGTCTCTGCCATGCCACCCGAACCTCACCCCAGGAATGTTTATATACAATAGTTTTTTCCCTGTGTCCCTTTTGCATTTTTTTAAAGCTTACCTCAGTGAACTCATGTTGTACTTGTCCTTTTGAGCTTAGCAAAAGCCCTTTCTTGCTGGCCATTGTTGTAGGGCAACCCTGGCCAATCTGGACCCACAAGTGTGCTGGGACATTTTTATAGGTCCGTCAGAGATTTCCCCCATGGGAGCCTCACCTAAAGTTCCCCGAGGCAGATGGAGTCTCTCCTGATTCCACTCAGCCACAGCCTCTGCCTGTGGGTGCACATTCCAGACCCTCATCAGAGGTTTGGCCCGTGCTCGGGAGCCTCTTGAAAAGATCTCTGGCTGGCATCTTCATCTCAGAGACCTTGTCTGAATGGACACATGAAGTGTTTTGCAAACACCACTTCCTGAACCACCATCTCCGTCCTTTCAAGTCCAGTGGGCCTCGTGGGGTTGGGGGAGAGTTTGCCTTTCCAACCATTTCCCAGGTGTCATGGGAGCTGAGGTAGGAACTCATGAGCCCGTGGGACTCTGGCTCTAGTCTGCTGGTCATCTTCTGGTTCTTGTCGCCTTCGTTTCTCCTCAGCCACAGGCTTTATGTCTGCATACCACATGCCTCTGAAAGGAAGACTCAGGCCTTTTTCGGCAGCTGTGACTCTCCACCCCGTGAATCCATCGTCCCAACCACTTCAAGGAACACACAGCTAACCCTTCTTCTTGGACCTCTTTTAGGCTTGGGAGTTAGGCCAAATCTTACCAGAAAATTCTTCATTGCCAATCCATTTCGCCCCTCTCTTGCCGAGTCCTCTCTGACCCTTTGGGGTGAGAGGTCTTGTGGAGCACCAAGAACGGTGCTGAATACCTGGCTCATTGATCATCAATATCTCAAAACCTCTTACCTAATGCCTCATCCCTCGTCCTGATCTACAACAGAAAACACACCAAGTGTTTCTAATCCCTCGAGAGTCACAGGTCTACCCTCAGAGAGGGAGGGAACGTGCATGCATTTAAAAGCCATGGAGTGCCCAGTCTTGGAAAGGGGATGACAGATTTCCAAAAGCTCATGGAATGTGTGTAACACGTTGTGCCAAGAAAGAGTTCTTCCTTTTCCCATTGCAGAGAAGGAAACTCTGCTTCTGAGAAAACAAAGAGCCTCATCAGAACATGGACTCCCGGCACAGCCCTGCTGGACTGCTTCATGCTTTCATCAGTGCCCTATTCTGTCCAGTGCAGCATCTAAATGGAGAGACAGCACTGTGAATAAGTAAATCGCCCATGTGCACAAGGGGGTCTGAGTGGAGACCCAAAGCCCATCTGTAGACAGTTGGACATGCCCTCACGGAAGAATCACAAGGAAGGGACAAGCTAGCCATCCATCCATCTCCGCCCACTATCATGATCCCAGTTCTACCTTACAAATCCAGCTAGACCAGAGCGTGTACATGGTACAGAGAAGAGCACTTGACACACGGAATCCAGAACAAATAAACCCCTCAGGAACAATAGAGAGAGCACTGATATCTTGAGGGTAGGGGGGAGATAGGGGGAGAAAGGAAGAACCAATCACAATGATCAACTTATAACACACACACCCAACCTGCCAGGTGGACAACAACAGAAACATGGGCAAAGAGAGATAGGGGATGGTTTAAGATATGAAAATAACAATAACTTATCATTCATCAAGGGGTCACCAGGGTGGGAGGGTGGCAGAGGGAGGGGAAAAAGAACAGCTGAGATCAAGGGTTCAAGTAGATAGAAAATGTTTTGAAATAATGATGGCAACATATGTACAAATGTGCTTGATACAATTGGTGTATGGATTGTTATAAGAGCTGTAAGCGCCCCCAATAATATAATTTATTATAAAAAAGCTAAATACAGAGTTTTGTTATGGGAAGGCAGCTCGAGGTTTCAAGCCTCTACACCCCTAGGTTCCCCTGTGAGGAAAATGTTGGGAAGAGGATGTGAGTCTATAGTCTGTGTAGGATAGGAGGTGGAGAGCAGGCAGAGATAAGGTTAGAATTGAAGGTTCCCAATTAATAAGCAGAATGGAGATCCAAGTCCATTTTTTTAAAAGCCTGGTACAGCATGTACAACATTCCGTTGGAATTGGACAGAAGCACGCACAAAACAGAAACACATATGATAAAAAGGTTACTTATTGGTTAGTTGATAAAAATATCACGGGAGGCTTACAGGAATCTGACCCTATAGTTTGCTTAGGAACAACAATTCATTGTCTGCTAACTCAGTCCCTACACTGAAAACTTCCTAAACTCACGGGAAGACAGATGCCAAGACACATAGAGATCTCCAGAGGATGCTGAGACCACAGATGTAGGGGAGGCAAAAGACCTGCCCCCAGAGCAGACACAGAGAGAGTCTCCCCTACAGCTGTCCCCTGTGTTTGGACTTCCAACTTCCTAAACTGTGAGAAATTACTTTTGTAATTTGTTTGCTAAGGTCACCTGTAGATACTTACGTTATAGCAGCACTAAATAATTAAGGCAGGTCCTAAACCTAACTATTGCAAATAACAATAATCAACTTATTAAAAAGAAAAAAGAGGAAGTACACAGCATCAAATGTTTACATCCAAGATAGAAAAAAAGAATGAGAACCGTGGTCTTGTGCACTAAAAATGAGGAAGGAGAGCTAATTGGGGTGGAGTCACCACAAGGAAGTTGTTAAGCTCAATGACAGGAATGTTTCCTTGAAGGAGATTATAGAATTTAAAATGAAAACAAAGCTATTTTCCCCCATACAGAGGGATAGTTGGTTAGGAAACAAAGCAAACAATAATAAAATCAGAATGCCTGAGAGTCAGAACACAGGAGGAATGGGTTAGGATCCCATGAGCTGATAACATTATTCTTCATACAAAGCAGGGTCATTATCTGAAGCATCCTTAGCTGTTGGCTTAAGCCAGCCCTGACTCCTGGCCACACTCTGCTCAGTGGGAGTGAACCTTTGTACTCCACTGGCTGAGCTTCCAAAAATAGATGGTCAGTTCTTGCTCAAAACCACAGCAACACACCAACTCCCAAAGAGGGACAAATGAGGGCTGCGTATGCGATGCACTGGCGGGAAATTGAACTTGGGTTCCCTGCACAGAATGTGAGACTCCTACCATTTAACCAACACTGCTCTCCTACTAGCAGCAAAAACTCTACACTCAGAGAAAGCCACACAGATGAAGAAACCCCGGGGCCCTGCGTGGCTGTCCTTTACCACCCCACCCCCATCCCAGCAAGGGCTGAGGTGTTCCTGTGTTGCACAGAGTGCTAAGTGATCGGTGCTTCAAGTTGAAGCAAGGAAGGTAGTAGGTTCAGAAGTTACCCAGTCCTACTACTGGGAAACACTGGTCCTCTGTCTTATAGATGGCTCCTGGGTCAGTTCATAATACATGAACCTAATAGTGACCTATGGCAATCATGTATTCTTGTGTCAATTTCATGATTGGGAGTGTAGGGGTGGAGTCTAGCCTGTCAATCTGCAGATAGCCAATGAGACCTGTGTATGGGCATGGCTTGCTCCTGAGAATTCTGGGAAATCTTGTGGAATTTTCCCTTTGAAGATAAGAGACTCGTGGCTCAGTATCTGGAAAATGGTCTACTGACAAGACAACATGGAAGCATGCTTTTAGACACTGAGTCCTGGAAACTGGAGGAGCTGGAGGAGAAGTCACATGGGCTTACCCTGATGGAACCAGACCTCTGGAGCAGGAAAAGCCACATAGAGACTCCTGTGGTGCTGGGATGCTTGAGAAGCTACAGAGAGACCCCCTGCCAGCACTGAGATGCTTTCTGCACCCACTGGCTGGTGATTATCCTGTTGTCATTGCACGTGCTTTGTGAGTCTGAAAAAGACTTTATAGACTAGTATCAGACATATGAGCTAATATCGCACTTATGACCTAGGAATGAACTGGGTTGGGATGTTTTCTTGATGTACAATTGCTCTTGTATATAAAACTCTTTCTCATACACATATGCATGTTTATGGATTAGTTTTTCTAGTCAACCCGGACTAACACATGACCCTAATTAAAAAATGCTGACACTTAATGTATATGTCCCTGGGAATTTCTATAACACTTCTAGGTTGCTAGGATACTGTTCAGAATCACCCTGACTCCCCACTAGATAAATTTTTAAAATGGAATTTATTTGATTTAACAATGTTCGCTAGGTTCTGTCCTTAGCTTTTTAGAAGAAAAAAGTCTCTTCTTTCAGCAGTGCTAGAGTAATTCACAGAGTGAAGAGTTCCTTTTGATTTTGAATCATGTCTGATGATTTCTATGTAAATCACAGTGTTGATCATTTCTCCGAGAAACTCAAGCATTGAATGTAGGTACATTTATTATTTGAGTGAAATGGCATGCATCATTAGTTGAATACTAATTATGTAGGTTCCAACTCATTACTATTCTGAGTTCAAGCAGATATTAAATGAAAGTCTTTAAATATTATTTCTATATGTAATACACTATTTCAAAGAATATCTTCATAGTAGGCAGGGAGAGAGGGAAGAAAGCACCTCTATGCTGGCATTTGTGTTGGGTGCTAGAGATTGAATTGTCTCCAAAATATGGATTGAAATCCTTACTCCTGTTGATGTGATCTTGTTTGGAAATAGGGAGTTTCTTCTGTTATGTTAATGGGGTCATACAAGAATACAGTGGGGTCCTCTTAGGGATTGAATTGTGACATGCCCAAATGCATGACAATTTAACTGGGCTGGATTCTTATGCATTATATATTCATCTTTCATTTTGTGATCTGATGCAATTATTGATAGGTTGTAACTCCTAACCTCTGTGACATTAACAGGGTAGGATTAGAGGCAGTTATGTTAATGAGGCAGAATATAATCTACAGGATTACATTAAATCTTGAGTCAATCTTTTTGGAGATTAAACAAGGAAGAAGAATTGAAAGGACCTATAGCCATTTAAAAAAAATAGAAAGAGCTGGGAGTAGGGAACATCTTTTAGCCTGGAGTCCCTATGCTGAGGACCTCCTGGACTCAAGGGAAGATACCTACCAAGACATATAGCAATTTCCAAAGGAGGCTGAGACCACAGATTCTTAAAGGAGACAAACGATCTGCCTCCAGAGCTGACAGAGAAAGACTCACCTAAAACTGCTACCTGGATTGGGACTGCTAGCGTCCTTAGCTGTGAGAATTGACCTTTGTCTGTTAAAGTCATCTACTTCGGTATTCATCTTATAGCAGCACTAAATAATTAAGACTCATCTTAAACCTAATCCTATCTGAGTTATGATAGCAGGGAAGGAACCAGAAGACACATATAGAGGGAAGCAAGATGCCAAAAATGCCAAGGATCTCACTAGGCCACTATGGGGGAAGAAGCCAGTCCCCATAACTAATCGCTGGTTCCATAGGTGCAATCATACAGTATATATATATGTGTGTATATATATACATATCACATATTGTAACAAAGTCATAGAGAATAAGGAAAGATGGGAGAGAGAGAGAGAGAGAGAGAGAGAGAGAGAGAGAGAGAGAGAGAGTAAAATAAAGAGTCACACATGTTATAGTAGCATGCACACTTCCTGGATGGCCAAGTTCTCAACAGCCAGGTCAGTGCACAGCGCAGGCTGAGAGGGCAGGAGAGGGAGGGGGTGCAGGGAGCAAGGATGCGGGGAGAGGAAAAGGGGGAGAGTTGGAGGAAGAGAGGCAAGAAGGAGCTCTTTATTTCTAAGCAAGGTTTATATATCTTTGGGGAGCATGTCAGCCCCCTAATTACTGATAAAGACGTACGTCACACTAAGGGGTTGCACTTTAGATCATGCAGTAATGAGGGGGATGGACGATCTAGAGGAGTCCATGCTATAGGAAGAGGAGGGAGGAGGTTAAGCAAGTGATAAGATGAGTGGATCCTTGGTTCATGATGGCGGCCTGATCTTGATTGCCCTGAAGCTGGAGACTTGATTTAGCCTAAACTTTCAGGGGAAGTAATCCATCATCCTTAACAGTAGGGAGTATTACCTGTGGTGGGACCAGACAATGGCTTAATACCTCCAGGGAGGATATTTCTAAGCATCTGACCTCCCACCCTGTGTTGGCAAACAGCCTGTAATGTTTGGTATCTCTTTGGGGGAGACAACTTGAGAGAAATCTTTCTGTTCCCCACAGGCCACCAAGAAGGAAGGACTTCAGGGTGCTCAATCCAATGACCACAGTCTACTAGTCAACCACAAATGTAGTGTGGGTACATCTCATGGCGTTAAAGAAATAGACGTAAGCCTCTCATCAATCCCGTCACTTAATCGATCAACAGGGCAGCCAATCAGATGCAATCTTAGGTGTCAACACATGCTCAAACAACTGCGCTACGTGCAGCAGAACTGACAAGCTAGGTTATTGCCAATTTTTAGACCTTGGTTTTTTTTCTCTTACATGTTAGAAATGAGTGGGGGGGCTGGACCAAGTAAGAAGGCCAAAACGTACAGAATAGAATAGATTTCGATAACACAAACTGACATTAAGCTGAAGTCTAAAGCACATGAACAGTTCTAGAACAATCTTACAGAGGGAAAGTACTCAAACATGAGACAATGGGCTACTTCCTTGACTTTATTATTTGGCTTTACTTACTTATGTGAATCAACCTTTTCCCACATAAAGATCATTAAGTCCAAATGTCTTTCCACCATGACTGATGATCATTTGGAAGTGTGCTTGAGGCTGGCTGTCAGCAGCTACTGTCCAGACTATGCATCCCTGGCTCATTCCATTCAGTACAAGTCATCATAGTCACCTCAGGTAATGACAAAATTAATTGTGTGTGTTGTGCAATATGGACTCGTGTGGTTATGCAAGTTATATCAACATACATTATGCATATAAAGAATTTTCCATGCATCTATAAATAAACGTAATAAATAAATAAATAAAACAAATATATGTTTTGGATTTTTATAGTTGACAGGTCAGTTTGATTTGATCACTTTATAAGTAGCTCGCATGCTGAAAAAGTGTGAGCACCCCTGTCCTGGAGCCATGCACCAAATTCAGATTTCTAGCTTCCCAAACTGTGTGATAATAAATTCCTCTTCATTAAAATCTCCCACTTGTTGTATGTTTGTTATGACAACAGTAGGTACCTAAGGTACGTGGCTACAGAAATATGCACTTCCCATTGGAAACCTTGTATTTACAGACATCAAACTTCAAACCTGGAGATTTTTAAGCTTTTATGCATTACACATGTTGCATTAGCATGAGCTGGTGCATAAAATAAAATAGCTGCTTTCCATATTTCTTGGCATAGAGTACTGCACTTTTTATTCTGAATTTTGTTGGTTTAGATGGATTTATTGACATATACTTCATACATCATACAATGTAGCCATTCAATCATTTTAGGAAGTGTTGTACAACCCTGTCTATTTCAGAACATTGGCTTCTTCTCATTGCTGTTAGCTCCCCACTTCCCCCCAACATGCCCTGCCATACCCCTAGACAATTATTCATCCAGTCACTGTCTCGATAGATTTACCTATCCTGACTTCATAGGCCAAAAACACCATACAAAACTAAAACAATGAGCAACAGAGAAAACAACAATAATGACAAGACAAAACAGAGGAAAACCTCCATCAAAAAGAAAGCAGAAAATATTTAAAAACGAAAACTTTAAAATGAGTTAAAAAGGAGATTAAGGCTGAGCCCCAGTGGCATAGTGGTTGTGCATGGGACTGCGGCCCACTGGGATGGAGGTTCAATTCCAACTTCACTGGAGCAAAGGCTGGGCCTCCTACTCCCACCACCAGAGAGCAGTGGTGCCCCCCCAAAAAAGGAGATTAAATGATAAGGCAGTACATTTTAACTTTACCTACATCTACCAAAATCTACTTACACAGTGCTTTCTGTCTAATAGAAAGGCTCTTCACATTTCTGGACTTTGGTTACAGGGGATTCACCCAAGTCTGAATCCATGTGTGGATCCCACAAATGGGTTGGGCTTCCACTGTCAACCACAGCCTTTTGCAAACTAGGTGTTCAGATTTTAAGCATTGATATGGTTCCCTCCTCCAGATTTGGGTTTTGTTATGCATAATCCTTGGATCACAGAGACTGGTGTGCTTCTTCCATGGGGACTCATCTGCTGCCTATGAATGAGTGTTTTTAATGCTTTGTCAGCTTGTTGGAATATTTCAATTGGCAATCCTCCAATTTCTGGAACATTGTTTTTCAGTAATGCCTTCAATGCAGCTAGAATGTCTTCCTTCGATACCATATGCTACCTCTCAAAATGGTTGAATATCAATAAGTATTTTTGATACAGCGACTCTGTCTACCCCTTCCTTCATCTTTTGATGCTTATTCCATCAATATTTTGTCCATGAAATCACTCTATAGGAACTTGAGACTTGATTTTTTTCCCTTCAACTTAACATATGTTGTTTTTGGCTTTCTAACTTCACATGTTTGCACATTTTTGTTTGTTTGTTTTGTTTGGGGGGGCATCACTGCTCTCTGGTGGTGGGAGTAGGAGGCCCAGCCTTTGCTCCTGTGGAGCCGCTGCTGGAATTGAACTTCCATCTCAGTGGGCCGCAGTCTCGCACACAACCACTCCGCCATCGGGGCTCAGCCCTGCACATCTCTTTATAACACTCCACTTTGTCTTCTCAGACTGCCCTTGGAAGGGTTCTTTACAGCACAATTAGCGGCACAGTTATTTCAGAACTATTTATTTGCAATGACTATCTAATCAGAATGATTAAAGATAAAAATACATTAATAATCCCTTCAGGACTCCCCCTTTTTTTTGCTTTTGTTATTGTAATTGTGCTTTTGCAGAAATGAAAGACAAAGTGAATGAAATGGGAAAAAACAGAGATTGTTACAATTGATGGAACATGTATGTTCTGCCAAGTCTCTGATGCTGAGGTTAGTGGGATGAGAACCAGTTCTATAGATTCATGTAGTTACACAGGGCCCTCAGCAGATGGAAGCATACAGAAAGAGTGGGATAAGGGTTTCCCACTAAATCCCAGACACTGAAAATAGAGAGGGTCACTATGTGCACTATGGATTACCAAAGGGTCAAAGATAGAAGTCTGACACGAGGAGGTCTGTATATTATGGAGAAGACAACAAAACAGAATATTCCTTTGATATGTCATAAAAAGGCAGGGCCAGGGGGAAGAGGCAGGATAATTTTACTAAGAACAACTTTTTAAGTTTGACGCTCTTTATAAATGATTAATCAGTCAAGATCTAAAACTTATTACAAACCAATACAAACTGATTCAGTGCACTCAACAGATAGAAAGAAGTTAAAACACGGGGAGGAAAGTGGGAGATAAGATGGGCAGAAAAGAATTTTTGTGATTCTCAGTCCATTCATTTTTAATTTGAATGCATCATTCCCACACACAGATTTTCACTTTCTGAAACTTTTCTTTTATATATACTTTTCCAGCAGCTTTATTGGCATATAATTCACATATCTTATAATTCAAAAGTTCGATGACATCAAGCATAGCTGTACAATCATCACCACAATCCATTTTAGAGCATTCTCTTCATTTTTGCATGCATCAGCTCCCCATATCCCCCCAACCTCCCCTATCATACCCCTCAGGAACCATTCATCCTGCTATGGTCTCCGTAGCTTCACCTATCCTGGAGCTTATATACAGACATTAAAAACCAACAAAAACAACAAAGTAAAACAGAGTTTAAAAACCTCAATAGAATTGAAAGCAGAAAATATTAAAAACTAGAACAAATTTAAGTGGATCAAAAGGGAGATCCAATAATAGGATGCTAAATTTTAACCTACCTGCATCAGCAACTATTCTCTTTCTGATGCATTCTGCAGGGGAACAAGGCTGGTCACATCCTGGCCCAGGGTCAGAAGGGTTGCATCAAAGGCCTCATCCACCTGCATACAAAATGTTTATTATCAGACACACCTCAGTGTGTGGATCAGCTGGATAACAGAAATTATGATGGGTTCAGGCCTGACGTATGTAACCTTAAACTTTATTCAGTAACAAGAAAAGAATGGCTGAAATAATCTTGATACTTCCTCTAAAATGCACCCATTCAATTACTGAGTCCAGACTGAACTTGTTCTTTGCTTTGTGCTGCTTAAAACTGTCTAATCAACATTGGCCTAGTGCTCTTTCCTTCCTTAAAATATCAAAAATGCTCACCAGGATCTTTGGTCTCTCAGAGAGCAAGTTATAATGTGGCCACTTTCCTTTCAACACATGGGCTAGGAGATCTCCCCTGCCAGGATGTAAAAGGCTTTAGCTTTATGAATCATCAAAGGTTTGCTTCCTTGTACAAGGTGTAGAATAACCTTCTCTTTGGAAGGTCTCATACAATAGCCTCCCAGACTTCAGGATGTCACTCAATGGCACCTGAGTGATGTACAGAAGAACAAAGGAGAGAGGCATTCAAAGGCCACCTGCATGTTGTATAACACCTTGTTTTAGAAAACGTTTGACCCATAAAATGCTTGCCTATTTGGTGGAGTTTAAATAAAGCACAGTGGTGTTCCTTTTTAAAGAACTCCATAATGGTATCTTCCTGTCAGAATCCCACTTATTACATGGATCAATGGGTTATGTCTCTAGCTTTTCTAAAACTTTTTGGGAGGTTGGAATGGAAAGAAGTTTTGTTTCTTGTTTTGCTTTCCGGAGAAGCCTGCAAAGGAGATGTTTATATAGCAATTCCAGGCTTTATCAGATACAAATGGCTTTTACTTAATTTTTTAAAGATAAAATGTTTTCAATAAAAATAAAATAAAATGCTTTCAAAGTAATGTCTGAAGGGTTGAACCTTAAATATAAGAGTGATAGACATTTTATTTTCTTTTGGTACCTGGAAAAAAACCTCAGTCTTCTCAGGAATTAATTGATCTTTATGGCAAGGCAGGGCACTGGTGACTTAATGTTTCTGCCTTGGGGTGCTCATTGCAGGGTCAGCAGTTCAAAACCACCCGAGGTTCTACAGGAAGAGACAGGCCTTCTTGCTCCTGTAAAGATGTCCAGCCTTGGAAACCCCAAAGGGACCATTCTACTCTCCTCTACACAATCAGTAGGAATCAGCGTTAACTCCACACAAGTGGATGTGGATGTTTTTCTGGGGGTGTGAGGGAGGGTTTACCCCTTTCTTTTCTTTTTTTCTTTTTAATGATTTTTTTTTGTTCACTTTATTGTGGGCTCTTACAACTCTTGTTACAAACCATACAATAATTAATTCCATTGTTCTTTTCTAGACATTTACTTTCCATTGAGCCCTTGGGAACAGTTCAGTTCCTCCTTTTCCCCCTCCTTCTTCCCCCTCTCCCACCTAACCCTCATGGACCCCGATAGATTGTAGAGAGTTCATTATTTTCCAATCTCCCCCCTGATAGATTGTAGATAGTTAATTATTTTCAAATCTCTGACGGCTGTCTCCCTTCCCCTCTGGTTTCTGTTGTTCTTCCCCTAACTGGGGGGGGGGGGGGGGGGGGGGGGGGGGGGGGGGGGGTTAA